>CM053770.1:154474871-154508603 GCA_028658325.1 Potorous gilbertii
CAAATGGGGAGAAAATTTGGGAACCCAAAATCTTGTGAAAATGAATGTAAAAAGTTAAATAAATTTATTTAAAAAAAAAAGAAAAAAAATATTTTTAAATGTTTTTTTCAGGATAGAGTTTAGGAACTTAGCATTGCTTTTCATTTACACCTTGGTAATTTGTGATTTCATGTTTCTTCCACAAAGAGAGATTGCCAACCCTCTGGGGATGGTCTTTGAAATGAATCTATCCATCAACAGGCATTTATGCAATGTCCAAAGTGTGCTCCTCCCCTCAAAAAATAATTAATAACTCTATAGCCAAGATGGTTGGTTGCAAGCTTCTCTGAACTTAGTGAGGCTAATGCCTGGACAGAAATCCAATGGTCTTTTCTCAGTCCTCATTCTCTTGGATCTCTTACAGCCTTTGACACCGTTGATCATACTTTCCTCCACATTCTGTTCTCATTAGGTTTTTGGAAAACCATTCTCTCCCAGGTTTCCTATTATTTATGTGATGGCTCTTTCTAGGTCTCCTTTGCTGGATACTCCTCCAGATCATGCTCTCAAAATATAGGTGTCCCTCAAGGTTGTGTCCTGGGTTCTCTCTTCTCCTTCTATACTACTTACCAGCTCCCATGATGTAATTATCATTTCTGTGTTGATGATTCTCAAATCCACCTTTTTGTGCCTCAATCTCTCTGATGATCTCCAGTCTCACATCTCCGACTGCCTTTTAGACATCTCAAAGTGGAGTTCAGTAGACATCTTAGACTCAACATGTCCAAAACAGAACTCATTATATTTTCCCCTAAACCTTCCCCTCTTCTCTATTACACTAGAAACACCACCCTCCTAATTCCTGACTTACAACCAGGAATTAACAAGAGTTCTTATGAGCTCTCACCCCATATCCAATATTTGGCCAAGGTCTGCTGATTTCACCCTCGCAATATCTCTTGAATACGACCCTTTCTCTCCTCTGATGTTGCCACCCCTCTAGTGCAGGCCCTCCTCACTTCACATCTGGACTTTTTGCAATAGTCTGTAAATGAGTCTGCCTGTCTTAAATCTCTCCCCACTACAACCCATCCTCCATTTAATCACTAAAGTGATTTTCCTAAAGTGCAGGTCTGGTCATGTCACTCTTACTCCCTACTCAATAAACTCCAGTGGCTCCCTATGGTCTCCTGGATCAAATCCAAAATGCTCCATTTGGCATTCAAAGCCCTTCATAAACTAGCATCCTCTTGCTGTGACAATCTTCTTACACCTAACCCCCTCACATGTACCCTTTAATCCATTGACACTGGTCTGATGGCTTTTCCACAAACAAGACACTCCATCTCTCAGCTCCAGCTCTGGGCATTTTCTCTGGCTGTGTCCTATGAATGCTCTGACTACTGACATCATTGGTTTCCTTTAGGTCCCAACTAAAATTCCACCTTATATAAAAAGCTTTCCCCAGGCCCTCTTAACCCTGGTGCCTTTCCTCTGCTAATTTCCTTATCCATCCTGTATATAGTTTGCTTTGTGTAGATTTGTCTGCATGTTGTCTCCCAAGTGAGATTGTAAACTTAAGTGCAGATTGTCTTTTGACTCTTTTATTCAATAAATCTGCAAGTATCTCTCGGCATTTTGCATGGTGCCTGGCACATAGTGGGAGCTTAATAAATGTTTATTGATTATCTGGAACTTTTTTCACTTGTTGGGATCTACCAGAATTTTTACTCTATTGGCATGGCTTTTGAGAACCTTGTGTCCCAACTATAATGCTTCGTATGTATGTATGTTATTTTGTCAAATCCTCACATTAATCCAGTGAGGTCGGTGCCTATTATCATGTCCATTTACAGATGAGGAAATAGAATGATCTCACAGACAGTATATACTGTGTGTGCCAGGTTTTGAATCCAGGTTTTGACCAAGTCCAGTACTCTACCTTCTCTGTCTAGCTATAAGGAATTAAAGTGTGTGTGTGTGTTTGTCCTTCGTTACTGAAGAAGACCACGCCATCAGAGAAATAATGACATGACTTGCATTTGACTTTGCTTTGAGTGAGGGAGGGCTGTGCAGGTCACCAGCCTCACTTCTCCTCCAGAGCCATCTGAATCCAGTGACCAGAAATTCATCAGGATGACAGGAGATGACCCAGGATGAGGCAAGTGGGGTTAAGTGACTTGCCCAAGATCACACAACTAGTGAGTGTCAAGTGTCTGAGGTGAGATTTGAACTCAGGTCCTCCTGACTCCTGCACTGGTGCTCTATCCATTGTACCACCTAACTGCCGCAAGGAATTAAAGTAAGCTGTCAGTGGAGGTACAAAAAGATTATGTGATCAGGAAGGGGAGGGGAAGTATAGGAGCAAAGATTAGGTCAATGGAGGTGATGAGGGCAGTACTGACCCCTATTAACCTTCTTCATAAGGCAAAATAGATATATTCACACTCATTACTTTTAGGAGCCCATGTCTTCCTAGACGCTGGCTGTAGAACAATTACCCCAGAGATGGTTCCACAGCGAGTTTTGGACTTGTGCCCAGTTGTTCACTAACTGTGACAATTACTACCATCTACACTGAGCATAAGGTAGAAAGACTTGGAATTTTGCCAGCTTTGCCCATCTCTTGCCACTCAAACAACCCTTATACCTCAGAATAACCACAGAGAAGTAGCTGGAGCATTAATTTGTGTACTTTCATGGTCTATCCATGCATTGAGAATAGCGTTGATGAAAAGAGACACCTTATGTGTCTTATCAGATCCTTATGATCACATAACTAACAAAAGGTGTAATCAATATAAAGATTCTACTGTAAACCACGGTTAAATTCAAGTGAAGCATAAAGATAGGGGGGTATGTTTTTATAGAAAATTACCTCTGAAGAATCAAAAAAAAAAGTGATGGTGAGGTTCTCCAAGCGTTCTACTGACAAATGGTATTTAGCTCAATGAACAGAATCCTCCCAAGCTATAGTCACCTCGGAAATAAATATGTGTCAGTGTAAGAGATAGATTTAACCATCTATATGGAAAAAATGGCCAAGGAGCATACTGACCAGACCATCACCTAATTCTGGACGGTTTTTTATTATGTATCTATTTACAGAAAAACAGATTTAGGGATCCATGACTGTGCTGGTATAAGGAACTCCCCAGATGAGAAAATTAGCAATTCAGCTTAGTCAGCACCTTACCTATATCAATGGTGTCAAACTCAAATAGATAAAGGGGCTACTAAACCATAAGGAAGGATCCTTCCAGGCACATATTGACTTAGTTAACTACTTACTAAGATTGTTTATGTTCTATTGTGTTTTTATTTTGTTACGTATTAGCCAGTTACATTTTAACTTGGTTTGGGGCACCTCTGTTCTAGATCATTGATGGATGAAGAATTGCGCAGCCAGTATATGCCAGATGAAGCCAGGATCTGAAATGATCCATTTACAAATGAGCGTATCGTGTAAATGAGTTCATATACATATGTACATGTGAATATATTAAAACCAGATATACACGTTAATGTGCATGTGGTATACATGTGTATGTATATATGAATGTGTGTATATATAGACATAAATACTATACACAGTACATATGCACAGTCACAGGTCTATTTCCATACACATCTGTCTCTGTGTGTGAAGGCATGTATACATACACAGGTCCAATCCCTATTGCTACATAAGTGTCTGTATGCATATATTTATCTCTAACAAGTCTTAACAGGTGGACAATGAGCTGGATTCAGAACTGACGTTACGCTGGATCACATTTAGAAAATCACATGGTGTATGTAATAATCAATCACAAGGTGCTCATTGTCACAAAAGGCTCTCTCTTTAACTCCAATATTTTTCTAATCTTGGTCTATGAATGCAAATCATAGAACATCATGATCCAGGAATAATCAGAACTCCAAGCAAACCACAAATCAGTGGAAAGCTGCAAGGTCATCTAGACTGCATCATGTTGCTAAGTGTGACTTCCATGGGAGATGTGACTTAAGAGGGCGTAGGTAACCGGAAAGGGAAGTTTGGTGGATCAAGGATGTGGGGCTTGAAGGCATCACCTCTTCATTTCACAGATGAGGCCAAGTGTCTTACCAGTGTTAGTAAACATTAGAGATAATATCTGTATCCAATTCATTCCCTTGACCTTCATTGTGTCTAGCAGGGGATGAGACAACAAAAGGACCACACACTGGTATCCTTGACTTACAGGATGAAAACAGGGAAAAGCTTCTAGCACATGGATTCTTATGAAAATCAAACTAAAGCTCTTTAAGGCTGATGAAGTATTTCACCTGTTATTGGATACTAGTCATAACCAAGTGAAATCAATCACAAGATACAGATCCTACCATAATAACCAAATTAACTAAATGCAAAGGTATATGAGGGTCCATTCTACAGAAAAGGAAGCTGAAGTGGCTTAGTGTGGTTCAGAGATCCATGATCATACAACTAATGGGATCTGAACTCAGACCCTTCCTTACTTAGAATAAATACATGGTCTGTCAAAGACACAGACAAGCATCACACAAGATCAAATATCCAGCAAGGTTAAGTCACTTGTTCACTAAAATTTGTTTAATCACACCAACTTTGGAGAAACACATTCGAAATGCAGACAGCAATTCTATTTGTCACAAACAAATTTCTAGCAAATGAATTGTTGGGTAAAAGAGAACTCTTTTACCCAACTCAATCAAGAGATTGTGCGAGTCATCAGCCAGGTTTCTTTCTGGTGGTCAGTCTGTACTGTTTTGGTCTTTTCTTTATGATAAATTACTCTTTAAAGGCTGACGTAGGGGATCAGTTCTTAAATTATCAAGTTATGCAGTGGATGAAAGGCACTTACTGAGCTATCTGTACCAGTGAAGAAGGGAGGAAGGGCATGGTGTACTGAAACACACATGCTCCTTAGAAAGTAAGTAGTCCACTGGTGTGGCTTTTGAGAACCTCGGGTCACAACTATTTTATAGTAATGCCTTACACTTTTATGGCACGTTATATGTTATTTTGTCAATCAAAAAGGAAGCAACACAATGGCCCAGGACAACCAAAACCAATCACAGAGGACTCAATGTTAAAAACCCAGTAGTTTATTTCAAAGTATAAATTTCAGGCTTATTGGACAAAACCCCACTACAGATAACACTTGTACAGACACTAATCTATCAAACATACAAAAACAAAACAAAAAAATCCCAAAACCTAATAAAAATGGGGACAGCTTGCAGTAGCCCAATTTACAGTGGGCTTTGGATAAATCCTACATTATCTTATATTATTTACACCTTCAGCTGCAAAAAAGAAAAAGAAAAAAATCAGGCTCCAAGTTTCCTACAAAGTATTTATTCTTATATTTAAATTTTAAATGGCTGATAAATTACTAAAGCCTGGATCCCCAAATGTAGGATGGTAGCCCAGAAATTTTATTTACAAACAAAACTCTTTAAAACCAGATAGCATTTAAATATAAAAAGTGAGTACTCAGCCTACAAACATAGACAACAAAAGAGAAACCAAGGAGAAACTGATTTTAACATGATAATGACAAAGTAATTTGAAAATGAGAAGACAAAACATTTCATTTCTGTTCTTGAGTTCATTTTTGTAGCACTTAGACTCCCCACCTGCTGGCTCAAGGGGATGAGTATTGATTAACATGGCTGTCATACTAACAACCACATCTGAACTCCTTTAAGTTGCAAACACTTGTATTTACCCCAACACCCCACCAAAAGATAAAAAGACTTTACAGTTTCATAAATGTAAATACTTAGGAAGGCAGGTTCATAGCTTGCTTTTGGAAAGTGTTATTTGCAATCAACTATCTAATACTGGGGCATGGTTATTCTGGGAATTAGAGCAAAACTAGGTTCACGCACAGATCTGCATCATAAAGAGAAATGACAGGATAGTGACAGAAATGGCCCAAGGAGAAGGGAAGCTGGGAAGGGAACACTTGGAGGTTGGCAGTAAGTCTGTGTGAAGATCGCAGTGTGCAGAGAAGGTGAAGGATACCACAGTCATTACTCTATTTCTCTCAATTTTGTACAGTACTGGAAAACTTTCAGAGATCAAAGATGATGAGCACATTATAAAGATCATGCAGTACTACTAACACTACATAAATGGTAGTAGGTAGGACTTGCTATAATTTGCCTTTTCCATTGTAAATTACAGAAATTAAAAACTGAAACTAAGTTAACACTTAATAGAATTGAGGAAATTGTATAACACAATGAAGCCCCTTTTGGAGTAGTTTTGCATAAAGGACACATGTACCCTAAGATTGAAAATTATCTCAAGTTTCTTGGTTGAGGAGGTTTCTTCAGAGGTACTTATTATCAGCTATCGTAATAAGGGAAAAAATAAATGAGGAAAAAAAGGATCACTCTCAGTGAACAGTCAGCTTCCAATAGGGAGGAAACTATTTGCCACAATTCCACCATAAACAAGTTTTTGGGAAAGTATCACAGTATTCTTCATATTAAGAAATGGGGGAGATTAAAGTTTTATTTATGAATAGGTGGAGCCCGTGTTCCATTTACATATTTACTGGCGAGAATAAATTTTTTGAAAGGAATAATCACACTTAGAACAGGGTGAACCGTTAAATTTGACGAAGTACAAAATTAAAAAAAAAACAAACAAACCAGCACTGTCACTTCAAAAGTCAACTAAACTTTTACTACATTCCAAGTTAAAATTCTCAAAATTTCCAACAGGGCAACACTAGGGAGATATTGTCATACTAAAAATGTAGCAAGCTTGCATTCCTATAATGTGAAAATCCAGCTTATAATACTCTGTGAAAAGGTACCATGGAGTAAAGAGGTATCATGGAGTGTAACTCTCAACCAGAACAGAAATGTTCAAAGTGGCTATTTCTAGTCATTTGTGATCTCAGCTTTTCCCTAAACGTAACATCAAAAGCCCAAACTCTCAAAGGGAGACTAGCCAAGAATAAGAAGTGCTTTAAGTTTTAGCCTCGACCGTTTTTTGCACATTCAATCAGCTGCTGCCTCCAGACCCCATAGGGGCACTAGTTTGAGGGATGGCTGCAGTTAATAAGACTTAAATGTACTATCAATCCATTGGTTATGTCTAAACACTTGTAATCAGGCCATTAATAACGAAAACAATAAAATCACATACTGAATATTGTTCTACATGAGGGCTGCAAGTCCATAATTTGCCATCACCAAGTGATTGCAATTCTCTTTGCAACCTCCTTCCACTGTTGGGAACAAGAAAAAGTTCAGAGTATTATTTTTGCCCTATTTTGTTAAGAGAGACAAAATTTTACAAAGTAATTTTCAGGATTATTATTTGAGATTTCCAATTGTTTTCCTTTGACAAAAGACACAATGGGAAAACAGGCTAAATAAGGAAATCCATTTCACTTGCCTGGCTTTGCTACCTGACTTCTATGTCATTGTACTAGGAAGGCTTGTCATAAATATTAGTGCTAATGAATGTAAAGTCATACTGATCACTCTAGGCAATGTATTTTTCTAGCAGTCATCAAATAGGTGAGTGTCACATAAACGTTAAAAACGCCAATGAAGAACACTGTCAAAGATGGGCATGCTGTAGTCAGGAATCATCATGAAAACATAAGCAACTTTTTGATTGTTAAAATTTTTTATATGTACATGTAGAAATATGTATACATACATAAAATAGCACATCTCTTCCAAATGAAATTTCTATCTCAATGTTCTGTGGTGTGACATTGGCAACTGCCTTACTGTTGCACTTAAAAATGTTCTAGAATGACTACAAGGCCCATAGTTGGCAAGAACTGGCTCTACGCATACTCACTATAAAAACAATAAAAGAACCAATTGGCTTTATCACAACCCTAATTCTCTTTAGTCTTATTCCTTGAAAGTGAAAGGAAGGCATCAGAGCATTGCATTATTGGCAATCAGTAGTCAGAAAGGCTTTGTTCAGCACCAAGCCTAGAATGTCTACACTAACAGATTACATCAATCTGAAGTGTGAACTCTCTCAGAAGATAAATTCCTTACAGACGCAACTACAAACCATCAAAGATTTAAAAAAAAAAAAAAAAAAAAAAAAAAAAAAGGACAGGAGGAGAACAAAGTCAGCTCCCTCCTATGCTTTAAGAAAAGTAATAAATTTCAGAATTAGATTTTTGAAAACGAGATGGCAGGAATAAAGCCACCAACACAGCAAATTTAGAAAGTTATTCCACAGACTTCATAAGTCTTTTATAACCCTCTCCTACCTCTTCCAACTTATTCCAACCCTCCCATCCCCACCCAACATACTTACTCCCAATACCTGTCAAATACCAATATGGTTAATATTTAAAAAAAAAACCATGATCTAAAGGCTGATTCCCAGGAGTTTAAATAAAATATGCTAAATAAAACAACACAGAAAGATACACCTTTAATTCTGACCAAAGTGTATGTAAAATTTTATGAGGGCAGGTCTAATTCTTACCTTGGCACCATCAAAAGATAAAAAAGTCTTTATTTGCATGACTGCTTAGAACAGGTCAACAAGAACGATGTGACAAAAGATGTGAACCATTCTCCACTTGATTTATTTTAAAATAGCACACGGGTTGCTCCAAACCACTGAGACAGTAAGTTGAACAAATTTATAAAGCTAACTTTGCCTTGGGTCTTAGTGATTGGAAATGATTTTGCTACTCTAAAACTAAGAGAACATTAAAAATTTATGGTAATGGTAAGCTAGAACTGCCTTGTTAATCACTGTTGCAAGTAGGCAATGTTGATGCTAAAAGATGTCTGAAGGATGATGCTTTTAAAATAAAACCTGGTAAAATTTCAGTCCACACATTGCATGCAGTCAGCTAAACCTGTAGTAACAATCAAAATTCTGGATATTTTCTGAGGAGGGAGAGGGAAGACAGATAATTTATTCATGAATTTTGAGTAGATCTAATGATACCATGGGGTAAGAATCATAAAAGAGCCTAAGGTTTTCTTTCCCCTAACCCCAAAACCTTCTCACAGAAAAAAAAAATCTTTTGAAGTTCTGGGGATAATGAAGATATAAAACGAAAATTTCAAAGGGAAAAAAGTAAACAGCAATGAAGATATGGCCATGTTTGTTTTTACAATTAATCTTCAAGGCACAAAATAAATTTAAAAGACATAGTAGAAGAGAAGGGGAGGGCAAAGGGGGATTGTTAGTTAAGCAGATTATTAAATGGCCTAGAGAACATGTTCTCATACTCAAGCAGGAGAGTCTCTTTATCTTTACTATGTTCTTTCACTAAAACTGACCAGAAATAATGTCCTCTTCCTTAATTAATGTTTGCATTTTGAGAACATATTCTTAGTGCAGAGAATGAGTAGGTCAGAAAAAAATGGTTTTTCTTTCCCCAGTCAAACCTTTAGATGAGACTAGGAAAGGGACCCAAGTTAAGAAAAATATGAAGAAATCTATGTTTCAATTAGTCTACTGGAAAATTAGTTCGCATGTGCTTTTTGTTTGATTGTTTCTTTGGGTTATGTTTAGCTTCAGTTGTGTAGTGCAAAATATGAACCCACCCTCATTAAGAAGCAAAATCCTAACTGTTCATGCTATTTCCTCCATGATCTTTACACTCTATACTGGAACAGAGGTAAATTTGAGGATGTAAAGAGGAGAAACTGCTGCAATGAATCAAATAAACAAACAGGAAATATACATGCACACACATACACATACATACACACACACACACACACACACACACACATTCTCTCATACTCACTCACATAAAATGTCTCCCAAATCTCAACACTAAAAGGAAGGTGCACATTTATATTTCAAAATCCTGAAGCTTGAAATGTCCAGGAAAATAGTTCTTGCATTGTGGACTGAGAGTTTATTTTACTTCTGGATATAAATGTATGTAGTGTATTACACACATCTGTCCAAGAAATCTTGCAGAATGTGGATTTTACAGTGAATATCATGCACAAGATTAAAAACAGAACCAAAAACAAAACAAAAAAAAAACACCATGAAACTCTTAAAAGAGAGATAAGATGTAAAGGCTCCGAGTGTTTAACTGCTCTGAGAAGAGATCACATCCGTTGACTGGGGATCACAGAAAGGTCCAAAACGTCCATAAATGTCCTTGGCTCGGACAGCAAAGTAGTATTTGCTGCCAGATACAAACTGAGTAAGAGTACATGCCATAGGCAGAGGAAGTGCCTTTACCTCCCCAATTTTCTTCCACTGTGATGGCATTGTGGCACTGGGATCCTCATGGTAAGCATAGAGGTGGTAACTATCTACGCTGGCACAGCTACGGTCCACTTCCAGGACACTCCATGACAGCACAATGCCATTCTGGCTTTGTACTCGAGCTAATTTCAAGTGTGGCTTCTGAGGAAGAGAGGTACTGGCAGCTTCTGGGGGCAGACGTTGTGGCTGAGGGGCTTCTGGTAGGGGTGCTGGGTGCACAGGGCGAGATGGCTCCTAAAACACAAAAGAAAGTGAGAGACAAGATTAGAGTTGCAATAATCAAAAAAAAAGGCTCAGATTCATACTTTCAGAGCTGGAATGGTGCTTAGTGATCAACCAGTCAGACATGTTCTATCTGGTCTCACCTTAGAAGCAGCATTATTACAGTGGAAAGAACACTCACTCTAGAGTCAGATCTGGGTTAAAATACCGCTTCTGACACAGCAGTAACCTTAAGAAAGTCACTTATAACATCACTGGGTTTCAAGAAGCTAATTTGTAAAACAAGGAGGTTGGACTATATAGATTTGAGGGCCCACCCTTCTAAGCTTTAATCTTTGATCCTACAAACTTATTCATTTAACAAATGAGTAAACTCATCATGTTACACACTTCAATACAAGTATACCTTATTCTGATATTCTGAATTACTTAAAACATCAGCATTGCTCTTCCTGTCACTAACACAGATCACAAACCCTCTCCTCGAACCTTACAATACTTTATGATATCAACTCCCTGTTTACCCAATAAGCTGGAAGCTTTTCTCTGCTTTTTATATCAAGGATACCAGTATTACCATTTTGGCTACCTATCTTTCTTTTATCATTCTAATTTAAAGACCAGCAATATCTCTTTCAAGTCATAGATATAGTTGATCAGTCTTCTTCTCCACTGATTATAAACATCATCACTGATAACTTATAGCCTACTTATTCCTAATGTATATTTCTATTATCCCCTGAATTATTTAAATTTATTATGTTTTTCAAGACTCAGTCATTTCATCTCTCTAAATACTGGTGGGCCTTCTTTCATGATTAACAGTTTTAAATCACTGAATTCTTAGCAGTACCTCTAAATTTCTAAAATTTGAGGGTCCTAGTCCACAATTTTATGCCCAACATTACTGCTGTCACCAGTAGGAATGCCTAATTGTCTCAATCATCTTACAGATATTCTAATTTGTTCATTGTTGTAGCCACTGAGAGACACACTGCTGGAAATTCTTAGAAAATATTGAGGCAAAATTTCATTGTTTTAAAAATGAATGGATATGGAATACTATGATACTACGACAATTAACAAGTAGAAAGGGAAATGGGAAAAGATGATGAAAAAAAAATTTTTTTAAAAGCAAAACCAGAAGAACCGAGCACATAATCATTACACAGAGGACAAAAAAATGAAAATAAATGGGTAGAGAAAACTGATGGCAACTTAATGGAAATATGGCTCAAAAATTAAGACAATTTATGAATTTGACTACATTGATATTTAATATTGCTAATCGTCCAATAGTAAAAAAAAAAAAACCTGGAGATTTCAAGTCTTTAGCTTTCTATTGGACCTCTGATCCCATTAGTTTTGGAATTCTCTCAAACAATGTAGATCACGATGCAAGTTTGGCTTTCCTGTGAAATTACTGTCCATATCTTTCCATAAATCTAAAACAGAAGGTTCACCCAACATGCTTATGGACTTTCTTGCTTTTTCCTGACACGGCACAACTATCAGGAAAACACTCTGTACCTTATCTCTCTTCCTTGCCCACATGACCTATCTTTTCTTCTTTCCTATTACACATTTCCTCAGTAACAACTTTTATTCCTGTTCTTCTTTTAGTTTTCTCATCTATTATATTCTATAGCCTAGTCACTGTTAGGATGTAAGTACTAAAAAAAAGATGGACTTCTGTTTCCATGGAGCAATTTGCCAAAGGCAATCCATCTGTTCTTTTCTTCCTGGTCAACTCTGGGTCCAATTCATTGTCCCTCTGTCACATCTATCTCAGACATACATACCAATAGACAACCAATGTTTTCCTTCCAAATGCATACCCATCATCTGAGCCACAGAAATTCTTTAATCATTTAGGTCTTTCCTGTATGGATGGTCAGGCTCTTATCACTCTTGAGTGGTTACAAATTTTTCCTATGGATCTCTGTAACATTCAGGGACTTGATACAACCAGCACATTTTCATTCACAACTCGACCAACTAGAAAGATCTTACCAAACACAGAGAAACCCTCTTCAACCTGAACTTTGTACTGAACCTCTTTCATCTCTCAACAGTGAACTCCTCCAGTAAGCAGACATTTCCCTGTTTTATGACTTGTATAATCTTCATAATTGTAGCTCTTGAACATGGTTCTCTCTTGATTTTTAGGAATATTTTATTATTTTGATGTGTGGATGAGAGGTATCTTATTAAAAAAGAATCTCTGAGGAAGCATTTTGCTCTAATGAATACAATGCTTGATCAACAAATGATAAGCATAATGAGGTGCTCTTTCTAGCTACATTCTTTTGAATGTCATTTTTGCATCTTCTAAAAGCGTACCCAGGACTGTGATATTAGGATCCAAGTGTAACAGTCCCACTACCTTTCATGGTAAAAAAAGGTTGCTAATGGTAAATCTCTATAGAACTATCAATTCTTTCATTTCCATCCTCTAATGCTTTGGGGGTGACTTAGTTGAGTCTCTTGCCAAGCTTTTTAAAACTGGCTTTACCGTCCAATACTTGTTTATATCACTTTTGATCACACTCTCTCTCTTCCTGGAAAAATAAGTCAAATGTTTGCTGATTAGGGTCCTTTTGGGATTCCTATTGGAGTAAAGATTTGTAACAGCTAAATTATTAGGTAAAAATGTTGTCATCAGTATTGAAGTCATTTCTGATGTCCATTTCTTATTGCTAAAATGAATCATTAAATAGTTAAAGACTGAGATGTTTTCATGACACCAAGGCATGAGATTTCTGTTTCCTGAAATATTGTTTCCTATAGTGCAGTGGAAAGATTTCCAGATCATGCTTTTGTGACATGAATCACTTTGGCAGGTCCAAGTGGAACTTATGGATTCCTTATTAGAATAATGTTTTCAAAGGCATAAAATTAAATACATAGGAATCATGACAAAGGAAAACAATTGTAATGAAATAAAGATTTTTTTCCCCCCATCAAAGTTCATAGATGATTTGAAATTATCTGTGGAGCCCTACTCTAGAATCCAAGATCCTAGGTTCAGATTCCACCTTTAATACTTACAAGTGACCTTTAACAATTCACTCATCTCCCTACGCTGCAATTTTTTCAACTGCAAAATGAGAAGTAAGAGGTGGGATTTTTATCTAGGATCTTTGAATCTACAGTACAGCTCCCCAGAGCATAGATTTCACACCACATGCCATGTAGGAATGACAAAGGAATTAAGGAGAATCAGATATAATTGCTGTAAGTAGGGACATATGCAGGATCAGGAATCATTCTTAGATTATAAAACAGAGATGGAAGTGGGTACACAATTTTGCTAATTGGATAACTATAAAATCATGTTATCCAAGTTCAGCACGGTCTTCAAAGCAGTAGTGAAAGTCTTTTCCACACTGTCTCTTCTCTCCTACAGCTTCCTACACATTCCTGCTCCCTGCTATCTCTTAGTTGAGGATCTCACCTCTTAATTTACTGAGCATACTGAGGCTACAGGCTACTCTGTGCAATCTCCTCACCTCTTTCTTTCATCCCCAAACCCTCTGAAATCATCCCTCATTCTCTTCTCCCTTTACCCCAGTCTCAGGCAATGAGGTAGCCCTTCTTGCCAAAGTCAGTCTCTATATATGCACTTAAATCCACTCCTTATTTTCTCCTGCAGGCAGAAACCTCAATCCTCTTATCTTCTTTGTAATTTCTAACTACTCCATCCACTGGTTCCTTATCTATTGCCTTCAAACATGCTCAAGTCACCCCCATCCCTAAAAAGAATCTTCTCTATCAGTGATCAAGTCTTATCAATTTGCCCTTCCAAGATCTCTCATAAACAACTCCTTCTCTCCTCTGACACTGCTACCACCCTGGTGCCAGCCCTCATCACCTCATGCCTAGATTACTGTAATAGTCTGCTGGTGGGACTGCCTGTCTCAAATCTCTCCCCACCACAGTCCACTCAGCTGTCGAAGTGATCTTCCTAAAAAGTACTGCTCTGACCAATGTCACTACTCCTTCCCCTGTCCCCTATTCCACAAACTCCAGTGGCTTTCTATCACTTCCAGGATCAAATATAAAATGCTCTGATTTTTAAAGACCTTCATAATCTTGCCCCTTATTCCCTTTTCAGTCTTTCTAAACTTTACTCATCTCCATGAAGTCCACTACCCAATGATACCTGCTATTTCTTGCCCAAGGCATTCCATATCCTGACTGGGAATTTTCCCTGATTATATCCCATGCCCAGAATTCTTTGAGTCCCACTAAAATCTCATCTTCTGTAAGAAGCTTTTCCTGATCCCACTTAATGCTAGTACTTTCCCTTTGATGATTAGCTATAATTTATCATACACACACACACACACACACACACACACACACACACACACACACACACACAATATTACTCATCAGCTCTACTGGGTTTAATTATGATCTTCATGCAATGACTCACAGATCTTTCCTTCTAAATACTCTACTCTCCTCAATTTTCCTATTTCCTGTTAAAGGCACCATCATTCTTCCAGTCCCCAAAGTTATTAACCTAGATACCATCTTAATTCCTCATTCTCCCTCACCCCACATATCCACTCAATTGCCAAAACATCTCTCACAGTTGAAATTAGTTCAAACCCTAGTTACCTCTTGGCTAGCTTAATCCAAGAGCCTCCTAACTGGTCTACCTTTCTTACGTCTCTCTCCAACTCTAGCTAATATTGCACACAACTACCAATGTGGTTCTCCTCAAGTCAAGAATCTGAACAAGTTGCTCCCCTGCTCCATAAACTCCAGTAGTTCCCTATTGCCTCTAAGATCAAATATAAAATCAAGCTCTTCTCAACCCAGCCCTAGTCTATCTTTTAATCTCATTCTTCATTCTTTTTCTTCTCACATGCTAAGGTACAGCTTCACACATAGGACTCCATCTGTCTTTAGACCTCTGCATTGGCCAAATTCCTCCCCAACCCCACGAAAGGGACATACTCTCTCTTCAAAGAACCTTTCTCTTCATTTAAGGCATAGCTCAAGTGTCAACTTCTGCCTGAAGCCTTTCCTCATCCTCCCTTCTGCCAGGGTAGTGTTCTCCCTCCCTCCTAAACACCTTCCATTTATTCTCTTTATATTTATTTACTCTTTTAAGTATATACTTAAAATAGATACTTTTCTCTCATACAGAATGTAAGTTCATTGTGAATAGATCATTCTATTATTTGTGTTCATATCCCTAGTGCCTAGCATAATGCCTGGCATATAGTAGGCATTTAATAACTGCCTGATAAACTCTTATTTACTGCATCAATTTAGCTGTTCAATTCTTCCCCTTGCTACTCAGTATATAGTATTAGTAGTAAATTCTCTAAATAGCATATAATAGTAAATTCTTTAAATATAAACAAACGATCAAAAACTAAAGAGGAATCATGTACTTTTCCAAACAACAGGACAAGTGTGAAAGAAAAAAATGGCTTTCTACTGCACTCTAAAGTAATCAATGAAGAACCAAATTCAGTTCAGTGTCATTAAAAAAACAAAACCAAACCCTTCAAGGCATAATTCAATTCTTAGGGTTTGTGGGTAGAAGATGAGACTGGAATCCTACAGAATCTTAAACTTTTTTGTGTCACTCAAAGTACTTCGTCTTCACCAATGATTGAATTTTCTCCTCATACAGTGAAGTCAAATGATCAAAATTAGTCTTTATGATCTACACAGTACAATATGCACTGGGAAAAAAAATTCCAAAGTAAGTTACAACTAGATGTGAGACACATTATGCTTCTTTCTTCATATATGTTTCAATACAACAATGTCTAAAACAAATACTTTGTACAGCTAAACTTATCATTAGTATAGTTAACAGTCTAATAATACCAAAAAATTACTTACAGGATGCACCTGTGGGGGTCGGTGATGCACTGTTAGCTGGGGTCCTGCTGATCCAAGGGTTAGTCCATTATTTACAACGTATGTAGCTGCTTGAGGCACTCGCACTGTGACCCCTACCAAAAGAAAGAAAAAGTGCATCATCACCAATCTACTCTAATTTCAGTGGAACTCTTGATTAAATAATTTAATAAATGTGAAGCCAGTGAACCATGTTAAATTTCATTCATTAAATATTTTTTAAAAATCAGACAAAAGAATGAGCCTGAGAATGCTTTGATTCCTTACATATTTACAGAATCTTGAGAGTTAAAAGGAAATTAAGAGTCCTTGTAGTTAAACTTATACTTGAAAAAGAGTCCTTCTACATCATATCTGCCTAGTGTTCATCCAACTTTTATTTAAAAACCTGTAGTGAGAGGGAAGGCATGACCTCATAAAGTAGTCCACTTCATTTCTGGATAGCTCTACTATTAATTTTTTTTCTCACATCAAGCTTAAACCTGCCTTGTACAATTTCTAGCCATCTCTACTTAAGTTTTGCCCTCAGGGGCCAAGAACTAATCCAATTTCTTTTCCATGTGACAGCTTTTTAAATTACTTACAGCTAAAATATTTAGAGCGAGAAGGAACCTTAGAGACCACCAACTCCAATGACCTCATTTTACAGGTTAAGGAAAAGCTCAGAAAGGTGAACTGACCAAATAAAGTACCCAGATCATCCTACTTGACTCCTGAGGAATCTATATGCAGACCAAGAAGCAACAGTAAGAACTAAACATGGAACAAATGATTGGTTTAAGACTGGAAAAGGAGTGTATACTGTTACCTCATAACTTATACCCAGAATACATCCATGAAAATGCCAGGCTGGATGAATCAAAAGCCAGAATTAAGATTGCCTGGAGAAATATCATCAATCTCAGATACGTACATGATACTACTCTGATGGCAGAAAGTAAAGAACAATTACGAAACCTCCTGATGAGGGTAAAGAGGAGAGTACAAAAGCTGGCTTGAAGCTTAACATCAAAAAAACTAAGATCTTGGCAACCATCACATTTTGGGAAATGGAGGGAGAAAATGACAGCAGTATCAGATTTTATATGTTTGAACTCAAAGATCTTTGCAGACAGTGACTGCAGCCATAAAATTAAAAGACACATGCTTCTAGGCAGGAAAGCAAATTTGGACAGCATACTAAAAAACAGAGACATCACTTTTGCTGACAAAGGGCCATACTAGTCAAAGTTATGGTTTCTCCAGCAGCAATGTATGGCAATAAGATTTGGACTATAAAGAAAGCTGAGTGCCATAGAACTGATGTTTTCAAATTATAGTTGCTGGAGAAAACTTTTGAGAGTCCCTTGGACAGCAAGAAGATCAAATCAAATCAGTCAATACTTAAAGAAATTAATTAAGGCTATTCACTAGAAGGTCAAATAGTGAAGCTGATGCTTAAGTATTTTGGCCACATAATAAGAAGACAGGACCACTGGAAACGATCCTGATGTTGGGAAAGGGAAAGGGGATGGCAGAGGATGAGACGGATAAATAATATCTTGGAAATAATGAACATGAGCTCGGGACAGATCTCAAGAAAGAGGAGGATAGAAAGGCCTAGCATGCTATATAGCCCATGAGATCATACAAGAGTCAGACACAAATAAACAACTGAACAAATCTCTAGCTCTCACAACACTTCAAGTGAGAGATTCTTAACCTGAGATCTGTGACATTCACCATACTATCAAAGGCGTCCATAACATAAAAATGGTTAAGTCTTGCTATAGGTAGAGTGTGACCAGGGCAAAGGAGAGCAGGATTATCATCTCCCTAGTCCTGGGCACTATACTTCTCTTCATGTGGTCAAAGAGCACACAAACTTTCCTGGGTGTCATATCACACATCTGAGTCACACTGGGTATCTGACTGAATACCAAGTCCACTAAAAGTCTCAAATCTTTTTGGGTGGTTTGCTACCTAGCTTCTCATTTTGTGAGTTGATTTTTTTTTTTGAACCAGCTGTAAAACATTGCACCTGGATAAAGGATCCGTGGCATGTATCTTAAATTTTCAGATTACATAAAGCTGTGAGGAATAGTAAATACACTTTTACAAAGTAAAGACCCAAAGGGATGTAAGAACAAATTAAATGAAACTTCATAAGTATTAAATGTACACTCAAGCTTGAATTTTAAAAATCAGCTTTACAAATACAAGACTGGAAAGGTATACTTAAAAAAAGATTTGTCCTTAAGGTTTATTAGATCCTCAATCTCAAGTGAATAGCGTGATATGTCAGCCACGGTAATATAATCTTGGGCTCCATTAAGAGAGTAAAAGTGTGTGTGTTCCTCCTTTGTTGCTGAAGAAGACCATGCTATCAGAGAAATGATGACATGACTTGCACTTGACTTTGTTTTGAGTGAGGGAGGGCTGGGCAGGTCACCAGCCTCACTTCTCCCTCCCCCACAGCCATCTGAATCCAGTGACTAGATATTCATCAGGATGACTGGAGATGACCCAGGATGGGGCAAGTGGGGTTAAGTGACTTGCCCAAGGTCACACAGCTAGTGAGTGTCAAGTGTCTGAGGTGAGATTTGAACTCAGGTCCTCCTGACTCATGCAGTGGTGCTTTATCCACTGCACCACCTAGCTGCCCCAAGAGAGAAAAAGTAGCCAAGACTAAGCAGATGAGTATACTGTTGTGCTCTGGTCTGGGTTTACCTTAAGTAGTTCGTTTAGTTTTGTGCAACCCACTTGACAAAGAACATTAATTAGTTATAAATGTGTAGAGCACCCAAAGGAAGGAAATCTGGATGGTGAAAAGTCTCAGATTCAAGCCATATATGGATAGGAGAAGAGAAGATTTAGGAGAAGACATAAGAGCTGTCTTCAAGTATTGAAGTGCTGGCACATGAAAGACGGATTAGATTTGTTCACCAGATGGTCAGAGAATGGAACTTGGAGAGACGGGCAGAAGTTGTAGAGGGGCATGACAGTAAGAAAAAACTTACTAACAGAGTGATCTAAAAAACAGACCAGACTTTATTAGGAAGTCTTTTAACAAATACAGTCAAGAATGTTATAGAGAGGATGGATTCTTGTTCAGGTATGAATTTGGCTAGATGGTCTATGAAGTCCTTTTCAACCTGAGGTTCTATGACGGTTTGTTTCTAAAACAAAGTTTTAATCCTAAAACATCTCATCAATGAATCAGAAACACATGACCCTTCATTTTCTATCTGGTGGAAAACAAAAATATGGAGAAAAGGGAAGGAAGAAATGAAAAATGTAAGGAGAATTTCTTTAATATTTAATTTAAAAAAGCCTCATGAAGCAATCCCAAACTTTTGCTCAGGGAATCTGAGAAACCTTTTTCTGTATCTCCTTCCTTCTCATTTACTATTCCTCTCCTGAGACTCCTACATCGTATCAGAAACTACCCCCCCCTTTCAGAAAAGCCTCTTCTTTCAAATATGTAGAAAAGAAAGATACGTTCCTTTAGCAAGAATGATCTCTGACTGTAGAATCAGGTATGAACAAGTATATTTTTAGGATAAAGAATGGATACTTAAATTTTAGTTTTGTGGTTGAATTAACATATCACAAATCAGTTACCTCCAAACTGAGTGGGAGACAAGCACTCAATGTAAAAAAAAGAAAATTTCCTGTAGTTCAGTTTAAATTTAAAAATTTTTTTATGAAAATGCAATTTTATTGGTCTTTAAAAATAAAACTGGAGGCAATTTTGCTGTTTCATTCCTAAACATGGTATTATTTCCCAAACATTGGTTAAGTATTTGTAACTATTTTAAACAGTACTCCTTACCATTTGGAGGGTTGACCTGTCGTATGGGTACAGTAGAGTTTTGTAAAACTGCTCCTCTTACTGGAGCTTGGGCTGGTGGTGCAGGAAGAGTGGTATAAACCACTTGGTGATTAGTAGGAACTCTTGGAACAGGGAGTCTTGTAGTAGCTTGAGTCACTGGCCTATGTGTTACATTCACGGTGGTTGGAGCTGATGGGAAATGGAAAAAGATATTAACAAGCATGAAACAAACCAAAAATAAAGGTTTACTATTAAATGAAGACAGCTTTTTTTTATGTTGTACAAACAGAATAAAAGCCAGCATTCTTGGCATGAAAACTAACTTAACAGCATTAAAATGAGAGCACAGATAAATATGATACATGTCAAATACTTAACAAGGCACATAATGTAAGAGTGTCCAAGCTAACCAAAATTCATAAAATACCTTTATACCATATCTTATGCTGCTGGGTCATATATAAGGTCACAGAGAAATTTCAAGTTAAGTATCTTCCTTATTTTCCATTTTGGAAGAAGGAAAAGCAGGATAATGTAAAGGGAACAGGGAGATAGCTTCAATATTTGAAAAAATAAAAGCAATAGCAACCCCCATTCAACAGTTGCACGAATAACTCTTATCAGAAGGAGGGTCCATGAGGGCTCATTCCCCACCTTGTAAGAGCTACACTATGAGCTCTTCATCGAAGATTCAATAACTATAAGGCTTCATCTTTTTATAAACTAACCAAGTTTATAAAAAAAGATTGAATTCTTTTCTCTTTGCTACCCTAATTTACCTTTTATTTTGAACAAGTAGATTTTTTGTCCGAAAGCCTAAGCAACTACAACCTTCTTTCCCTCCCTTTACTGATTCTTCTCCATTTTACACTTTTAATGACAGTTTTGCAGTCTTTTATTCTCACTAATATCCTCCCTCTTTCTTCCACCTCTTCACTGTATTGTTCCCTGATTATCAATGACATCAACAGCAAAAGAGAAAATAAAAAAGCAGAAAAAAAGCTTAATTAAGTTCAATAAAAACTGACAGATAAGGAAAAGGAAAGCAATTAATAAGAAACCTCAGAATTTTCACTATTTCACCAGAACCTGTTACATAAAGCACTTACTTATGGCAGGGACCTACTGTTTTGGTAAAGCACTGTGGTGGCGAAAGAAGAGAGACAAATGCAACAAGTACAAAGTCCTTGCCCTCAGTCATGGCTGAATAACTATTATACCATTTAAACATATTGCAGCACGTAAATGCAAAACAAAAACACTGCAATACAAGTGAATTTAAGAGGTCATTCTCTTGATGAAAGTAAATACATCGATTAAATATAGCTTATTTCATAAAAACTTGACAACTTAGAAGTGTCAGGAATAACTAATAGCTGATAGATTTTTCATAAGGTAATTTAGTATGTATTATCACATTCACAATTTCACAAATTAATGTTATGGTCCAGTGAATTGTGACAATACTGGATTGGACAAGTGTTGGAAGTCATTTCATTTGTAATCAAATATGTAGCAGCAGAAACTGCTTTAAAAGTTACATTCTATGTCTTGGTGCTGATGACCACAAATGAAAGTAAACTTATGGAAAATGAACGTCCCTTCCTTACTTGCAGTGCTGAGGGACTACGGGTACCAAAAACAATACACAGTCATATTTATTTGATACATTGTTTAGTTTTGCTTAAGTGCTTTTTTTTATTCTTTCTTTATTCTTTTTATTTCTGGTTTTCAGGGGAGAATAGGGAAGATATATTTGGAAATGAAGGTAATGTTAAACAAAAGATATTAAAGCTGATAAAAACTCAAAAAATTCTCATGTCAGCACATATTACAGCAGGATCACAAAAGGAAATGCTCCCATCTTGTCTGGCTTTCATTCAGTTCTGGGTAAGCAGGTAAAAATCTCAAAATTCTGGATTGAGGTAAAGGTTTCTTGAGATGGAGTGTGTTTAGCATTAGTGAACACCTCCTCTGGGGAAAGTAAAGCATCAAGATCAGTTTTAACATGTGGATAGTAGATTCACATAAACTTTTTTTTTTAATTATTTGGCATTTTCTAGTTATATCTAGAACTTCTTCAGACCTGTGTCTGGCAGAGAACCCACTTTTGATTCATTAACTTACCAGCAAAAAAATGAAAATGTGGAGATTTAGGGGGGCCATGCATACAATTGTTAGCTACCTTTACCTCTAGCTATGAGAATGAGGTGCTTGGTTCAAGCAGATTTGTGCAATTATTGTGAATTGAGGCTCTATTACTTCCCAAAAGATAGATATTAATCAAATGTAACATTGACTACCTCATTCTTTTCAACTTTCTATTTATTCCCCATAGGTCACATCCCTCTCCAAGGTGACTTCAAATTCCCTAAAAACAGACAAACCAAAAAAACACAACCCAATTTTATTTCATCTAATTAAAATTTAGTAAAGCTACTAAGCATATAATACCTGTAGGTAGTAGGTGTATGGTCGTTTGGGATGGTCCACTAGTTGGCACCCCAGCCTGCTGTAAAGGGACAGGCTGCAAGGGTTGTAATGGACGAGGGAGAGGCTGAGCAGATTGACTCATCGCTGATACAGGTGTATGATTTAGTTTTTTTGGATCTGTTAATGAAAGATTATTCATTGTCAGAAAACCAGAAGGCAGAGACAAAAGTTAATTTCTCTTTTTCAGGTAACGAGAATATAGTCATTACTTTTCCTCTGAGAGGTCAACAATTGCTTTTTAATCACAAGTAGTGAAGTATTAACTGTGTTACTTCTTCCACTTTAATTAACTGAAAATTGAGCTGTGGTGTGATTAAAACAATAAAATCTACCATTCCATTTAGGTTTAAGAGTGAATTCTATCTCTTTAGATTAAAGCCAAGAACCAAAACTGTTATGATGACTATGACAACTTCACTTTGCAAAATTCTCTTTAACAAACGAAATGACCATTTCCAGTTGCTAATAATTTCCCCAAGGGTCTTAAGCTTAGAAGCAGATACTAAATCTTGCCAATTCTATCTACACAATTCTTGCTTCTACCTATTCTATCTGGCCCCTACAGTCTCTTACCTAGACTACTGTGAAAACTTTCTGCCTCTCCTGATAGTCTCTCCATTCTCCAATATATTCTCAAAACAGCTGGTAAAATGATCATGTGAAGGCACAGGTTTGATAACGTCAATCTTCTACTCAAGATCTTCAGTGACTCCATATTTTCTCTACACACAACCTCCTCAGCCTTCATTTTGAGCACTCTCTACAATCTGGCTTCAGCTTGTATTTCCAGACATTTTATTCCTCCTTCATGCAATCAAATTTTCTGCTAGCCTAGTCTAATAGATAGTTCCCAAAATCAACATTTCATCTCCTATCTCCATATCTTTGCACATTACATCACATACCCAGAACGCAATTCTTCCTTACCTGTACCTCTCATAAAACTTATTTTCCTTCAAGGATCAAGTTCAGATGCCACCTCCCACATACAATTTTTGCTCTCAATTGATAGTACTTCTCTCTTATATTCCCTCTGTATACTTCATGTCCTTTAGTAGAACATTTAAGCTCCTTGAGGGCAGGAACTACTTTTGTTTCTATCCTTGTATCTTCCATGCCTGGCAGTTGATAAATGTGTTGAATTAAACAGAACTGAATGTTGTAACCCCTGAAATTCTCACTATATGCTTAGGCTTACCATTAATTGGCACTGGTTCTAATTTTCTTTATCAATCATCTTTTTAAGGTACATACCTGTAATGAGGTAGCCAACTCTTCCAGCACACCATCCATGTCATCATCTGTCTGCCCCAGAAAGAAGGGCACAAGCTTATAACTAAATATGGTGCATGCTACGTGGTATGATTTGAAATGAAGGGATTTCCAAAATTGTCTGCTCTCTTTCCAAGTGCATAAAATTTAATCAAGGTTTTTTTATTTTTTAAATAAAGGTTTTCCCCTATTACAGATCACAAAGTTATAAATGCAAACACTACTGATTGGTGAAGTGGCTGTCAGATTCCCATGACAAACTCGGCTTGCATTCTCTCAAAAATACTCATGCTTTCTTGAAATTTTTATGAAGCTAAAACCAGGGCATGTTACTTTGAAAGTCAAATTATTCTAAAAATTTTCAAGAATAACCAAGTTGTTTGATTCTAATCCTGTACAAATGCCCCAATATATAAGTGGGAGAATAGCAAACTGTTATGGAGCAAGCATGCGGATATCTAACTTGCACCTACTATTTGCCAGGCACAATGTTAGGCACTGGGCATACAAATACAAACCCTGAAGCAATCCCTACCATCAAAGTGCTAATATTCAACTAGAAGAGATATTATGGAGTGTGAGAACTGGAGTGACGTTCAAGCAGACCAGCCATACAGATAAGGTTATTAAAGGTCAGGTTGTTAAAGGTCAAACAGAAGAGTTTATACAGCATTTTAGAAGTAATAGGAGGGAGCAGAATCGCACTTGAAAATCACTTGGGCAGCTGTGGGGAGGAGGACAGACTGGAACAGGGAGGGGCCTGAGGCAGAAAAACTAGAAAATATTATGACAACTACTGCAAGAGGTGGCAAGGACAGAACGGATGCGGTGGTAAGTGAATGGATACATAGGGTGAGGAGCACTGAAGGAAAAACATTGCCTTGAACAGAAATGTGGGAATCTGATAGAAAGGGAAGAGAGTCGCAAGATTTGAGAGAGATGGGGGATAACTCATGCTGCAGTCTGCTGGAGAAGACAAGTGGGGATGGGATCAAGGGCCCATGCAGACAAGCTACTTGAGGCAAGAAGGCCTACCTCAGAGGTTCTAAAACTTATCTAACCTACCACTCTTTAAAAAAAAAAAAAAATTAATTCCCCCCCCCCGGAAATCTTTAATGTTCTTTTAATTTGCATCATTAAAAACCATAAAACTTTAAAGATGCATCTTAAATTTAATCACTTATTGTAAATTTGTAGATTTTCTCCTGTATTAAAATGTTGATGATGCAATACTGCATCATGTAACAATATAGTAACATATTGTAAACAAGTCATTACACATACACATTCCTCTGGATGAATGCTGGACTTCCCAACAATGTGTAACACATGCTTGCCTGCCAACAGTTGTAAGACCTGTCAGTGGACTTAACCACTGATTGGTTATAATTTTTCATTCTGTGTATTTATTTGGAAAACAATGAAATCACTATGACTTTAGCTGTGTTACGCGACAGATGAAATATGTAAGAACAGTTTTGCAAAAGTTTCTTCTTTTCTTATGCTTCCTCTGCCCCCTTAGTTTTATTCAATGCCCCTTCCCCGCATTGTTCGTGAGGCTACTACTGTGCCCCTCAATTCCAGTGTGCCCATAAGGGTAGTATATTGCCCACTTAGGAAACCTGTTCTCTACCTCATTTTCAGAAACTGAAGAGAAGTAGGAAGGAGTGAAGAGGGGATTATGTTGAGGAATTCTAAGATGAAGAGAAACTAGGTTTGGAATAGCTTCTATAGACTGGTCATCAATGAGGGATGGTGGGATAAAGAAAGAAAAGAGCTACTCTTCTGAGGGAAGGCTCAGTTGATGACAGATAACCTATATTAGTATTGTTATTCATTCAGTTTAATTCTGTTAATTCCTCTAGCAGGAACTGGGCAGCACTTCAGTGCAGGAGACAGAGAGAAAGGATTAACTCAAGGATGGAGCTGGATAAGTAATGTAATAACAGGACAGGGGGTGAGAAATTCAGGAGCAGAGGACAACACAGAATTGAATTATTAACTACAGGGTTGAGCTTAGGAAGGGGGGAAAATAAAGGCAGAACAGAGGTAATGGACTGAGAAAGTACTTAAAGTTGGAAAAATTAAGAGGTTATAATGAGGGGAAAAAACAGGTTTAAGAGAGGTTAGGTGTAGGGAGAGCTGGAATAATAGGAGGTTAGGGTCAGATAGAAAAATATCAGTTTTTGATGAATTAAATGAAATGTTAATAGCAATGAATGGTAAATCAAAAATATGACCACCACTGTGTGTAATTGTTGTTGCTACGTTTGTCCTTCACTCTCACACTGGACCATGACATCAAGATGATGATATGATCGCAGTTGACGTTGAGTGAGGGAGGGCTGTGCAAGGTCACTATCCTCACTTTCTTCTCCAGAGCCATCTGGGTTCAGTGGCCTGATACTCATCAGGATGACTGGAGATGGCCCAGGATGCACTGGGAGACTCTGGCCCTTTCAAGCAGAGGTGTAACTGAGAAGGGCGGAAAGGAATGAGGGAGAATTTGTTGAGTGCCTGGTATGTTCAGGCGCTGTGATTAGTGCTTTCCAATTATTATCTCGTTCGGTCTTCACAACAACTCTGTGATGCTATAATTTTCCCAATTTTACAGTTGAATACATTGAGGCAAATAGACGTTACTTCCCCAGGGTGACAACAGTTAGTAATTGCCTGAGGGTAGACCTGAGCTCAGTTCTTCCTGACTCCAGGTCCAGTACTCCATCCACTGTGCTACTTACTTTGTTGCCTCTAGGCAGAGTAAAGCAGTAGGTCATGGGATCTGAAGAGACCGATGAACTTAGAGGTTAATGGGGTTTGTGAGGAAGCATCAATCTGTATGCCAAAGTCCCCTGGTGTAAGGGTCAGAATTCAGAAGGAATGAAAGATAAAGTACTGAACTCTTGAGAAAGGAGGAAGAATAATATAGGGGTCAAAACATATAAATATAGGGGTCTGACACATCAGACACCACAGACAAGGGGTTTACACATCTATATTGGGCGAAAAATTTAAATAGCATAAACTTCAAAGTGTAAGAGAGATTAATCTTCTGAAGGAGAATCTTCAAGTGACAGGAGGGAGGAAGGGATATTCTGATCTTCCAAGCCTTCTTTACTGAAAGAAGGTGGACTGTAAGAGAAAAGAGGAAGATCAGGGATGCAATATCACATGGGGGAAGCGGGGTCTCCGTGAAGATAAGCAGATGAAAGGAGTAACAAGTGAAGAAGGTGAGTAGATGAAAAGAGGTCCAGAATGAAAGGAAGTTTTCAAATTCTGATACAGGAATTCTACAAGGCACAGTGGAAGAGATGGAGAGTTTTGAGATGGAGAGATCTGAGGTGGAATATGGTTTTGGGGCTTTGGGGGAGGTAGGATTTAGGAAGATAAAGATGAGGTAATGGGAGGTGGGGACTAAGTAAAATTTATTTGTAGGTAATCAATGATTATGTAACACAACAGAAAGAGTAATAGGCAATGGGAATTTGCTAAGCACAGGGAGTAATAACGAAGGGTAAATGAATTTGAATGTTCCATCTTTACAGAATGATGCTACAGGTTGCTGGGAAAGCTTGAGTATGAAGTTACAGATTGCCTTTAGGCATATATCTAGTACTGAATGTAAAGTCAATGAGAGCAGACTGTTAGGTCATCTTTATATAGTATCTTAGGCACTTAATAAATGTTTGTTGGATTGTGAGGAAACTGAGGGAGTTAGGAAAGCAAGTGGTTAGTTGTGGGAATTAAGGGAACCACAACTGAATCCATGTTACGATTCAATTCTGGAGCTAGCTCAGTTCCCTTTCTATTCAATCATGGGTCTAGTCCCCACATTTCTGTCTTATGAGGAACCTTTACTTAATAGTGGGAACTGGGAGAAAATCTTATTGCATTGTTTGAACTCAGCCCTCTATGGCTAGGAAGGGGGACCACTTCTACCTACTGCTTAGGGATGCTTAACTAAGGGCGTTGGCCATGCTGACCAGAAATCCAGTCAGATCCAAAGATGATGAAAGGAGTTTTCTCACAATTAGACCTCTCTAACAACCCATATGTCTTGTGTGAAAACTGGCCCTGTAATGGTTAATCAGTTAGCATTACAGACATTCAGAGGAAGTGGTACCCCTCCTTTTCTGATTTCAGAGAATTGCTTCTGCTTTCTCTCTCTTCTCATCTTGTAAAATTCCTAATCTTTCCTCCAATTAGAAATCAGATTACCTAATTTTGTATCCTGGTTAATTATTTTCTTTTAATTGGTCTTTTCTGATTACAACTGGTTTTAATGTATAAAAGTCTGTCTGCCCCTGTATTCAGGGTCCAGCGCCAAAGCTGAGGAAGACCTAGTCCCAATTTGTTGGGCAACTGATATGCACTGCTTAATAAACTCTTATGCTCGGAACAGTGAACCTTTGTTTCTTCAGTCATTTTATCTTTCACCTGTCACAGCTACTAGGTGAATATTTTATACACACACACACACACACACACACACACACACACACACACACACACATATTGATCAAATGAAAAAGAAGTTTCCAGATTGGAAGATGTGCTAGAAAAGCACCCCTTTCCGTGTTTTATCATTATATTCTTCATTTCCTACCTACTTTATTAAGTTTTGTCTGTTAAACTCTGGCCTCGTGAATTTTTAAATAACACATACTTTAAACTTGTCACTTCTAAAATATTGTCAAAATTTACATAACATTTTAGGCCTCATGCATCATATAACAAGGATTTCCATTCTTCCATCAGAGAACAAAACTGCTTTAAAGTAGTTGAAAAATCAGCAAAAACAAGTTTTCTCTTTTGAACAATTAGTTTCCACTGAACACTTAAACTGATAAATAACAAGTCTTTTAAGAAAAAAAAACTGAGAAAATAAGCAGATACTGATACATTACAATAGCTAACAATTCTGATATGCTAAAGATAAAAAGGTATTTTTTAATGTGCATTTATAGAGTCAGTTTTCTTGTAGCACACATATAAGTTAACTCATTTGCAATACAGCATTTTTACAACTAAAATGGAAGTGACCAAAAAGTCAAGAATCAGAACACTTTTGGGCAAATGGTTTTAAGAACACCAATAAAAACATATTCACTATGTAAAATTTTGAAATGAAAGATATCCAAGACTTATCAACAGAGACTATTTTAGTTCATTACTAAAGTGAAACACTCTAGAAAACGGGACTTCTTTGACTTACCTTGTGAAGTACCAACTTCTTCATCATCCAATGTGAGATCAATGACACCTCCTGAATCACTGCCTGTGGCTTTTCCACTCTGAAAGACAAAACTTCTGCATTTTGCAAAGGCAACTGGGGAGACATGAAAGAAGAGGAAAGGGGGGAAAGGGAATACTGGGCTGAAGCAAAAGGGGGAGGGGAGTTGGAAAAGTCTAGATTAGTTACTAAATGGAAGGTGGAGGAAACTGGATGAGGCACTGAGGAGTAAGGAATAGTAGGTAGTATCCAGACTTTTAAATAAATTATACACCTTTAAAAGATGTTTGAAGAAAAGTAGGGTACTGACAATCAGTTTCATGAAAAATGGATTGGTAATTACAGAACAGATAAATCAATGAGGCTAAATGTATGAACCATACAGAAATACAGTTATTATGCTTACTATGGATGTTCCATTCAGAAAAAAAAATTTAAGGATGGAAGAGTGAATTAACAATATACAATATTTCAATTCTTCAAAATTTTATTCATAAGGAAAGCTAGTGACAATTCATGAAAGTTTTCCCTGAAACATCCAGAAATTTATTCTGTGGAAATTCTAAGAAAATTACAGTAATCTACATTCTAATGGAATTTGACTCAGTTTCTTCAGGTTCAAAATTTATCATTGATTCATTTTAATACACTGGTAATTATAACTTTAATATTATTTTTCTGTCCCAAACTAATTTCACCCCTTGGTGGGCCAGGTAATTTCCATAAAGGAACAGGGGGAAAGTTGGAGGAGCTAGTGTTAACGAAGTGATTGATTTTAAAAGCTTGGCAAATCATAAGTTAGGGTATTGGTTAGAAGGGGTAGATTCACATGAATACATAGACATACTCATTCAATAGCTATTTCTATCACCAGGATGAGACTCCTAAGAATAACTGTAATACAAATAGCACAATTCAATTTAAAAAATACTCCATATAGGAGAATGCCAAGAAAATAATGAAAATCAAACTTCAAACAAAACAGAGAGCATAGATTACTACCTGAAGACACATTTCTAACCAGGATTCTTTAATTGTTCTCAAGTTTTCAGAAAAAAAACATTCATTAAAAATGCTTAAAATATTGATTAACTGCAAGAGGAACTTTTTTTTTAAATAATATATGTGATATGAATTGTAAGATACATAATGGAAACCTGAGGTAATAATTTAAAGATGTAACAGTATTATTACATCTTTAGATAACACTAATAGTGTTATCATTACTCTGTAACAAATTACAAATTTTAGTCCAATTTGATTTAACTTTATTTTTATAACCATTTTTATAAATTTAGATTTACTCAATTTTCTTATTACTTTAAAGAATATCAGACAAAATTATTTAACTGCTAATGGATTTGGACTGAGTTCCACTCTCACCACAGCTGTTCGGGAAAAAAAAAAGCAGACATTCTATTTTTATTAGACCTATGTCAGATACATAACACACAGCAGAAATCAGTTCTTACTTTAGAAGAGTGAAAATATCTGTGAAGGAATTAAGGGGAATAGGAAAGCAAGTGGTTAATTATGGGAATTAAGTGAACCACACACTGAATCCATTTTGTGACTCAATTTTGGAGCGAGATCAGTTCCCTTTCTATTCAATCATGGGTCTAGTCCCTATATTTCTGTCTTATGAGGAACCTTTATTTAATTGTGGGAATTGGGAGAAAATCTTATTGTATTGTTAGAACCCAGCCCTCCATGGCTGGGAAGCTGGACCACTTCTATCTATTGCTTAGAGACTTTGCTTAACTAAGGGCGTTGGCTATGCTGACCAGAAATCCAGTCAGATCCAAAGATGATGAAAGGAGTTTTCTCACAATTAGACCTCTCTAACAACCCATATATCTTGTTAAAATGGCTTTGTAATGGTTAATCAGTTAGCATTTCCTTGTTCCTTTGATTAATTACAGACATTCAGAGGAAGTGGTACCCCTCTTTTTCTGATTTCAGAGAATTGCTTCTGCTTTCTCTCTCTTCTCATCTTGTAAAATTCCTAATCTTTCCTCCAATTAGAAATCAGATTACCTAATTTTGTATCCTGGTTAATTGTTTTCTTTTAATTGGTCTTTTCTGATTATAACTGGTTTTAATGTATAAAAGTCTGTCTGCCCCTGTATTCAGGGTCCAGCGCCAAAGCTGAGGAAGACCTAGTCTCAATTTGTTGGGCAACTGATATGCACTGCTTAATAAATTGTTATGCTTGGAACAGTGAACCTTTGTTTCTTGTCATTTTATCTCTGCCCTCCAAAGTAGCAAGTTTTCATTTCAAATGTTTTTCCAAATGTGTTTCTCAAGAATCTCAGAAATAGGAAACTCCTAAACACTTTATAGTCATCTAGAAAAAGTAGAACGCAGCATTTAAAAAAATTATTCTATAGGGATAACACTTCATGTGGTTAAGAGAAGTTCCAAGCAAATACATTTTGCAAGGTTCCCTGTGAACCTCATAATTTATCAAGTAGTCATCATGGAACAAATGTGGATATTTATCACTATAGTTTCTATAACTGCTTTATCCATATTTAAATCAGTAAGATCTATATTCACTAACTTTCTATGATTCTAAGGAAAAGGCCAGTTTAATTTTGTGAAAACTTAAAAATTAATGGAATTTTTTTTAATGTAGGATTTATTACTTACCTTAATAATAACTAAAAGCATTACCAAGACATATCCCAAGTAAAGGTGTTCTAATAATCTTTAGTGAATTAAATAACTACAATTTGTAATTAGTTACACAGTATGCAAATGAATATAATTCCCTAAGGTTATCTTCCATCTAGCCCTAAGTTACCACAAATCCCCAATTAGGGTCAGAATGAAATATTACTATGGGAAATCTCTCAAAGACTGGTGATGAGAGAAAAATACGCAATTTTGATTCCTCACCAGTAGAATAAAGACTATATCAGCTGCTTAGCAACCTCCTTCTGGAAGAAAAATTCCTAAAATCTGCAAAATCCCAATAATGACTCTGAGCTCTGCTTTTTTTTTTTTTTTTTTTTTAACTCTAAAGCTTTAAGAGAAAGAGAGAGGACCTACTAAATACATGTATTGAAAAGCAAAAGACCCTGGACTCTATTTATGGTCAGCCATCAAATTTTCCCCAGGAGTCACTAAACCTCTCTGAAGTGATTAGCTTGTCACAAAACTCCCCCCCACCCCCCAAATATGTTCCTTATCTGTAAGACAAAGTTTGTAAGAGAAAACTTAAAACTATTCTTTATAAATCTAAGAGTCCAAAAAATTTACAGACATGCAAGTGGAAATCTTAATTTTGGGATTTAGCTTTAATATTCTTACATCTATATTTTGGAAAGCTTATATACATTTTCATTGGTTTCAAATGATGGTGCTAGTTTTTTATCAAATAATACTATGCTTTAGGTATTTACTTTCAATCTTTAGTTTCTGTACGTTTTTAATAAAGAAAGATGAAAACTTCTCTGAAAATTAGAATAACAGACTCAAATGACTCTAAGAGACATTAATAAGAAACAAAAAGTTAAAAGACTGAAAAAATGAAGAATATGTGAAGCCTCCCATAGAAAAATAAAACTGATCTGGAAAACAGAGCAAAGGGAATTAATTTAAGAATCATTAGACAATTTGAAAGCTAAGAACAAAAATAGCAAGACAAGTGTCTATCTTTTAGAACTAGATAGCAGAGTAGAATTGAAAGAACCCACCAATCCACCGATCAAATAAAAACTCCCAGAAACATTATAGAAAAAATCCAGAGCTCCAAGGTAAAGGAAACTATATACTTCAAGCAATCAAAAATAAAGAAGTCAAGAATTGAGCAATCACAGCAAGCATCTCACAAGATTTATCAGCCACAATAAAGGGGTAGAGAACTTAGAATATGACATTCCAGAAGGTAAATGATACATAGGCTTATAATTAAGAATAAATGGACTCGGGCGGAGCCAAGATGGCGGAGTAGAAAGACGCACATTTGCTAGCTCTGAATCCACAGCCCATAGATTTCCTGTAAAAAGAACTCCTGACAAACTCTGGAACAGTGGAAGCCGGGCAGAAACACAGTGAAGGAGATCTCCGTTGCGGAGAGCCCTGAAAAACTGACCGCAAAGGTACCCCAGACGGGAGCGGAGCCCTGCCCTGCGGAGCCCTCCCCTCCCCCAGCCCCGGCCACGAGGCACTGAGAGGAGCGAGCAGACCCAAGCAGGCTTCCGGGACCGTAATCTCCGGCGGCCACGAAGGTCCCACCGCCCACAGACTCACAGGTCAGTGAGAGAGACAGGCTGAGAGGGGAGCGGGGTATCTCCGGGACTCGGACCCCCTGGGAGGCGGCCACTGCGGCAGAGGCAGAGGACGCTCGGCCAGAGGCCCCCAGAGCAGGCAGGAGCTCCACCGCAGCTCCATTACATAAGATCTCTGCATAAACCCTCTGAGGGAACTGAACCTGGGAGGCGGCCCTGCCCCCACCTGAGAACCAGCAGATAAGCTCCCATTGAAGAGCAGTCAGGCCAGCCGCCAAAAGCCCTGAGGCTGGGGAGCAGCATTTGAATCTCAGACCCCAAGCACTAGCTGGGCGGA
>CM053770.1:154509103-154653383 GCA_028658325.1 Potorous gilbertii
GCTACTAGGAAATAAGAAATACAGGTAATGGGGAGTAGAAAGTTATCTGGCCCTACGGGACAAAAGAGAAGACGGGGACAAGAGAAGGGAGGGATGATAGAAGAGAGGGCAGATTGGTGATATGGGTAATTAGAATGTCCAGCGTATTGGGGAGGGGGGAGGGGACAAATGGGGAGAAAATTTGGGAACCCAAAATCTTGTGAAAATGAATGTAAAAAGTTAAATAAAAAAAAAAAGGAAAAAAAAAGAATAAATGGACTCTTTCCCACATGTAGAAAAATATTTATAGCAGCATTCTTTGTGGTGGTCAAAAACTGGAAATCAAGGGGATGTCCATCAAGTGGAGAATGGCTGAACAAGTTGTGGTATATGAATGTAATGGAATACTACTGTGTTATAAGAAATAATGAACTTCAGAGAGGCCTGGAAAGACTTGTATGATGTGATGCTGAGTGAAAGGAGCAGAACCAGGAGAACTTTGTGCACAGCAAGGACCACAGTGTGTGAGTTTTATCTAGTAGACGTGGAACTTCATTGCAATGCAAGGACTTAAAAAAATTCCCAATGGTCTTTTAAGGTAAAATGCCTTTCACATCCAGAGAAAGAACTATGGAACTCAATCACAGAATGCAGCAGATCATTTTTTTTGTGTATATTACGTTTTGGTTTGTTATATGATTTCTCCCATTCGTTTTAATTCTTCTATACAGCATGACTATGGTAAAAATGTATTTAATTAGAACGTATGTGTAGAACCTACATAAAATTGTATGCCAGAGGGAAGGGGGGAACAAAATCTAAGTTATATGGTATGATTATAGAACACTGAAAATAAATAAAATTAATTTTAAAAAAAAGAACCCTTAATGATCAAGTGTTATAGGGACTTTTAAAATATTGTCTCATGTAATTTTGCTGACATAACCTCCTCTAGACTTGCAATTGTACTTGTGATTTTCTGGGAAATTATACTACAGAAGTCAGGTGTGGTGATGTGTGTCTGTAATTTCAAGTATGAGAAGCTAAGATTTGTGCATCTCTCAAACTCAAGCAGGAGGCCACCAGGTTGCCTGAAGAGGGGTAAATCTGCTGAGGTAGGAAATGGAGGTCAAAGCACATGTACCAATCAGAGCGGGACTGGACCCTGCATTTCTGTGAGATATGGAGATTTAGTCTTTTTTCTCTTCTTTTTCTTTCTACTTCTTCTTTATTTTTTCTTCATTTTATGTTCTAATTTCATAGAAACTATAAAGAAAGGTCATTCTATCTTTCTCAATTTAGATATTTTAGATTCTTGCATATAATAGTTGAATCTATTGGTCTTCCTTTTTTGAAATAAATCTGTGCTGCGTAACAAAGCAAAATTCCTCTTTAAAGAAGACTATTGCTCATTGCAGCTTTTGACAAAATACAACTCTTACTGTTAAAAACACTAGAAAGCATAGTAAAGAAAGCTTTCCTTACAATGAGAAGCGCTATCTATCCAAAAATCAAGAGCCAGCATTATCTGTTAAGGGGGATAAGCCAGAGAGGTCTTTCCAGTAACATCAGTGGTAAAGCAAGCACATTTATTATCACCATTACCATTCAAAATTGTATTAGAAATGCTAGTTATAACAATAAGACCAGAAAAAGAAACAGAATAAGCACAGGCAAAGAAAAAAGACGTAATGAGAAAACTGGACAGTGTGAATTCTCTAGAACAATGTTAAACATTATTTATTATCCCCATTTCCTGGGAGCTTCCGAATTCCTCCTTTGCTAGGTTTTCTGACAACGGCATATCTGTATCTATTTTTTGCCCTCTCAACAAATAAATCTAGAACAAAATTCTTTATAATTTCTCTCTATCATTTAGTAAAATGTAACTGCAAATTAACCACCAAACTTTGTTGACCACCGAAAGTAGGCTATGAATTGAGTCCTAGACTAAATATATTACTCAAATACACAGTAGCCACCAATAGATAAGGATGTCTTTCATCTTTTCCCCACACATATTATCTTTAGAGCACTGAGCAATACAGTATTTGCATTGTCAAATTCTGTGTGTTTTATCAGGCCACGCATGGTATCCTAAGGTGTTGACTGTAACAACCATGCATAAATTTATTACATTAGTTATTTCCAGTGTATATTCAGTACTGTGACTGGAACTAGCTCAAAGGTAGGATATTTGCCATTTTTGATGGCAAATGCTTTAACAGATTATATACCCAGCTTGTCTTTTCTTTTTCTAATGTTTTTTGGCACATCCTCTTCCTCCAAGTCAACATCCCCAAAGGGAAGTTAAGAATGATTTATTCTCTCATTTCTTTCCAATGAAATTTCTTCCTGTTTAATCTGGCTTTCAAAACAACAGATCAAATGTTCATTAACAATGCTATGGGGGAATGATTTTTTAAGTTATTTGGTTCATTGAACACAAAATTCTAAGTAAATGTTAATTTGGTACAAATGCCATTTAAAATCCCTGAATATGACTTCAAAATATTCTATATTTTATCTATACTGCATTTCTACTTAAACATTCATTTTAAAAGATGCCATAATCCAAGAATCTTCCATGGAAAGTTCAATATCTTTCCCCTTGATGTCCCCATCTAAATCTTTCCTTTTTAATAGCATGTAACATAGACTATAGAATTGGTAATATGTGTGTGTATGTATATAATTATGGCTGTCACATTTAAATAGATTCATAAAATGTCACAGCATATTTTGTTTTTTGGTTGAAATTCTACAAAATGAAGGTCACATACAGTGGAAAATTTTTGACTTTGTAAACTGCAGTGGAGAAAGAGAAACGTGAAATAAACCAATCATAAACTAATAAAATAGTTAGTATTTAATCAAACTAATCAAAACTATTAAACTACTTTGGTTATTTGGTTCTACTACAAATTGATGACATTTTGTAAACAAAAAAGAAATCCTCAAAAAACAAAAGAAACTATGCTCTAATTTATTCCTAAAAATGAGTATAATTAAGACTGAATGTATACATAAGACAGCTGTCCTAATTTTTCAAACACATCTATCTGCCAGTCATTCCTTCCTAGAATACTAAAGAATTTTTGTATTTTTAATTGTAGATGTTTTTCAGTATGGTTAAGACCTATGATGTGGCAAGTAGGAGATGTGTATATGTAAAACATAATACAAGCCAGGCTCAATCAGAACTTCTGAATGAATGCTAGGTGACCTAGCCCATGACTTCTGACTTCACAAGTAGAGTATCAGGTTTTTACTTAGGGATTGAGGTAGAAGCCTTATAAGTTTCATCAAACTGCTTTTTTAAAAAGCTCCTCATTACTCTCTTAATGACTTTCCCTTTAAGTTAAAGCTGATAAGTTCTGATGAAGAAACTGAAAAGCTGTAATTTTTCAAGAAAAGAATTATTTATGTAAGTATCAAGTATTTTTCCTCAATCAAAAATTGAATTCTTAGTTATGTTTCACAGTACCCAATCAGACTGCTCTAAGAATTCATGTGTATAATCAAAACAGATTAGACAATACACTAAAACAAGTACTATCTATGATGGAAAACATTAGTAACAGTTCCATTATAGAAGAATATATTCTTCTTGCCAACCATCTAAAGAGATAAAAGTATCTGAACGAACGGTTGTGAAAACTATTTGGTTAAAGAAGTCATGAGAGAATAATGAGATCCTACCCCTTTGGATTTTAATTTAAGACTTTAGGAAGAAAAATAATCCTACCTGTGGTGTATTCTCAGCTGTCTTCTTATTCACAGAAGCATCTGTGGTTTTGTTGGTCTGGTTCTCTAAGGAATCAAAAACAATTTTCCTTTCAACTAGAGCGGCATATAACATAACAAAATCATTCCAACAGTTAGGATACTTTAAAGAAAATAAAGAATTTCTCTTAAAAAAGAATTAAATTTTGCTCTTCTGGGGTGGAGCTGATAAAATCAAAGTCAATTTAAATAATGACAAAATGCTAATAAAATGAACCATTCTCACGGTGTGAAATAACTTTAATGTTTCTCAAAACTCATAACTGAATTGTATTTCTCCATATTTCAGAGTAATGATTTTGATTCATCAGTTTGTTAATTACTATATAACAAGAAAACTGAACAAATACACAATTGCTTAAGTTTCTGAAAGTAAGTGAAATAACTCCTAGGTTCAGGTTCTACCTTAGTCACACCTGGTCAGATCACGACCCTTAAGCACGCCAGGCAACTCTCTAAGCCAAGTTGTGAAATAATTAAGGAAAGCACAAGTCCATCACTCGGCCTCATCCTCCCCCGACCCCCCAAAAGCAATTTCTGTGAAATTACAAAGAGAAGAGTGACCACCAATTAATTGCATAGGTTCATCAAAGATATTTGGGGGATGATTTTGCCACACTCTATTAATAAAATAATAACTAGAAAAAATAAGGCAAACTTATTTAACTAACATAAAAGGGTAATATATTCTCAAGTTTTCTTGAAAATAGTTATGACTAAATAAGTATGTTTGGCCAAGTCACAGAACAAACTAAATGAATACAATAGCCAACTTGATCTGTATACCTTTCTCTTTCTTTATTCCACAGTCCTTTAGGAAGAGCCAGTAAAGGGGATACAAATTTTCCTTTTTCTTAATTTTCAAAATATTTTTAAACTGAGAACGAATTAGTTCAACTAAAGAATACATTCTATAAGCATTTGCTTTTATTAATTCAGGCATCTCTTAGAGATGAATTCAACAATTTCTGATGAATATAGGTACTTAAGGAGCTTCCATCAGAACTCCCTGGTGTGACTTAGGAAACAGTATGGTAATAGCAGAAAGACTACTATATTGGTAGTAAGCATATACCTCAGCTCAACTTCTGATTTGTGATCATGGTACTTCATTTAATTTCTCTGAGTTGAGGTTTCCTCACCTGTAAAATGAGGACAATAATGCCTGGATACAAGATTATTGTGAAGATCAGGTAAGACTGATAGTTCTCCGTTCTCATTTCATTTAGTAGTAACAATCAATGAATACCATGCCAATAACACATCCAGTTCTTTGTTAAGGTTCACCCTGACATCCTGATATTGAGAAAAATGCCAAGAAATCAAACTGGAGGTTTGGCTGCACGATTTACACAGTTGGAGAACAGGGTGTGTTGGTTGGTCTAATATGCTGCTTAATAATGTTAAAAGAAACACTAGACATGGATAACTATCGAAAAGAATTTAAATACATTAAGATACATGAAAATAAAACCAAATGGACACAATTTAATCTTTCTTTGATGATTCAGAGGTATCTTTTTAGAATGTTACACATGCCTATATTTGGAATAACACACTCTGATATATATACATTTATGAAAATATGTATATATATTTTAAAATACATATATACATATAATATAAATAATACATATAAATACTATATATACATATATAAATAAAATACACATACATATAAGTACATGAAGTATCATCAAGATTTAAGACATCCTAGAATATGGATCTGTTTCCACAGAACAATTGCTGTATATGTAAGTAACTTACACTCTATTAACAGGCATTAACCAATCAAACCTATTTATAACTATATTTGTGACCACGCTAGCAATATTGGGATGTTTCACCGTAAAAGTGAATCTTCTGAACCCTGAGATGAGAATTCCTACTCTTCCCTTCACATACTTTATAGAATAGGTTAGCTCTTTTTTTAGCTGAAAATGAAAGTTCAACAATGCCTTTGTAACCCAAAGATAAGATTTTTAATACTGCAAATTATCATAGATACTTACACACACAGAGCGGCACACACTATTTGACCAGTTTTGTGCACTGACTTGAGTTGATGGTGAATTTTGGCCCAACAAACCTAAACTGTGATTAAACTAGTATGTGGACCTTGAAACATCATTGAACTCTACCCCAGTTTGTGTATTTATCATTACTACCAAGTAATGGCTATTGATGTTTAAAAGGTGCCAAAGAATATGCTACTGAATAGGTCAGGTCACATATGCATATGTATGCTCAAGATACAGTTACTAAAAGAAAGTTATGACAAAATGCTTGATATGTTATCATTTTCAAAGGTTATTTTTTAATTTAGAATTTATTCAATAACTGGGAAATTTTACAACCCTGGAATCTGCTGCTTGACATCTGTCTTTTGAAAAGAGCTTAAGAAGAAACACCATTTAAACATGAAGATTAAAGAAAAATGTGGCCTTCTTGACAGTAAGAAATATACTGGTGGATTTGAAAGATTTCAGACATGAGTTTATTATACTGTGAGCATTCAATAAGTAAATATTTTTATAGTTAAATATACACTCTCAAACATGGTTTTTTACTGCCAAAAAAGTCTGATAACACTAGGTCATTTCCTTGTTTTTTCCCCTTCACCGCCCTCTCTCCCCCTCTCAGCCCCAAGATACACCAAGGAAAATAAGGATGAAGATTATGGAATTTCAAAGCTCAAATCCACATGGATTATTTATACAAGATACTTGTTTCAGAATAACTTCTGAAAAAAGTTAAAATAACTTGTTTGATATGCATAGGTTATATTATTATTTAAAAAAACTTCATAGTACACAATTTTTAGCCTCTCCTTACCCCCAATAAAATTCACCAGTCATTTTTTCCTATTTAGATGTGAATATTATGTGTGTATGCATGTACACACGCACACACACACACACACACACGTGAATATAGAATAACTGATTCTAAGAGAATTCTATTTACTCTGTTTCTTTATACAAGTGGCTAGAAACTCTAGCCTAGTCAGTCTATTTCCCTCACTGCCATCACTAACACGAAAACCATGATAACTTACCAACTCTAGATGGAACTGCAGTACTGCTAGGCTCAGCAGCAGAAGTAGTACCAAATGCAGCTAGTGGAATTTTCATCTGTATGGAACTTCGATTACTGGCTGGATTATACAGTCCTGAAGTACCTACTGCAGGTAAAGAAGTCCTTGTGGCTTGTGCAATAGAATGTGCTGCTGAAACAGCCTGTACCGCAAGTGTTGTTGCTAATGATGCAGCACTAGCTGGAGAGTTCCTCTGAATACTAGGACTGGGTACAGATGGGCTGTTATTTGGTTTAGTTGGGTTTGCTGACGGCAAGGATGCTGGATTTTTGGTAAGACCACTAACTGTAGACTGACTTTGCACAGAAATAAATTCAACATTGCCAGGCTGTTGAGTAGTGACCAAAGTCCCTGTGTGGCCCTGTAGGAGCTGAGGCTGGGAGGATACTGCAACAGGTACATGTAAGATCACTGGCAAAGACTGTAAAGATATTGTGGGTTGTGAGTTTCCACTGGACACCTGGGTAGAAGCAACTATTGGAGCTGTAGTTGGTGCAGGAAGAACTGATGCTGTCAAAGAACCAGAGGTTACTGGAGCTTGAGATTTAGCTTGACCACTGACCACTGTCTGAGGGGTAGCAAGGTTGGCTGAAGATACTATAAAGAAAGAAGATTATTATGAATTTTAGTGAGCCACTTCCATTTTTAGTTATCAACTAGGTTAAAGTAATACAAACCTTCAAATATTAGGATAATTTGCAGATAGCACAAAAACTGTTATAAAACACATCTTAGAGTTAAAACAATTGAGCATTCAGAACCATTTTTAATAAAATTATATTTTGTATCCATTAGTATAAAGAGAGCTTGAAAATGATAATTAACGTGCCAAGAAATCTTGTTTGGCTAATAAAAGTCTGTTCCGTTGGACACAATATCAAGACCTGATTAACTTCTGAGAAATGTACTAGAAAAAATAAACAATGAAGAACTAATATTGATCAATAGATATTAATAAAAAGAAATATGTAAACCTAAGACATAATTCCAAAGCCACTAAAACAAGAAATTCATTTCAAAGATTCCTATCACCAGTAACCAATATAATGAGGTCATGGTAAAAACTATTTGAATACCAGGAATTTTATTATCAGGGAATATTTATTCCTTGCAACAAATGTTTCCTGTTACGGTTAATGAATGCACAGAATGCATTCAGACACAGACACACAGAGACACACACCCCATCCCACCCCCTCCCCAACTGCCTGACTTGGACCAAGAAGGATAAATGCAGAGTATAATGAATATGGCAGAAAAACTGAATAGTGGGTATAGAGAAAATGGAATCAAAACCCAAAGCAAAACAATCAGTAACACTAGGGCTCAGTAGTTTCTTTCATTTCTATACTTCTGAGCTACTATACATTACATTTAAATGCTTGGAATTTTTGATGCCAAGGTAGTCAGCACATGAGGACAACATTTAGACATTTACCTACAACATAAAACTAGGCCAAAATGATACTCAATCTGAGATTTACTCATCTCAAACTTTAATGTGACTGCCTTTAAGTAATGATGCCAATAGTATAATTTTATTTGGTGTGATAATATAGACAAATGTACTCATATTTCTTTTTAGTTTCATTTATGTTTGTAAATGCTTAAAAAGAAAAAGGCAAAAATACAGATCCTAAAACTTATTAAAATGCATTTTTATTTTGGTGAGGGATGCTTTGTTACCTGCATTGACAGGGGGTTGCAAAGGTGATGGTGTGCTTTCTCCTATGTTTCTCTTAGACTCCAGCATCTGTCTCACTGTACCAGCATTTCTATAGAATAAATGTTAAACATCACCATTCCCAAGAATGCACATAGAACATAGAGAAACAATAATAAATAAAAAGGGGAAAGCATCAAAAGGCTACAAAAACTTGGTTTTGCAGTAAAGACAGGATGCAGTAAGGCAGAAAGGAAGAAAAGCAATGAGATATTAACTAATTCCAAACAATGTGGTCAAAAAAGTTGGGGAATGATCATTCTTTTAGTGACTGGTTAATTTCAACAAGGCAAAGATTAAGCAGCTTCAAAAAACATTTTCTATCAAAAAAGTTTTCCCAAACATTTCTAAGTTACTTAAAATAATGCTCCTTTACAGTAAATTCTTTTTATAACAATTTACAGGGGAAAATTACTTTGAATTCAGATATTAAATTTTAGCAGGAAAGAAATGGAACAGAAAAAACATAAAAGATTAACTCAGTATACATTATGATTAAATGTGATTATATGATTTTATTTCATGGCTTTCCTATCTAACCTGGTTCCCCCATAAATGTGAATATTATGCACAGTGCTTTTAGTTCTCACCTATAAGTTAAGTTATTAATGCTGACAACTTCATTTGCAGATGACTTCCCTGGTGACACAGGGGGATTTGGGGGATTCTGAAAAGAAAAATACAGAATGATAAAAGTTTTTATGTCTCACACAACAAATAAAACAAACAAAAACTTCAGATACACTGTCAACATGTTTCATTATATACTAATTTCATTTTATTCTTACTCCATCAAAACTGATTAAGGATCTAGGTAAAAAATCCCAGTTAAAAAAAAATAATCTAGCATGTTTCCAATCACCCAAGGGGTTATCCTGAAACTGTAAAAATTCCCAAAATGAAGTCTAAACAATTTTATTTTAATAAGATAAAATGCAGAGCTCTGAAGGGAAAGTACTGTGAAATTATGCAAGTGAAATCAAGACACTATGAAACAAATAAAAGAAGTTGAAACAGCAAAGTGAAAATAGCAAGTAGAAGAAATCTAAAGTATAACAACTGCATGTGAGATAAGAGAAAGGAACAGGTAAAATGTAGATGGAAGCTAGTTGTCTACAAAGGATGCTCTCCTAGACATCTAAGGCCAGTTTCAACTGAAATGAAAGCTTTGACAGGAATCTGAAATTCATCTTATTCAAGATGAGGTACCTTCATGAGGTATGAAGATGAGGTACCCTAGTTCTAATAATAAATGAAATGATTTGGTTCTTTAACCACCGGCTAGGTATATTATAAAGCGAACAACTAAGCTGAATGGCAAGTCAGACAAGATGACACCTAATACTGCTAGGATTCATATCTGAGGGTGTCAATTCTGATTATTACTTGTCATAATTCAATACAGTAAATAAAAGAAATTAGATCTGATTAACTCTAGGGTGCTTCATGTCTATTTCAGAGCAATAAAAAAGGTATGTCACTTTTCCCACATTCAAGGGCATGACATTTCAAAGCAACAAGTGATAAAAGGAGAAAGTCATCTAGTACTAGGGAGAGAAAGAAGAGGTAAGAACTGGTTGTCAGACTTTACAGTTGAGATGCTTAACTTAAAAGTTTTCTGTGTTCCCAGGCTATGTATCTAAGACGCATTAAGTCTCAGGACAATATCTGACAAACCAGACAACCACTAACTAACTAACTAGCATTTAGAAAACCTTGCTACAGACTGTGAAATTCTGAGCAACTAATAGCAATAGCGTCTTAAGTGCTGTTTTCATCACGCTTATCAAAAGTAGAGGCTCCAAAGAAAAGTATTTGGATTTCTGGATGTGGCTTAAATTATGGCTTCAAGATCAGTTAGGGAATATACCTATTACCTGATAAAGATAAAGTTATCTCATGTATGGAAAACAGGATGCAGGCTTTAAACTAAAACTGCCTGAATATACCTGCCAAACTGAATAGCACATAGAGCAATAAAATAATAAAAGAATTCACAGAGATATATCCAAGAACAAATAGAAAAATAAAGTCCTTGACAAAAAATTTTTTTGCACAAATGTCTAAAATATGAATAAATTAAGACTAACCAAAGGAAGCAAGTATGACATGTGTTATCACAGAGATTTGGTGAAAAAGAACTCAGGATTGGAATATGGCTACAGAAGCAAATACTACGTGAAAAATGAAAACAACAGACAAGAGGTGGTAAATAATTTTTTAAGGATATTTAATACATGTGAAGGAATCTACACATAAGAAAAGTGGTCAGCATTTGGAGGAAAGAAAAAAAAGTAACATTTCCTTTTAAATATACTACAGATGGGGGGGCAGAGCCAAGATGACATGGTAAAAGGATGGTCCTGTAGAAGCTCCCCCCAATAGCCCATAAAATGCCTGTAAAAAATGACTCTGAACAAATTCTAGAGCAGCAGAAGGCACAAAATGACAGAGTGAAAGAGATTTCCTGCCCAAGGCAGCCTGGAAGGCCAGTAAAAAAGGTATATTGCACCAAGTGCAGAGCGGAGCACAGCCTGGCCTTGGCTAGGGCATGGACAGTACCAGACCACACTGGGGCACAGAATCTCAGGTAGCAGCTGTGGTTCTCAGACTGCTCAACCCACAAATATCAAAGACAGCTTCAAAGGTCAGTGAGAAAGCTCTTTCAACCTGGGGGATCTGGTCCTGCTGGCAGGAGCAACTGTAATGGCAGCATCCATTTTTAGAGCCCTTAGCTTAAAGATCCTGGGGGAAATTGAGCTGGTGATCTGGATCTCAGCCCTGAGTGGCAAGTGTGGGGTGAGGAGTGCTGGCTGGAGTGGTGGAGGCTCTGAAGAGAGAATTCTACTTGCGGATTCTGGGCAGAAATCTTTGCGGCAGCTGCCAGACCAGAACACAGGTCAGGAGAGGAGTAAACTCTTCTCCCTTGATTGTGTCACCTTGAAGAACTGAGAACTTACAGGTTCCCAGAGTATACTTCCCTCTTCACAAAGGACTCAAAGTCAAGTAACAGGCTGGGAAAATAAATAAGACTATAGAAGGTTACTTTCTTGGTGAACAGGTATTTCCTTCCATCCTTTCGGGTGAAGAACAACAATGCACACCACCAGAGGAAGACCTACAAGTCAAGGTTTCTGCATCCAAAACCTCCAAAATAAACATGCAATGGTCTCAGGCCATGGAAGAACTCAAAAAGGATTCTGAAAATCAAGTAAAAGGTGAAGGAAAAATTGGGAAGAAATGAGGGATTCAAGAAAACCAGGAAAAGTGAGTCAACAGCTTGCTAAAGGAGACCCAAAAAATTGCTGAAGAAATAACACCTTTAAAAATAGACTAACTCAACTGGCAAATGAGGTCCAAAGAGTCAACGAGGAGAAGAATGCTTTCAAAAAACAGAATGAGCCAAATGGAAAAGGAGGTTCAAAAGCTCACTGAAAAAAATAGTTCTCTAAAAATTAGAATGGAACAGATGGAAGCTTAATGACTTTATGAGAAACCAAGAAATTATAAAACAAAACCAAAAGAATGAAAAAATGGAAGATAATGTGAAATATCTCATTGGAAAAACAACTGATCTGAAAAACAGATCCAGGAGAGACAATTTAAAAACTATAAAACAACCTGAAAACCATCATCAAAAAAAGAGCATAGACATCATCTTTCATGAAATTATTAAGGAAAACTGCCCTGATATTCTAGAACCAGAGGATAAAATAAATATTGAAAGAATCTACCAATCACCTCCTGAAAGAAATCCTAAAAGAGAAACTCCTAGGAATATTGTAGCCAAATTCTAGAGTTCCCAGGTCAAGGAGAAAATACTGCAAGTAGCTAAAAAGAAACAATTCGAGTACTGCAGAAACACAATCAGGCTAACACAAGATCTGGCGGTTTCTACATTAAGGGACAAAAAGGCTTGATATATGATATTCCAGAAGTCAAAGGAACTAGGATTAAAACCAAGAATCACCTACCCAGCACAACTGAGTATAATACTTCAAGGGAAAAAATGGTCATTCAATGAAATAGAGGACTTTCAAGCATTCTTGATGAAAAGACTGGGGCTGAAATTGAGGAAACAAATCATTCCATGTGAAGATTATTAGCTGAAGATACTGTGAAGACTAGCTGAAGAGCCTATTGCAATAAGAATCAAGGTAAACGGAGGCACAGTTCAACACAATCTATTGACAAAGTGCAAATTTGCTAATAAACAGAGTCTCAGCCTTCTTAGAAAAAACCCCAAATGAGGGGGACAGCTCTCCTTTATACACAAAAGAAAAGAGCATCTGGAAAAAAAGACAGCATCATAGAAAAAACTGGTATTATCAGTTACAAAGTCTGCAGCATCACAGGTATGAGAAGCAACATAAGTGACTGGAAATTGAGAATGAGGGGCTAAGCATCAGGGCCTCCTTTCTCTGATCCTGTAGCTAAGAAATGTTCATTGTTGGAACCTGCCTGCAAGGACAATTCGGTGAGACCAGACTACCCTGGTATCTACTTGCATTTTTTAAGGATGAGATTTCTTTGAGACAAGAATAGAACAGTGATTAGCAGGAGAACTGAACTTCCAAACTTCACTCACAGACTATAAGTAACTTACAAAAAAGCTGAATTTCCAAATTTAACTCTAAGGCAAACGAAACATGACTTAGGAAGTTATAAAAATATCAGGAGTGATACAGAATAAAATTAGTAACAAAATAGAATCAATTTGACTTTCCCAATTTTCAAGTCTGATGAAATAATGGCAGTTATCTTCAAGTATTTGAAGGACCATCTCATAAAAGGAAGATTAATCTTGATCACTTTGCCCCAATGGTGTAACTATGAGCAATGGTAGCAACCAGAAGTTACACAGAGAAAGATTTAATTAAGATATATATGTAAGAGAAAACTTCCTAACAATTTTAGCTGTCTAAAAGTGGAATGGGTTGCCTCAAAGTGCACTGGGTTGCCCATTTCAATAGAGATAAAGGTTAGATGACTTCTTGCTGGAGATGTTTGAGGATACTTTCCTGAAAAGGTTTAGGTTGGAATGGAAAGTCTATTAAGACCCCTCCATTGTTGGGACTCTGTAACACTGCTAACATGGGTAGATTTCAGCATGACATAGACAAAATCAAGCTATACTGTGTATCTAGATGTGAAAGGGAAGCTCCAGACTTAGCAAAACACCACCTGTGTCTAATTATGATGGAGGTGAAGTAGACAAGGAGAGAAGAAAAAGTGCCAAAATGAGGCTAAAAATAATTGCTATCAGGGTAGATCTATGAAGTAAACAGATACTTAAAAAGATGGTCTCTGAGAACCATACTTTGAGGTCTACACCACACCTTAATATAAATATGTATGTATGCCTATATATAAATATGTACGTATGTACGTCTACTACTAAATAACACGATTATTATGGTCTTTTACTGTGTACTTAATTAATTCCACTGATCTATTACTCTATTTCTTAGCCAGTAACAGATTTTCATGATTATCATTTTATAACGTAGTTTTAAATCTGAGAATGCTAGACATTGTAAAAAAAAAAAAAAGTTAATTCTCTTGATATTCTTGATGCTTTATTCTTCCAGAAGAATATTATTACTATTTTTTTTAGCTTTATAAAACAATTATTTGGTAATTTAACTGGTATGGCACTGAATAAATAAATTAGTTCAAGCACTGTTATTTTTATATTATGGGCTTGGTCTACCCCACAAGCAATTAATATTTTTCTAATTGTTTAGATTTGTATTTGTGTGAAAAGTGTTTTGAAATTGTGTCATATATTCTCTGTTTGATTTGGCAAATGGACTCCCAAGTATTTTTTATTGTTGGCAGATTGGAAAACCAATTTCTTCCTGCTAGGTTTTGTTGGTAGTATATAAAACACTGATGATTTGTGTTTCAATCCTAAAACTGCTGAAGTTGGTAACTGTTTCAACTAGTTTTAAAATTGATTTTCTAGGGCTCTCCAAGTACAACATCATATATCATCTTCTGAGTAATAGTTTTATTTCCTCTTTACCTACTTTGATTCCTTCAACTTCTTTTTCTTGTCTTATTGGTACACCTAGCATTTCTAGTACAATACTGCAAAACAGTGATGATAATGGACATTCTTACTTCACTCTGATCTTACTGGAAAGGATTATCCTTTGTCAAAGAATAATGCTTGCTTTTGGTTTTACATACATACTATCACTTTAAGAAAGGTTGGATCAATCCCTATACTTCCTAGTGTTTTTAATATGATTATATTTTGTGTAAGGCTTTTTTTACATCCATTGATGTAATCACAAGAATTTTGTTGTTACTGATATGGTCAATTATGCTTATAGTTTTCTTAATACTGAACCAGTCCTACATTCCTGGTAAAAATTCCACTAGTAATAATATAAGATTTTGGGATATATTACTATAATCTCCTCGCTAGTACTAAATTTAAAATTTTGGCATAAATATATTCATTAAGGAAACTGGTCTATAAGTTTTCTTTTTCTGTTTTTGCTCTTCCTGGTTTAAATATCCAAACCCTATCTGTGTCATACAGGGAATTTTGGCAGGATTCCTTTCTTAGCTACTTTTTCAATTAATATGTATAATATTGGAATTAATTGTTCCTTAAATGTTTGCTAGAATTCATTTGTGAATTCATCTGAGGATTATTCTTAGGGAGCTCATTAATAGCTTGTATAATTCTTTTTCTAAAATAGGGTCAAGTATTCTATTTCTTTTTCTGTTAATCTGGATAGTTTATGTATCTGTAAATACTTATCTGCTGCCCTTAAATTGTCAATTTTATTGGTACGTAGTTGGGCAAAAATAGCTTCTAATAATTGCTTTAATTCCATCTTCATTTACCAATGAAGTATTCACCCTTTTCATTTTGGGTAACAGCAATTTGGTTTTTTTTTCAACCAAATTAACCAATAATTCATCTATTCCATTTGTTTTTTTCATTAAGCCAGTTCCTAGTTTTATTCAATTTTTTCTTACTTTGAATTTTATTAATTTCTTCTTGACTTTCAGGACTTTTAATTTTGGTGTTCAGTTTGGGTTTTTTAAATTGTTCTTTTTTCTTGTGTTTTTAATTGCATGTCAAATTAACCGATCTATTTCTTTTTTATTGATATATAAATTTAGAGATGTAATTTTTCCCTAAGTACTACTTTGGCTGTATCCTACAAATTTTGGAATGTTTCTCATTGGGGTCACTGTCTTTAATAAAATTACTGTTTTTACGATTTGTTCTTTGACTCACTCTTTTAGGATTCGATTACTTCGTTTCCAAATAGCTTTTAATCTATACTTCCACTCCTACTTATTAAGTGTAATTTTTATTGCATGGTCTGAAGAGCATATTTAATATTTCTGCTTTTCTGCATTTGTCACATTTTTATTCCCTCATATATGGTCAATTTTTGTAAAGGTGTCACCTACAGAGCTATCTTATCTTTTCTAATAATCTATTAATCTTCTTGAATTCTTTATTTTATAGTTAATTTTATAGTTAGATTATAGTTGAGAAGTTAAGGTCCCCTCCCACTATTACTGTTTTACTGTATATTTACTCCTACAATTTATATTTTTCCTTTACGAATTTGGATGCTATGTCACTTGGTGCCTATGTGTAGTATTGATATTACCTCATTGTCTTTGGTTCATTTTAGCAAGATATAGTTTTATTTATCTCTTTTAATTAGGTCATTTTTGCTTTCTCTTTGCCTGAGGATCATAACTGCCACCCCTGCATTTTTTATTTCCTCTGTAGCCTAATAGATTCTGTTTCAACCCCTTACCTATCTCTCTATCTATCTCTCTATTTATCTATCTATCTCTGTTTCAAGTCTTTCTGTAGACAACACAGTGCCAGATTTTGGTTTCCATTCACTTTGCTATCCACTTTCATTTTATGGATGAGTTCATCCCATTCACATTCAGTTATGATTACTATGTATTTTCTTCCATCCTGTTTTCTTCCATTTATCTTTTTTTATTTTGTCCCTTCTCTAAAATCTGTTTTGATTCTGACTACTCCCTTTTTTATCTGCCCTCCCTTTTATCAAGTCCTCCATCCTTTCCTCATCCCCTTTCCTGCTTACTTTCCTAGTGGATTAAGATGCATTTCTATTATCAATTGAGTACTTACATATGTATGTATGTGTGCGCGCGCGTGTGTGTATATACATATATATTCCCTTTTTGAATCAATTTACATGTTTTAACTGCTCCTACCACACCTCTTTGTAAGAAATAATTTTCTTCATTCTTCCTCTCCCTTCCCCTTCTCTTAGGAGATTTTTCTATCTCACCTATTCAGTTTTTTAAAATTATTCCAACATCACCAACTCACTGCCATGCCCTCACTCTATGTAAAATCAAATTATCGGTAAACAGTTACATTTGTTGAATCCCTTAAGATTTCTCTTTCACGTTCACTTTTTTGTGTGTCTCAAGTCTTATGTCTGAAAGTCAAATTTTCTATTCAATTCTGGTCTTTTCACTAGGAATGCTTGAAAAGTCTTCTATTTCATGAAAGATTACAGTTAATTTTGCTGAGTAGGTTATTCTTGGTTATAATCCTAGCTCTTTTGCCTTCTAAAATATTGTATTCCAAGCCCTCCACTCCTTTAATTTGGTAACGCCTAAATCTTGTGATTCTATGGCTTCATGGATGTGAATGCTTTCTTTCTGGCTGCTTGAAGGCTTGGGAGTTCTGAAATTTGGCTAGAATGGTTTTGGGAGTTTCATTTTGGAGATCTCTTTCAAGTGATGATGGGTCGATTTTTTTCCATTTCTATTTTATCCTAATGAGGAATTTTTCTACAAGTATTCCATGAAAGATGATACTGAGCCTCTTTCCTTGATCACAGCTTTCTGACGATCCAATAAATCTTAATTTGTCTCTCAATCTTTTTTTCTAGATCAATTGTTATTCCAATGAGATATTTTACATTTTCTTCAACTTATTCATTCTTTTGACTGTTTTATTGTTTCTTAATGTCTCATGGAGTCAATAGCTTCTAGTTGCTCAATTCTAATTTCTTTGGACCTTCTTTCTTCAGTGACCTTTTGTGCTTCCTTTTTCTATATGGCCAATTCTGTTTTTTTAAGGTTCTTCAATATTCTTTGGGCCTCTTTAACCAAGCTGTTTTCATTATTTTCTTCCTTTCCTTTCTTCTTTATCTATTTTTTTCCCTCTACCATTCTTATTTTATTTTGAAAAGAATTTCTTAGTCCTTCCAGGAATTCTTAGTAGCCTTGTGTGCAGTTTGCATTTCTTAATTTAAGGTTTTGCTTGTAGCTGTTTTGACTTTTTATCTTCTGAGTTTCTGTCTTGATCTTCTCTGTCACTCTGTCTATAGCTTTTTATGGTCAGGCTCTTTTTTGTTGTTTGCTCATTTTTCTATCCTATTTCTTGATTTGGAACTTTGTGTTAATGTTGGGCTCTGTTCCTAGTGTAAAAGAAGGGAGGGACTGTGTCTCAAGCTTCAGGTTTTTTTTCCACGCTGCTGTTTTCAGAGCTACTTCGGGGGTTTGAAAGTTTCTGGTGCTTCCCAGGTGGTGTGATCTGGGGAGAGATGTAATCACTGTTCTCTTGGTCTGCACTTCCACCCTCAACCAGGAAGAGCTTCTAGTCCTTTTGAATTGCAATCAATAACTACTCTTCAGGACCCCTTGGTCCCTTGGAGCTGGAAGTGATAATGTCCCTCTTAGGATTTCCACTCTCTTGACTGAAAGTTTTCTACTCTGCCCTTGAACTATGACCAAAAAGTGAAAACAGGCAATGGAGCTGCCAAACATCATTCCTGAATCCAGATTTAACACAGGGGTACCTGGTAATCTCTGGCCAGTTATCAGGCCCCCTTACCATTGCTGGCTTGAGAGCTGCTTCTTCTTTTGCTGCGACCATCTAACACCACTGGGGTGATTCATTCTTGTGAGCTCTGGGCTAGTTTTCCAGCCCATGTCTTAGATCTCTCTTTCTGAACTCCCAAGTTGCCTCACTTTTGTCTTTGTTGGCTCTGTGACTCTAGAATTTGATAGGAGGCATTATTTTAAAGTTGTTTGGAGGGGAATGGTGGGACAGCTTAGCTGAGTTCTTCTATACTCCTTCATCTTGGCTCCACCCCTGCCCAGGCTTGTAAAATTTTGTAAGGCTTGTTTTGATGAAGTTTTTTTATTTTTTATTTTTTTACTGCTAAGTAATTTCATGCAAAGAGTCTACTAATAAGTGAAGAGGTGGGATCAATGCTGATAAAAGAATACACACAAAGTAATCAAAAACACTTTAGGGTATTTTAAATAAGCACTTGTATATAGTTTTTAATTTAACATGCTTTCATTTATTTGTCTTTACAATTAGAAATTAAGACCCTTGAGGGGAGGGAGTATATCATCTTTTCCATCCTCCTTTCAAGTACAAGTCAAGCATTATATAGAAAATAGGTACTCAAATGACTTTTTGGGCATCAGTTTTCAGGAACTTTGGAAAATGGGTATAGGGGTTATAATAAAAGCTACAGAGTCACCAATATCAGGGTAATAGGTTTGCAGAGAAAGGCTAAAGAAAAAAAAAAACTGGACTTGAGTACCTCACAAAAAGTCAGAAATGTAGAGAAATCATTCTAAACATGTCCATGGTAGTGGACAGTATTTCTGCCTCAAGAAATAGGCAAAGCTGTACATCCAAGAGAGGAGAAGAGAATATAGAAAAAAAGAGAAATTTAAAAAGTCAAAGAAGTTAAGAAATTTACAATCTATAATAAAAAAAGGTAAACAGAAACTAAGATAATTTCTACTCAAAAGACTTCTTGTCTATAAAATAAGGCTTAGGTTCCTATTAGGTTTATAAGCCTATGATTCATAGCGATCCATCAGTCAAGGAAGATGACTCTACTGGGACACCACATTTCATAAAAAGCCTTCCTTAACTCCCCCAACTACCAGCACATGTCTCTCTAACTAACTTGCATTTAATTTCTTTCTATGTATTCTACATGGGTAACTGGGTGGTACAGTGGATTGAGTACCAGGCCCGGAGTTGAGGAGACCCAGGTTCAAATCTGGCCTCAAATACTTAGTAGCTGTCTGACCCTGGCCAACTCACTTAGCTCTGTTTGTCTCAGTTTCTTCATCTACAAAATTCGCTAAAAAAAGGAACTGGCAAACCACCCAAATCACTCCAGTAACTTTGTCAAGAAAATCCCAAATGAAGTCTTGAGTAGTTGGACACAACTGAAACAAGTAAACAACAACTATACATACACACACACACACACACAAATATATGATATTTACTGATTAATCACCAAACAACTACCAGTGAGTGAAGAGTGACTATAAAATAAATCCTTATCCCCCAAAAAAGGATATTTGTACATAGTAAATGAAACTATTCTTCCTTTCTTAAAATAATAAAGAAAACAGACCTAAATACAACAGTTGTAGCACAAAAAATTTAAGTCCATTATAAGGGAAATTCCACAAGTTTCATGGTCACATTACGTACATTTGTAAAATTACAGTTATTACAGTATTACAGTATTGTAATGATGCATTACATCATAACATCATACTCTCCTACTATGGAACAAAAGGCTGCAAAAACAGTCAGGGACCAAGTCTTATTTGGATTTTATACTTTCCCTACAACTAGGCACAGAAGGAGGGAGGGGAAGGGCACATCTCTTATGTGCCAGGTACTAAGCTAAGCCCTTTTACAAATATTATCTCATTTGATCCTTACAACAACCCTGGGAAGTACATTTTTGTTATCCTCATTTTACAGTTTAGGAAAGAAGCAAAACAAGTTATATGACTTGCCTAGGGTCACAAAATTAGTAATTGTTTTAAGGCCAGATTTGAACTTAGGTCTTCCTTGACTCTGGACCTAACACCTAACTGACTCAACACACTATTCCACTTCACCACCTATCAGAATACTTTGTACAAAGTAGGTACTTAAAGAAGGAAACTAGCATTTATTAAGTACTTACAATGTACCAGGCACTGTGCTAAGTATATCTCACTTGATTTCTGAATTTAAATGACAAACCAAAATCTTTAATGAAAAATCATAATCTCTATAAATATAGATAATATAAATATGTGGAGATACTACCTATATATACATATTTTTCTCTAAATGTATTAGCTGACATAGCAAATGTCCCTAAAATCTTAACATAAGAAGTATAGCAAACATAAGCTTCATAAAATAACACAGTACAAAAAGGGCAAAGATTCTCTATTTACTTAGGCACTAAAGTCATGATAGTTATATAAAGCAAAGCTAATTTTCTAAAGAAAGAAAAAAAAGATTGGACAGCTCAACTACAGGTCTAAGAGGAAGGCCATCACCATCATTCTAAGGCCATCAAGAAATATAAATAATTTGAACTGGGAGCAGAGAAGGAAGTGTCAAGTAATTCAGTTCTAACTTACGTTTTTTTGAGTTTTCCTAATGAAAATAATTAAAATGTTTAAGCTATAACATGTATGTTCCATGATCTCATATTTCTGTTTTGGGGAGGAAAAGATGTGAATAACATAAGTCTTATTATGTTTAAAGACATATCTGAGTATGGAACTTTGAACAGATTTGAATATGTTTTTACACAGGCATATTTTAATGAATCTTGGGTCAAGATGTTTTGTTTTTCAACTGGGCTGGCTGCTAATATAGAATTAATAATAGTCTACAATAATGGAAGGCATAGTAATATTGACACTTAGCAAACCTTCATGGGTTGCCTTTCTTCGAGTATTATTGTATTTGACTACTTCCCATAGGTATTTATTTGAGTCAAGTAATCCTCTGGAAGAACTACTTAACAATAATTAAGATGTCTAAAAATAAATCATGAAAGTAATGACCTGTTAAGTGACAGAACTCCTGATGGTGTTAATGTGAAAAGAAGTAGTAGGGATGAAAGCCTAATAAAAATGACTTATACAAAAGACATGGTAACTGAACACATAATAGGGATTAACAGGTTTTTAACCTAGTCTTCATGAACTTGTTTGTTTTTTTTAAGCTGATGATTATATTTTAACATATGATTTGTTTCCTCTGTATAAACGGAACTATCAAAGAATTATTTTACAGGCCTAAAGAAAATAACAGCAAATTTCCTAAGAAAGAACAAAAGAGAATATCAAGGAAAACAATTTTTTAAAGTAGGAAAGAAGGAAGATTAATAAATAGCACTTTCAGACTTCAAATTATTTATAAAACAGTAATCATTAAAACTATTGGGAATAGGTTTAAAAATAGAAAACTAGATTAATGGCACAGACAAATTATTAATAATTTCAAGAAAGTCTGCTCCAAACCACTGATTGAGAAAGTTAAGTTAGTATAATTCTAAAGTTCTACCACATGATCAGCAAGTTGCTAAGTGACAAAAGATGGAAATAAGCTATATTGAAGGAGCCAGGGTAGACAGGCAAATGAATGTACCATTTATAATGTACCATTCTAAACTAATTTGAATTATGAATTGGTCCAAACATTCTGGAAATCAATTCAAAATTATGCTTAGAAAGTAACTAAAATGTTCCAATCCTCTGATCCAGAAGTCTTCGTCTACCACTAGGTATATATTCCAAAAACAAAACAGAAGTCTCATGTATACCAATATTTGGTTTTGACAAACTTTTCTTTCTTTTTCAAATTGTTAGAAGGGAAGGCTTGCTGAATAGGGTAGAGAAGGATATATTGAGAAAACAATGTGTTGCTAAAACAAAGGGCATCAATTTTTAAAAATCTGATAGGAAAAAGAAACAAGTAAAGAAAATATGTACACTAGGAAAACAATTAGAAGACATAAAAGTGCTCACCTTTTCAGTTGAAAATAGTGTATTAGAAGTAATTGGTATATCGTAATCGATTGTAGGCTGATGATGGAACATTATTACATTAAGAACTACACGTTACAGTCAATATTTGCTTACTAATAGTCAAGAAACTTCCTAAGTGAGGTTGTAAAGAATGGGTAATGGAGGAATTTTAGGATACATACCTATCAAGGAACACAAACATGAAGAGAAAAGAAAGAAGATATCAAAGGAATAGTAAGGTACATAGTGGAACAGTCAAGAAGACTACCTCTTAAATCAATGATTAAAAGAGAAGAAAAAACACAATAAAGTAAAAGGCCACAAAGAGAAAGACATGACACTTCTAAATATAGCTATAAAGCTTATAAGACCATAATTTTAGTATAATAGAGACAATGAAGACAAACTGCAGTGAATTCAGAAGGAAAGAAAGTAAGTACACTGAAGGACTAACGTGTAAAATCAAGAGAGAATAACGTAGCGAAATAAAATCCAAAGTAGTTGATATAAATATAGACAAAATCATTTGACGGCCATAGAAAAGAACCAAACAGACTTAAAGTGATTAGTATGAAGCTATGAAGTACGTAGTAAGCTTATTAAGATAAACAAAAAGAGAGAACTAAAGCACAAAAAAGGGTTCAAATTTCTGGAAGAGGGAAGAGCTTGGTCAGAATGGGAATAAATGGATAAAAAAGGTGGTAGGGGTAATTTTAAGACCTTAAAAAAATAAAATTTCCCACTAAAACCACCATTTCTTTAAAAAAAAATTACCCTTTAGTTCCCAATATTAATTTATAAATACTAATTCTTACTTCTTGTCTTTTCTTAAGGTCCTCTTTGGCTGCTCCGAAGCGTTTGGTCAACCTGGCTATTTTAGCCTAAAGAAAACAATAATAAAACTGAAAAAAGCTTGCATTATAACATTCAAGTGAAGGTTAAAAAGAAGTTAACAAATAACATTTAAAGAAGCATGTAGTCTTTGAGGTTTACACTTTGCATATCTCCATGAGCTAGCTCCCAAATGGAAGCATATGAAACAAATAGTAAACAATCACAATAAATTATGAGAAATATTTTCTTGAAGCTTTCTCAAATATTATTTTCCTGTGGTGGTCATTATAGTGTTAATATTATTATTCAATTTTTTAAATTCAACTACAATTTAAAAATACGAAGAAATCATGTTGAAATAAATTTTATGTGAAAATAACATTATAGTTACACATAGATGCTTCATCCTATCACTTATTCAACTTTGTACTCAAGTATGAAATAGCCAAAGAAATCATTGGTTTAGTAGTCTCTTTGCTGCATGTTTGACTGAAATTCAAATCATCCAATTTTGTTACTTGCTTTACCTTCAAGGTAAGAGAGGATTTTTAATTAAGTTAGATATTAAAAGGGATACCAACAATATACATAAACACAAGCGTGCCCCTACCCCCCAAATTGACTATTTGAATTTTTGGGTAAAAAAGCAAGTTTTTTTGTTTTTTTTAAAACCTAGTGGGAGAAGATCCTAAGCTGCAACTTGTTTGTAGAAACAAAGAAGTACCTAAACGTTTTAATACATAAAAATTGCTTAACTGCATTACTTATTGCTCATTTGATTTACTTTCCTACAAAGGCTATGAAAATTCAACTAAATGCACATAACAGATATAAAATTATTTTAAAAATGACAGTTCAGAGTCTTCAAATGAGATTTTTATTATATTTTAGAGAATATTTTTAACGCAGGAATAACTTTATAGAGATAACAGAACTAAATGGGGAAATCATTTCAATCAATTCTTTAACCCAGTTGCAAAGAACTTGTACTTTCTAACTACAGTGTCTCTCTTAGGTTCATCCCTCTGACGCTACTCACAGGGAGACTGTCATAATTCAGGCCCACATCAGTATTCCCAACAACTGTGGTAGAGAATATGTAAGTGCTGGCTTTGGAGTCAGGAAGATGTGACTGCCAACCCTGCTTACAACGCTAATTAGTTGGGTGACTCTGCCAAAGTCATTTAATCACACCCTGCTTCAGTTTCCTCATCTGGAACATGGGGATGATAACAATAGCTACCATCTAAGGTTGTTGTAAGGATAAAATAAGATCATGTAAGTAAAGCACTTTGTAAAACTTGAGTACATATAAAGACTAGCTATCATCTGGCCAACTGTTAGTATTCTTCTACCAACACCTCAAAATTATTTTGTACATGCTTTATATCTATTTATGTGTATACTGAGATACGCCTATAATGAATCTCACTTTTTCACCTAATAGTGACTACATTTAATTCTTTCAGAAATCCATTTGTTAACGATTAATGAAACAAAATTTGTTCTCTACTTGATCAATTCTAGAAGTTTCATCATTAATTTAGAAATCTCTATCTAGTTATTAAAATTTCTTCCTTTAAAGGTATACTTCATCAATTTAAGAAACAATTTAACTATTATTGCCCTTATATATTCTATCAACTTTTCATTTGGGTAAATAATGTTCCTTTTGTTAACCTTAAGTGCTTCAACAATTAAAGGCAGGATGACACTATGAAATGAAAGCTAGATGTGGAGTCAAAGCCTAGGTCCACTACTTAATAGCCATGCAATTACAGGCAAGTTAATCATTCTGCACCTGTTTCCTCATCTGTAAAGTACTAAATTCTTATACGGCCAACTTTCCAGGGGTCACTGTGGGGGTTTACTTACTTACAAAGTAATATAAAAAGGTAACTTCACTGACTACCATTTAATAAAAGCACCACTTACCTAAGATTACCTCAGTAAGTACTTTTAAATAAGTAACACAGAACCTGAAGCACTTAATGCACAACAAACCTGGTTGAAGAATAGGACTTAGTGGAATATAATTTTACCAATAATAGGTTAATATTACTCTTTCTTCTTTGAGATTTACTTCCTAGCCACTCTAACTTAGGTGCTACTGTTGCTGAATACTTTAGTTAAAAGAACTGTTAACTAAAAATAATTAAGGAAATGAATTACAAATTGTTAAGGTAACACTTCCTCTTGAACAACACAAAGACCTTGTGATAATATTACTGTATATGTAAGTGTGGTTCCATATTGAATTGGGAAGCCCACCTTTACTTCAACTTTTTTTCAAACTCTGCAGATGCTGCCTCACAGAAATCACAAATTTTAAGAAACGGAAGGGACTTACACAGTCATCTAGTCCAACCCATAATCCCAAATAATCTACACTATAACATACCTGACTAGAATCCAGCCTCTGCCTGAAGACCTCCAATGGGGGAACCCACCACCTCTGAAGGCAGCCCATTTCACTTTTTGGCCAGCTATAATTTTAAGAGAGGTTTTCCTGACATCAAGTTTAAAATGGCCTCTCTGCAATTTCCATCCAGTGTTCCAATTCTGCCTTCTGGGGCCAAAAATAAAAAGTCTAATCCCTCTTCTACATTACATCCCTTCAAGAAACTGAAGATAGCTATCTATGCCAGCTGAGGTTTCTCTTTTCCAGAATGAACAGCCTCAGTTACTTTATCCAATCCTAATATGATACAGACTGAAGGTCCCTTATCATCCTAGTTGCCTGCCTTTGTTTTCTGTTATCAATACCCTTTTGTAAACTGTGGCACTCAAAACTGAATATAATATTTAAAATATGGTCTGACCACGACACAGCAGAGAAGAACTATCACCTCCTCATTCCTGGAAACTACCTCTCTCTTATTGAAGCCAGAGATTTCATCAGCATTTTTGGCTATCACACCATACTACTGATTCATAGTAAGTTTCTACTCCACTAAAAGCTTCAAATTTTTTTCAAATTGCTCTCTAACCATGCCTCTTCACATTGTTTCTAAAAGGTTGATTTTTTTTAAACTAAAGCAAAAGTCTTACATTTACCCCTAAAGAATTTCATCTCATTAGATTGTGCCCAACGTTCTAGTCTAGGCCATCAAGACCTTTTCAGATCCTCTATTAAATATTCCTCCCTGCTTTTTAGCAAATTTGATAAGCATGCTATATGTGTCTTTAAGTCATTAGTAAATTAAAAAATCAACAACCAAAACCACCAGGCCTAAACACAGATCCCAAGGGCCCTGTACTGAACACATCTTGCCACAACAACTATTCAATGATTTTTGCCATCTAACTAGTTCTGACTCCACCTAATTATAGTATCATTATCTAGTTCACATCTCTGTTATCTTCTCCTTAAGAACAGTCTTGAAATATTTTATCAAATCCTTTGCATTTTTAAAATTTAAGTAAACTATATGCACAGAATTCCCCTCATCTACCAGTTTAGTGACCCTGTAAAAAAAAGGAAATAAGGTTAGTCTTGCAAGATCTCTTTTGGCTACAATCATGCCAGCTCTTGGGAATCGCCATTTCCTTTATTACATTTTCAATAACCATCTCTTTTATGATGCATTCTAGAAGTTTCCCAGAAATGGAAGTCAATCCTACTGGCTTAGGTATTATGAACTGTTGTCTTTGACTTTATGAAAATTGGGATATTTGACCTCTTCCAATTTTCACATCTTAAAAATAGTACTGACAGTGGCTCAGTACAACTTGCAATTCTTTACACAAGGATTAGTTAATCTGAGCAGATGGGTACACTTTTATAATCTCCTTACTTATCTTAGGTATTAAAACTCTTTAACAGTTATTTCTGTTCAGTCATTTCCTGTACAAAGGTCATTCTTCTTGAAAAAAGAAACAAGCAAAACAAAAACCTAGTAACACTTCCTTCACCAGTATTAGTTATCACCCCATTTACCACAAGCAGAGATCCCGTTCCTTCCTCTATCCTATTTGGGGTATCCCTTCTACTATGTATTACCTCTCCATCATTGGTCTTACCTGAACACAATCTTTCACACAGCAGTGTGAAACAGTTCACTGTACCTCTGCCTCCCATTCTCTCTCACACAATGTGCTCCCTTTTGATACTGCCAGTGATCTCCCACACCCTCTTTGTAATTAATCTAACCAATCAATCGATTTATTAAAACTTACTAGGTGCTAGATACTGTGCCAGGTGATAGAAAGACAAATATAAAAAGCAAGACAGACTACTTTCAAGAAGCAGAAATTCTAATGGACATATTCATTTGAAAAAAAAGAATCACCTCTTCTCCATCCCTCAATTTATAAATGGTCAAAGGACATGAACCAGTAGTTCTCAAGGGAAGATCCAAGATCAACAGCCATATGGAAAAATGCTTCAAACCACTCATAAAGAAATAGAAATTAAAACTCTAAGGCTCTACCTCACAGCTATCAGATTGGCAAATATGACAAAAACTGAAAATGACAAATCTTGGAAGGGATGTAGGATGACTTGTATACTAATATGCTATTAGTAGAGCTTGTAAATTGGTATGACTACAATGGAAAACAACTGAAAACTATGCCCCCCCAAAGTCATTCAACTATAAATATTTTCTGACTCAACAATACTTCAAATTTGATACCTCAAAGATATCAAAGAGGGAAAAAGACTTATGTACAAAAATATTTATAGCAGCTTTAGTGATGGCAAAGAATTGGAAACTTGGGGGGAGTGGGCAGAGAGAACCTATTATTTGGGTAATAGCTGAGCAAAATTATGATACATAAATGTAACAGAACACTACTACTCTGTAAGAGATTATTAATGGGATACTTTGAAAGAAACTCTTGAAGATTTGTATGAACTGATGCAGAAAGCTATGTAATAACACTGTTGTACTTGTTGTCCTCCCATGTAAAGCATACTGTCTCCAGACTGAGCATTCTCTCTGGCTGTCCCCCAAACCTAGAATGTTCTCCCTCCTCATCTCTACCTTCTGTTTCCTTGGCTTCCTCCAAGCTTCAGCTAAAATTTCACCAGTTCTCTTTAATCTTGGTGCCTTCTGAAAGTAACCTCAACTTTTTCCTATATACATCTTGTTTGTACAGAGTTGCTTACAGGTTATCTCCTTTAGATCAAGCACTCCTTCAGAGGAGCGACTGTTTGCCTCTTTTATGCCCCTTACTTACTCAAAACAGCACCAGAGCAGCTTCTGAATAAAAGCAAGTTGACTGACTGACTGAAATGAACAAACTAGAAGAATAGTTATACAATAACAATATTGTCAAGATATATAACTGACGTTAGAACTTTCATCAACAAAATGACCAACCACATATCCAAAGGTCAAATGACGACCCACAATCAATTATCTACCACAGTGAGAGGTAATGTGCTCTGAATGCAGAATGAGATATACTTTTTTGGAAATCAATGTAAATATTTGTTTTGTTTGAGTATGTAAATGCATTACAAGTGTTCCTTCTTTTTTCTTCCATGAGGAGGGGAAAGAAGGTAGGAGGAAGAAAAAAATACTTTTAAGTGGAAAAAAAAAATCATCACTTCTTGGAAGCTTTCCCCTTCAGATCACACATAACACTTTCTATTTTAACTGCCTAACATAATCATCATGTAATCTTAAACAATATAGTTATTTATGTAGTTCTTTCTCTCTTAATAGATGATCATGCATAAGAGCAGGAATTGGGCTTTATTTAAACTTTGTATTCCGGCTGTATCACTCCCACCTACGCAACCAACCAGCACCAAGCAAATACTAAATATATGTTGTTGTAACAGACGAAAAACTTCACTTTTTAAGAGTAAGAGAATCTGAAACATCAAATTTAAGTCCAATGTACCGTTCCTGACAAAAGATTTTACTAGTTAAGATGCATGCTATCAAAATGCTAGTAATTTTGGATGTAATGAGGGTATTAGAAAAAAGCAAAATACCTTCATTCTATAATGTATATGTTCCATATGATACCACTGTTATCATTAACAATTATATTCTGACTACAAATTAAAATAATGAGGCCCTTTTTAAAGCAAAACTGTCTTAGCTGAAGTCAATCCCAAAACAAACTAAATCTTTAATACCAGCAGAACAATACAGCTAACTCTAGTGTAGCTAACTATACTACTGCCAGTTTTGAAGTTTTCTTCTGACTAATCAATCTCTTTATCCCAAAAGATTCCAGGAATGACCTGGAGTTGTAAAAAGAATTATTCCCTTAACCAAGTATCTGATGCTAAACAAGTGTCATTTAACCTCTGTGGACCTCATGCTTCTCATTTACTCAATGAGAAACAAGGGCTAGATGATTTCCAGATAACATTTCTGATGGTAAAATCTTTTTCTCCCTACTTGTACACTTAGGAGGCAGCAGTGGAGAAAGTAATGAATTAAAACTTCTGTCTCTTACCTATACATTTTTCCCGTACCTACTTAGATAACCTTCCTTTCCAAAGCCTACAGTCTATATTTTTCCAAATATTAACAAAAAATGTCCATAGGAAACTATAGACAACTTGGAAAGAACTAAGCTATTAATGAGGGATACCATCTTGCATGCTTGAATCTATGCTTAATGTTTAGTACAATACTTGGCACATAGTTGGAACTTAATAAAATATTCTCTCTCTAGATCGATATCATTCCATAAGCACCAATAAGAAAACCATAACTCCATAATTCCTAATGGATGGGAACACAAATATGAGAATATTGTTTTCAAAAGATAGGCAAAGTGAAAGGAAGAATGACTTTTAGTGAAACTAGAACTCTAATTTCTATTGTTGAATAAATTTTAGAAATCAATACGGAAATTAAAATTATTTTTAGGACTCATTAAGGACGTATTTTAAATAGGAAATGTGTAACAAATTCTACATTAAAATGAAAAAAAATCCCTTTAAAATAAATGTTGTTGATTCTTCGTGACTTCCACATGGAGTTTTCTTGGCAAAAATACTGGAGTAGTTTGCTATATCCTTCTTCAGTGGATTAAGGCAAAAAGAAGTTAAGTGATTTGCCCAGATAAGCTAATCAGTATCTGTGGCCAGATCTGACTTCAGGTTTTCCACTTCAGGCCAGTGCTCTATCCATTGACCACCTATCTGCTCTCAAACATTTATTTTAGAAATTTAGCCTCTTATAAAGATTTATGTTTCACTCAAAAGGATACACTTGGTGGTGGAGGACATCAAACAGCCCTTTTCTATTACATCAAAACAATGGCCTAATTCTTAGTTAGCCAATGGACTGTGTGTAGTGCACTAAGGGGAAAACGAACTAGATTTGAGACCAGAAAACATATGCTGAAATCATGTATTTGTCACTTTCTAGCCATATAACCTTAGGAAAGTTACTAATTCACAGGGAGCATGGCTTAATGGAAAGGAGACTACACCTAAAGTAAAAATACATGCGTTTCAAAACTGGATTTGCCAGCTGATGCCTATATGACTCGGCGGAGAGGGGGAAATCACTTTTTATTTAAGCTTCTTCATCTATGTTAGGATCATATATATGTATATATGTAACCATCTGGGGCTATGATTTTTTTGTTACTGGTTCCTTTGTTGGATTTTGTCTCTCTCCTTCTCACAACTCTTCTGTGGTATCTATTTTACTGGTTACACACAAGTAGTTTTCTCCATGTTTTCCTTAATTTTTAGCTTAAAGTTTTTAAAAGATTTATAAGACACCAGGCCAAAAAAAAAATCTTTTAACTTTACAATTTTGTTTACTCCTAATTTAATTAACACCTTCAGTTCCAAAAACAACAGTTCTATATACCAAGCAGAATAGAAAAAAGAGAATTATATGGGAAACATAAAATGTCTATCACTTACAGATTGCTTTTTTAAATAACATAATAAATTTCCCCATTTTACTTTTAAAGCTGTCCAGCTTGCCTATTTCCCTCCAAATTTTCTTGTATTTTATTCTGAGCAGTCCAGCAGATGCTTCAATGACTTTCTTTTTATTTCTCTGAACAGACAATACTTTTGTTAGGTGCCCCATCGCTTCCAAATCCCTTCCCCTTCAAATAAAAGAGAAACAATGCAATCTTTGTCAACAAATTAGTATAGTCAAGTAAAACAAATCTACACATCTCAGGCAAGTACATTGTTACAAGGTGTCATTAGGCATGGTCCATTATTTTAAGCTGTCATCACAAAATCCAAATTCCATTCTCAGATGCCATCTTCCTAACTAGCTGTTCACTTCCCAAATGTGCTTCTTTTCTGAAATCCCTTTCCTCTAATAGGTGTCAGTGCTAAAAACACCACATGAGCCCTTTTATGGTATTCATTCAGTTTCCTACCCTAAACTTTTTAACATTTTTGAGAATGATCTTCTTGGGAATGTTTGCTATGATCTTCTTGGGAACATCCTTTACCACAACGTAGGTTATCAGAAGCTTCTCGAAGAATTTCCCCTTGTACCAAAAGTGAGATTCTCAATGCTTATTTTAGTACTTCTCCCACAGTGGTTTGGCAAACTGCTAGAGGGCGTTATTATAGATTTGGCTCTCTCCATCCCATTCTTAGTTCTATATCAACTTCAACACTAACAGTTTGACAGTCAGCTCAAATTCTTTTGTTTTTTCTCCCTAACCCTCTTAAACATTATCTAGCCAAACAACAACTTTTGCTTCTTAACTCTTGAGTTCAAGACATTCTCCTTCTTATTCAAGTTTTCTTTGGGTCCTTCACTTCCTTCTCCTGAGCTTCTACTACTTAGCCTGAAAACATCTCCTCCTTTAACTCAAGCCCTTCCCTTTCAATTTCTGCTCAAGTCCTCTCAAATTTCTCCTCCCAAAATTCAATCTCTAGCCTTCTTCCAAATTCCAGTACCCTTCAAATCACTTTCACAATTTATATTCCTTTATTCAGTTGTCTTCCCTTCTTCTGTCTCCAAGCAGTTAATCCTCTTCAGAGTTTGTAATGTGAAGGAGTTGAACTATTTATGGATGCCTTTCAGGTATAAAATTTTATAGTTACATATTATATTGAGGGACAGTTTTTCCTTTCACTATGCTGTGTAGAAAATTTAAGTTTGCACACATACCTGCAATTCAGTAAGAACAGTTTTATGCCTCTTATTACATTCAATCTTTTCCACACGCATTTTCAGGTCTGCCAAAGTCTTATCAAACACGGCACACTGTAGAGCACTCAGTTTTTCTTCTAATAGCCGCTGTACAACCTAACATACATAAAACAGTGTTATCATATCAGAAAGTACAGCATATTATGCACTAAGCATTATATCTGTAATACTGAAAGTTTGACAATTTGTCAACTAATTCCACAGGCTGAAATGAACAGTAAGTTGTACCTAGGACAAAACCTCATTTTTTTGGTAACACAAAAGTTCTCTTGGTAATTCTATAGGGTTGCAAATCTTCGAACTCTAAAATATTATGACATAAAAGTTGCAGGAGTAAAATGTAAACAGACTGAGCTGTATTTTCAACAATGGCTTATGGGGGGAAAGTGACATAAGAGATGTTATCCAGGAACATATAATATGAAAGAGGAGTATATACTACAGTTATGTAGGGTAGATGAAGGTTAAGAGATGATCAAGTACTACACTGTTACTCAAAAATTTAAAGAGACCTAAAAGAAGGCTTCTGACACTGGGTACAGTTTGTCATTGGAGGAGTAAGTTGCCAAGTCTTGATTGTACTTCCACATCTTACTTCTATCAACTCTCACTCTACTGTTGAGATCATAGATCTAGTAAAGTATTGACTTAATTAGTATTAAAGTCAACTAATTTGTCTTAAAAATAATTAAACAGTCATGACGCATTTGACTATTTATTTGCCACCCGCAGGCTCTTCAAAAAGAACCTCAAGTAAGCACTAAAAATGTGTTAATTTTCACCAAAATGGCCATTTCTCAAATATTTAACTCCAAACATTTAATATGCATTTCTGAATATATTGTTTTCTATAATTTTCCTGCCCTCACCTGTTTCTCTAGTCATCAGTTCATTTTTTCCTGCATTTTGTCTCACCTTAGTCAAACACACCCAGATCTACCAATATAGAAGAAACACGTTATTTGACTTGACCATATAAGAAACTGTCCCTGGGAAAATATAATTAGTTAATTTTGGAGAACAGGATAAAACACATCCCTTCCCTCTATGGAGAAACAGGCTATCAGGGGTGCCAAACACTGCTTATGATATTAAATTAGATGTAGTTGCTCTTTCAATTAGTTTTACTTAATTGTACTTCTTACAAGGGAAGACTTATTGGAAAGTGTGACATAAAAGCAAATGACTATGTTGTTTTTTAAAAAACATGAATCTAAACAAAAGAAATATCCCTAGAGGAATATACTATTATTAGTGGGAGCATCAATTTTTATAATCTACTCTGGGAAATTTCTTAACAATAATGAAGACCATTATTTAATTATTAATAGTCTGCAGGCATTCGGTCACTTCTTCTCTAAGCCAAAATCGACTTGCTCATAGAAAGAACAGAAGATTAGTACTTAAGAGTTTATGGTTTTTTTTTCCTCCTCCAGTACCAACTCTGCTACTAATAAAATGTTTAACTCTAAGAAAGTCATATTGTATTTCTCCAAATCTTAGTTCCCTGACTAGCTTGACAACTCTAAGTTACTTCCTCTAAAATTCTATGTAATGCTAAATGTCTCTATAGGTTGAGAACTTACACAATTCACTTAGCCTTCAAAGAACCTCAATACCTATTTTAAAAATGAAAATGGGGGGGGGGGGCACTCATGGAGCTCAAAGCTAAAGGAAAGAGAACAAAAAAGAGTTACAGTTTTTTTTTTACTATGCAGAATATTTTATGTTAATGTATCTGTGAAAGAAGAAAATTCAGAGACAGTATTACAAAACAATTATCTAGCATGTTAATAGTGTATGTAATCATTAATGCAAAATTTAATCTTTAAATAGTGTTCCATTTTCTGTAGTAAAACCCAAACACTGACTTAAGATAATATACTGTTTTAATGATTACTTAACACTTATTACTTCTACATTCACATGGACTGAAGATTGTTAAATTTTCTACAAAGACCTAGAATACTAACCAAATAACTCAAAGCTTTCCATTCAAATCCCTGATGTAGTTGTTTATTATCATACCTTTTGGAGTTTCTGGTTAATATCGCCTCTTGCTGTAATCTTTACTTGGAGTTCTGCTTCGTACTCTTCTCCCAAATACCGACGACGTTTAGATTGCACATTATCCATATCTTCTGATTTGGACCGTTTTCTCCGAGATAACAATTCATCTGGAAGCACAAAATAAAATGAATGCTCAGTCTGACTTTACTGCTTTCTATAAGGAATGATCTTCTCTACTGCTTTAGATCAGAAAAATTCCCTCATTCCTTATTACACAGTAAAAATCAATGAAAGATTTCTAAATATTAATCTGGTGATAGGAAGGAGAGACGAACAGTTAGGAAATGGAAAGAGAATCATCCTATTACTATAACAGGAAATGAACATATTAATATATGTTCAATTGCTTTTTATCTGTGAGTACTAGTTAATGTTTTTATTAGCACATGGCATACTTTTTCCAGGCCTTTCTTCTTCTTTATGAGCTTCCTTTTCTTCTTCTAATTTTGAATCCTTTTCTTTTGTCTCTGTTTCTACTGTTAAAAAAAAAAAGTAAATTTTACATGTGTAAGTTCAAAATAATTCATTACAATCCTGACTACTTTAAAAATCATGATAATTAATAGTTATGAAAATAACAAAAGTCAACTTCAACTTTAAAAGAGTAAAACAAGAAGAAAAACAAGAAGAATGACTACTAGAACTACCTTAAGAAGGTTGTTGTAAAATTTTTTATTCATATTAAAACTGAAATACAGACCTTTCCTTCTTCCCTCCCTTCCTTTCTTTCCCTCAAGATCGAGTCTCCATCTCCCTATCTTGCTCAGGATAAAAGGGCAGAGGCAACTCATAGGGTGATCTCATCACTGATTAGCAACAACTTGGTGGGAGGCCCACTTCAGGAGGTTCACCATATTAATGTTGAACTTACTGGGGATGCTGCATCTTCACAATTTATTATAGCTCCGGTCAGCCTCAAACATCCTGATAGCTTGGATTATAGCTGTGTACCACCAAGTCTAGCTACATAGAGATTTTCTTAAAATGCAGTTTATGCAGAAAACTAAAGTTACTGATGCCTTTAATGTTTAATACCTGAAATATGGAAAAAGCTATTGTAACAGAAATAAATTTCTTTAAGTTCAAAATAGTTGGCAAAATTGAGAACCAAGGCTGCTTACAAATTGAAGATCCTTTTACAAAAGCAAGTTTTAGTGAAAGGGTTCAACTCTCATATTTTCATAGCAACAATATTAAGGAAAGGGAATAATACAAGTGATATATAAGAAGTACCTACAAAAATAATAAAAGCAATGACAAGTCAATGGCAAAAAATGCTGGCTGAAAAGATCTACCTCAGTTGACATTCATATCTATGTTCCAAGAAGTATTATGTACTACAGTACGGGTGGAGAACCCGCAGCCTTGAAGCCACCTGGGGCACTCTAGGTCCTCAAGTGCAGTCTTTGAATCCAAACTTTACAGAACAATTCCAAATTATTTAGGGGATCTGTTCTGTGAAGTTTCAATTCAGTCAAAGGGTGGCACTTGCGGACCTGGGGGCCACATGTGCCCTTAAGGTCAGAGATTCCCCACCACTGTAACTAAATTATAGATCAGGCCTGCACAACTTGCAGCCCTGTGGCATGCCAAAAATTTCAGGGGGTCTGTGAGAAAACGCAGAGGAAATTCTGTAACTGGCAAGCAGCCCAAGGGCCCTAAGTAGCAGGTTGTGCAGGTCTGCTGTAGACAATTCAAACATGAATACAGTAATAACAGTTTAAAGTTCAATAACTTTCAGCAATAATTTAGTTTACTCCTTCATTTTATAACTAAGGTCAGGAGAGGTTAAGTTATTTGCATATGCTCACAATGCTATTTATCACAGGATCAAAGGTTAAAGTTGGAAAGGAAGTCATTTAGTATAACCCTTTTATTTTATAGATAAGGAACCTGAAGTCCAGAGAAATTAAGAAAATTGTACCCAAAGTTACAAAGATAGTAGTCAGTGATTCCACAGGTAGACAGACTGGCAGAATTCACACTAAGGTTCTCTTAACTCAGCATCAAACTGCCTGTTCAGTGGTACACACTGCACCATAGTTCAGAGTTCAGAGAAATGGCTCAAAAGAGTAAAAGTTGTATTTTTCTACCTAAGAGCTTAGAAAGTGATTTTCCTAAAGGACAGAGTCTTATTCAAAAAAATAAGACCTTAAGTTTCACTTCCAACACATACTGGCTATGTGACTCCAGCAAATTCTCTTAACTTTTAAGGACCCTTAGGGCAAAATGAAGATCAGGTATCAATCAATCGGATATGAGTTTTTTGATCTGTATTGGTATAAGGACTTTACTTACTGGGTAGCTCCTGGACCCTTCCCCAAAGTATATTTGTATATACTTATATAGACTGCTTCATTTTTGTCTTCATATCCCCAGCATCTAGCACAGTGCCTGGCATAATAGGTATTTAATTTAATAAATAGATAGAAAGGTAATCGGTCAATAAACATTTATTAAGGGCCTTCTATGACCTAAGTGCTCGGCATACAAAGAAAGGCAAAATATAGCCCTTGTAAACTAGAAGCTCACAAAGAGAGAAAAAAGAGAATGACAAAGAAAAGAAAGCTCATGAGTGAGGATGAGTGAAGCACAGGGAGAGACAGAAGAATGATGGTAACAGGATAGAGGAAATTCAAAATTCTTGATCATGGGAACAGGAACACTTGTAGATGATGGTGAGATTGAGGATGTGACCCTCCCTTCTGACTGAGGTACAGTAAAGGAACAGGTCACAGGAACTGAGGCAATTAAGGAAGACAAGGAGTTTGAGGCAACATCAATGTGTAAAAGTGAAAAGCATGAAGTATAAGGGCAGGAGTTGAAATGAAAAAGATTTATGTGTATGAGTCAAGTACTGACCACCTTAAGAAAGGAAAAATGATGGGATCAGGGAGGGATCTGGAGACAACTGACATCAGCATCTGGATTAGGTGACAAATCTAGAGAATGAATCTCAAAGGAATTGTAGGATAAGGTACAATCAGTATTGTAAAAGACAGTAAGGGATACAATATTTTCTGGAGGATGCTAAATTCCTTGTGGGTACCAGAAGATGGAAGCAGCAGGGGAAAAAAATGTTTAAGACAAAAGGGAGTTTGTTAACAATAGCACAGAAATTCCAGAGAGCACAACAGAAAGACTGAACAGAGCTGGACTAGGATATGGAAGGGTTGAAGTGGATGGGGATCAGAAAACAGAAGGGGGAGCAAGGGAGTGAAGGATGGAATAATAAGAGATGAAAAACTGCCACATGAGATAAGTACCCTTTTAAGTAGGTTCATACTCTTGAATTCTATAAATGGTACAGGGTACTTAGTTCTCTTTCAAGTGTTAAGAAAGAAAAGACACTGGGCTTGAGGTTAATGGTTCCTCATGTAGAAGAGATTATGGCAACAAAAGATAGATTATCTGAATTTTGGGTTCTAGGCTGGGTCTTTGAGAAGAAAAACAGTATGTGACATTTAAAGATAACACTGTCATTTTCTTTACATATTTTCCATTTGCAATAATTTTTGTCACCCTCATCACACTGATTTTAAGAAAGAGGCTGAAGTTTTTCAAACACCTCAGAGTAATACACAGATTTGTTTGTGCAAACAGAAAGGTTAAGTATTTATTTAATGTTTACTGATTATTCTTCAGCAATATCTCACATTTACATAGTACTTCAAAGTTTACAGAGACCTTTCTCTAATAATCCTGTGAAGTCAGGTATTTTTATTCCTATAGACAAGGAAAATGAAACTAAACCTACTAAAATGAATTTCCCCATTGTCAATTGTAAAAAAAAAAAAATGGGTATTGAAACCTATTTTTCCTAAGAATCCAAAGGGCCACAGTGTTTTGAAGAGACATGATTTGAGAAAGAGATAAATTTTAGGTGATTAAATACTAACAGCTCACATTATAGGACTTTAAAAAAGTTTTTCCCATATTACAGAAGTGCCTTGGTGGGTGTGAGCAGGATGCAACATAAAATCAACAAAAAATTTCTAACAAAAGTAGTAAAAGGTATCAATAGGAAATGAATAAAGATGAGCTGGTCACATGATCACGAGGCAGGGGGATAGCTTGAGTGCTCCATTGATAATCTAATGGAAATTAAGGAAGGTCTCCAACACAGTACAATGCCCTCTTGTAAACTATGAGAGGATATTGACTGAAGTCCCATAGAAAGGACAGGCATGAACTAAAAGCTAAATCTCAGCAGAGAACATCCAAATCACTGAGATCAGAGATCCATTTGAGTTTTCACCACATCAACCCTCAAGGAATTAAAATATTCCTATCTCTACTTTATAATAATGAAACTTAAGAGGTGAGAAAAGGTTTTTAAATTTTACTGAAAAGTCTACTAAAAAGCTCCTGATTCTTAGTTCATTACTATATTTCAACAGCTCTACATCAGCTGCCCAGATAACGTAGAAAAGGGAGAAAAATAAATGTAGGAAAGAGGTAAGAAGTAAGAGGCAACCCTAACAGGGTTACCAGTTACTGCCATCTAAGCTTTCTTTTTCCAAATGTGAGGAAAACAGACTGCAGTTCCTTAATTTAAGCTACTGCCAAGCATATCTTTTTTAAAACATGTTTTGCTCTGAAAAGTCCTTGTAGTGATAATACAACTGCTACTTCAAAGTAAAGCAAAAGCAATTCTTTTCAAAATTTCCCTCTTTCCTTACTAAAAGGATATAAGATCACAGAAGTTTTAAAATACTCAATACCTATACTCAAATATATTTTATTAAACATATAATACTGAAAACCTTTTACAGAAAAGGAAACCATATTACTAGCCAAAATCAAAGCTATTTTATTGTGCTCCTTTCTTTGACCTCTCAAGTGTCTAAACCTAAGATCTCCCTCTCCTTGATACTGTGAGTCTATTCCATTCCCTCCTAACTCTAAATCAATTGCTTTTCTGCCTCTTTCCCAAATGTGTGCATTTCTCAAGGTTCTGAGCTCTAATCTGTTCTTCTCCCACTCATATGTCATGTACAAAAGTTATTTTAAGTATAAGTTCCCAGAGGATGACTCCCAATATCTCCAATTTAAGAAGTGACTTTAAGTTCCTTATTCCATATTTTCAAGCGTCTAAGTTTGAGAGACATTTCACAACTTACAAAAACAAATTAGGCCTTAGCCAGTGAATCTTACTAAAATCCAAATAATACATGAAATATTATCCAATCTATATATAATGAAGAATATTAATAATAACTTAAATCCAAACTCTCTAACCTGGAGAACTTAATTCATTTGGCAAGACAACTTCAACATCTTTTTCACCAGAAGGTTCCTCTTCATCGGAGAGTACCAGGAAAGCTTCTTTAGGCAAACTCTCACTACTGTCTTGTTTAGATGGTGAACCCAGAGAATTTTCCAATTTTTCTCCCAAATCTGGGTTTGTCTCTTCAAGTGGAATGAGAGAAGTTTTAGAAAAGCTAAGTTCATCTTCAGCAGGAGCCAGCTTTTCCAAAATGGGAATAATTTCATCTGTCTCCATGGAGTCTGTGTTGTCTAAAATTTTCTCATTTTTATCATCTTGAACATTTTCAACAGTGGTTTCTGGAAGATCTGGAGATCTGTCATCTTCACTCTTTGCATCTTTGCCTATTTCCATACTGCTAGATATTGCTTCTTCTTCAAAAGAGGACTCCATAACAGGATTCTCATCCATGTTCTTTTCATTTTCAGTAAGAAGTTCAGAATTAATAGGTACATTATTAGTTTCCAGCTTTTCTTCCTCAGTTTCAATATTATCACTAACTATAGTTTTGTCTTCAAGTGGCCTCACTCTTTCTCTTTGGTCCAAATTTTCATCATCTGTGCTATTTTTTTCAAGGTTATCATCATCATCTTTATTGCTATTAGGAACTATGTTATCAGTTTCAGGGACAGTTTCTTTTTCTGGTTCATAAATTATGTTTTTCGGAGATGCTGTTTCACATTTTAGACTTGAATCTTCAACCTCTTCTTTTCCATCAGTATTTAAGAAATTAGGAGAGGGTTCCTTCAGTTCAGACTTCTTTTCTTCAAGGTCCAAACAAACATCTTCTATGCCATTCACCTCCTTACCATCTATACAATCAGTATTATCTAATGGTGAATTTAGGTCAGAATCGCCATTTTCATGTTTGCCATTTAATAGTTTGACATCAGTTTTTAGTAGCTCTTCTTTGACTTTGTATACTACCTCAAGTTGCTGACGATCACTCACTCGCATGGTTTTTCGGGCTTTAAAGACTTTTTTCTGAGGTTCTTCTGTACTTTCCATTTTGAATCTTAAAAAAAGAAAGAATAACTAGATGAATATTTAACAAATTATAAGAATAATCAATTTTATACTCAAAAATTGTTTTTAATAAACCATGTATTGACAATACAAAGTGATCACAGGCCTAAGTAAAGACACTTACAGAAACCATTAGTCTCGTATGAAAAATATGTCAGTGCTTGGTGTAAGTCCATCACTCTTCATGAAGTTTTCCTTAAGTACCATTTATCAGTTATTTACTATGCTACACTAGAATTTTAAAAGGAGAACATTTCTATAGAAATTAGGTACTTACCAAAAGACAAAGACATACATTCCCTTTTAAAATGATTGCTTTCATATCACTTTCTCTATCATCACATATCACTGCCTTCACCAGTTTTGCCTTTAAAGTAGTATTCTCTAATATCTGTCATCTATTTAACACTTGAAGGTTTGAAAAGCACATCTCATTTCCAACTCTTAAAAAACCCATGAAAAATGTACTATTGGTACATCACCCCAATTTTACATATTAGGAAACGGACATTAGGATTAAATGGTTTGTCCAAAGTCACAGAAGCAATGAAATACAAAAAGTAGGATGTGAAGACAGGTCTGACTTCAAGTCCAGGGCTATCTCTAATTAATTTTTAAAAACTAAAGTTAAAGATTTAAGATTATAACTGAAGACATATATTCTTCCACATTCTATAAGATAATTTTAAATAATTCAAAAAGAATTAGCAAGGCTAATATTTATATTATGAAAATTAAAATTTTCCACTAGTTCCCAAGCAAATCAGACAAAAAAGGTAGTTAATATTTACATTACATTTACATTTTTTATTGACTTCTGCCTTTACCAGTATTTTCTCCTCACCTTGAAAATAATATGAAAACTTTTCCTGCATAATTAACCACTCACTTTTACTTTCTCCTTCCATCTTATTTTGTAGATGAACCTTACAATAAAACTTCCAGGAGAATAAAAGTATCTTCTTGGACTAGGTAACGTTTTATCTTAGCAATGGTAGACAAATGATTAAACAAGTAGTTCTTTATTAGGTTATGTTTCCAAATAATCTTTTAGATCTTTATTCCAATTAAATAGAATAAACATTTACCCTAAGATTTATGAAACTTATGAAGTGAATAAAATATCACAGAAAAGCCCCTATATACACACAGTAAAATATTTATAGCTTCACTTTTTGTCATAGTAAAGAATGGGAAACGAAACAGATGCCCAATGATTGGGAAACGAATAAATGGTGGTGCATGAATAAAATGGAATATTACAATGCTGTAAGAAATTATATGTGTGATAAATACAGTAAAGCAATGGAAGGTCTGCATGAACTGGTGAAGAGTGGTCAGTACAGTTAAGAAAACAATATACACAATAATTATGACATAAATGAACAACCACATACACCAACACCCCTCAAAAAAGATGGAACAAAATTAGAAAGATCAAGCATGACTTGAAATGAACAGATATGAAAGGACATCTTCAACACACTCTTTCAGGAGGTGGGAGGTCCACAGGTATTACATATTGCATGTTTTTGGACTTTATGTCAATATATCTGATCAGTTGTACTGTTTTCTTTCCTCTTTAAAAAAATAGTATTCATTATATGGCATGGCTCTCTGGGAAAGGAAGTGAAAGGAACACTGGGGTAACTATGGTGATATAAGAAACATAAGACATCAATAAAAATTTATTAAAAATACTGCAGGAAAAGTAATAGAGAAGCTATAGAAATACCCTTGTGATTCTTATGATAACTTTACATACATAAATGACACAAAATGGTAAAATTTCGGTGAGAATTTCTGGTCTTGAAATCCTGTGAAATACAGTAGAAAATTACTATCACCCCTTTCTCAGATGAAGAAATTGAGGTCCTAAGCAGTTAAGTGGAAGCCAGCTGTCCAAATGCAGTCCTTGACCTCAAGTCAGAAAGAACTGAGTTCAACTCTGGTAGCCTCAGGCACTTACTAGCTGTGTGACCCTAGGCAAGTCATTAAACCTCCGCTGCCTTAGTTTCCTCAACTGTAAAATAGGATCTACCTCCCAGGGTTGTTGTGAAGATCAAATGAAATAGTATTTGTAAAGCACTTCAGCACAGTGCCTGGCCCACAGCAGGCATTTAATAAATGCTTGTTCACTTCCCTTTTCTTTGCCACTTATCACACAGCCAATAAGTATTTGAATTTAAGTATTTGAATTTAAAATTAAATTCAAACAAGAGCAACGATTAACAGATAGATGTCAACCAAGAAAAAGTTTTCTCATGTAATGCTACAGGGCCAGTCTCTCAATGGTGCTACTTTTTTTTCAACATTGTGATGATACATTTAGAAGCTAACGTGACCTGAGTACTGTGAAGAATTCCCTCATTTTCTACAGCTACGGAAACTCAAGCAGAGAAAACTCATCAAACCAGTAGCAGAACAAGCTTCTGAATACAAGTACTCTTTATTCCACATTTTTGAGTAGATTTTTAAGGAAATTTGTGAAAGATTGGGAAGAACTAATATATTAGAAGGCAAAACCAGGACCTAAAAACAGGCTATATATTTCTAGATTATATTTAGTAGAAACAGAAAAAATTGAATAAATATTTTAAAAACTCAGCTGGTACAAATATGTATGGGCTTGAGAAGCAGTCGCTAAAAAGTGATTCACTTGAGAAATAAAAACCTCAGGAGAGGTGGAACAGAGTGAGCTGCAAACTCAACTTAAGTCAGTACAGTCAGTTCTGTTGTAGCTCAACATAGGCACTCTTAAAAATCACAGCACTAACTAATATGACAGAAAAGAAAAATAATAAATACTGGAGGGGATGTAGGAAAATTGGGACAGTAATGTACCACTGGTGGAATTAACTGATATAATCATTCTGGAGAGCAATTTGGAACTAGGTCCAAAAGGCTTTTAAACTGTGCATATCCTATGATCTAGCAATGTGACTACTAGATCTATATCCCAAAAAGGGGAAGAAATGACCTATTTGAACAAAAATATTTATAGCAGCTCTTTCTGTAGTGATAAAAATCTGGAAATTGACAAGATGAGTATCATCTGGGGATTGGCTGAATAAGTTGTGGAATATGACTGTAATGGTGTATTACTGTACTATAAGAAATGGTGATCAGGCTGATTTCAGAAAATCCTGGAAGGACTTATATATGAACTGATGCAAAGTGAAGTGAGCAGAACCAGAACACTGTACACAATAACAAACAATATTATACAATGAGCAACTATGAATAACTTAGCTATCCTTAGCAATGATCCAAGACAATTTCAAAGGACTCAGGAAGAAAAACGCCGTCCATATCCCGACAAAAATGGAGTCTGAATGCAAATCAAAGCATCTTACTTTGCATTTTCTATACTTTATTCATATTTTTCTCCCCTTTGTGTCTGTCTTCTTTCACAGCATGACTAACACGGTAAAATGTTTTACATGATTGAACACATATAACCTCTAGCAAATTGCTTACTATGTTGGGGCAAAAGGGGACAGGGGAGGGAGAGAAAATTTAGAACACTCAAATATTTTTTTAAAGAATGTTAAAAAAATTATCCTTACAAAATGCTGGGGGAAAATAAAATATTATTCTAAAAAAAATTTTATCTAAGAGATGATGATAAACGTGTTCAACAGCCTGAGAACTTGTCTGCTTTAATGGAAAACTACAGGTTATAATGAAGACTAGACTCAGGAAATGGACTGTTCAAAGATTATGATTAATATCTAATGTACTCATGTTTCATGATGAATAATTAAAGAATGTATCAAAATCTTATGAACTCAGTTTCAAAGCATGTGAAACAAATGCCTGAAACAAAAGGGGGACATTACATACTAAGACTTTTTAAAAACATCAAAAGTTGGTATGTCAATAAATTTAACTTTTTTTTTTTTAAAGCATTACCCTATACAAAACTGTGCAAGAATAACCACAGGGCACATGAGAACAACACTTCTCAGTCATGGATATGTCTTTTATTTTCATGGGTTGCCCCTGATGATAAGCAATGTGAATTTCTTTATTTCTGTTGCTGGGGAGATATCAAACTCTCCATTTCGTTTATAATTTATATGTTTTAAATGCATTATTTCAAACTTCTCCCCAGTACTCACAGATTTCCTTTTGCATGAACTGATTGATGTTTTTAAGCAAGGATGTTTAGACAAGTTTTAATGAGTATATATAGAAAAGTTCACAAACATGAAAGAAGAGAAAAATACAACCTCATAAGATAATTTATGTGAGGTAGCAGGCAGATGTCTGACACGTGCATGCATATTCGGTGTACTTCGTATTTCTCAGTTAGGTACAGTTTTATGTATTAACCGTGTGTTTTGTGTACTTCCGTATTGCTCGGTTAAGTACAGTCTTATGTATTAACCTGGTGTTTCTCATGGGGAAAAAAATGGAACATAAGCAAAATGTGAAATTCAAATTATTTCCTAATCTATCAATCACATTAGAAGAAATTTCTGTTTTCAAAATAAGAATTGTAGCAAAGTAATATTCAGTGTGCCATGGCAGCCAAAAAATATTTAATTTCTAGCTGCATTAAATTATGTAATTTTAGGATCCACAGCAAGGGACTTATATGTTATAAACATTATTCCCAACCAAACCATATCTGGAATATTATATACAATTCTGAACCCTATATTTTAAGAACAATGACAACCAAGAATGTGAGGTCTTGAAACAAGAAACTTGCCACAGCAATCAGAACAAGACAACCATGGTTATCATTCAAGAACCCTACGTTACAGATTAAAGGAACTTTCCAGAGAGAAGGGACCCCCCCCCACCCCACATCCCTCCCCCCACACACAACTCAAGCTGAGAAGCTTTGCTAGCTTGAAGGAATGATTAGAAGAATCTCACATATGCTACTAGGAGAGAACCTATCAAATACTTGGCAGCAAAAAAAAAAAAAGACAATTAGCAATGGCTGATCACTATGAGAGGGTAATGAAGCAATTATGTGCTAAGGTGACATGAAAAATACGGAGAGATGGTAGCTTCACTAGATGTACGTACATTATGTGCAGAAACTCCTGAGAACAGTCAGATAGATAGCTATTACTCAATTCTGGTAATTCATCCAAGGACAAATGAGAATACTTGAAGGAATTTCTACTCCTATAGCTAGGCATTATACTTGGGTATGACTGAACACTTTAAGAGTGCAGGTGGCATTTTTTCATCATTACTGCTGATTAAATATACCATAATAAGCAGCAGATACAAAAGAAAATCAGGGGGTTGGATTCAAAGGCCTTGAAGGCCTCCTCCGGATCTAAAATCTATGATCCTAAAATAGTGTCTATCAATTAATTATAGGCACTTAATGCCTTCCTGCTTATTGGCAAATATCAAAAAAGAAGGGGGATTAATGAAATTTCAAGGCCTCAGATATCTGTAAACAATTGTTCAAATTCTGGGTGGTAAACAAGAGATCATGAAAGAGAGACCACAAATGTAGGCAGCAGATCATGTAGATCAATATGGCATATTCCTGTGAGAAAACCCAAGGAGGAGTGAGGTGAAAAAGTACAGTAGAAAACAGGGATTAATGGAAAAAGACATATAGGGATATTACAGTCAACTACTTGGTCTCCCTGCCTACCACTCCATTCATATCTGACTAAATTATACCTCCCTGTCCTCTTCTCACCCATTCCCCATTTCAAATAAACTCCAAAGACTATTACTTCTAGGATGAAATATAAAATCCTTTACTTGGCATTTAAAGACCTTTACAAACTGACCCTTTCCTACTTTTCTACACACTTTAATCCTCTCCACACAATCAAAAATTCTCACACATAGACCTCCACCTCCTGACTCAATGCTTTTGCACTGAGTGAAAATCCCCTCATTACTGGAATAACCTGCCCTTTACCTTCCTTCAAGACTTAGCTCATATCCCATCTTCTTGCAGGTGGCCTGTTCAGATCCCCTCAGCTACTAATAATGCCTTCCTTTTTTCTTTCAGATTCTCTACATATACTGTTATTCCCTTCTATGTACATATTCATATGTTGTTTCCCTCATAATACATGCTCTTTGAGAGTAGGGTTGTTTTACTTTTATTTTTGCCTTTCTTTGTAGCCCCAGCACTCAGCACAGTACCTGGCACACTGTAATGCTTGTTGCCTGACTGTTGAGGTCCTCTATACTCAGAATAGTCTCTTTTTCTATTAGAATCTGTAATTTCCTCCAAGAATCAGAATAAGGCCTTTCCTACCCCTGAGCTACTAAAATGTTTTACATGTATTTGCATGTTTGTATACGTGTATTTGCCTATCCTGTTTTAGGATCATAAACTATTTAACTTTTGTTCAATCCCCAGCAGCTAGCATATTGCCTGACACATAGTAGGTACTTAGCAAATAAATGAAAAAGCATTTATGATATGTTCAATGTGTACCAAACTCAAGCCCTACAGATACAAAAACAAAAGTGAGACATTCCCTGTTCTAGAGCTTATTATAGGGAGGGAAAATATTCCCTTACTGGTAGCCAGGAAAAGGTGTTCTCATCTAGAAAGGGATGATATGATGTATATAACAGTAGGGCAGACCACTGACAAAACGTTTACAAAGCTAACGGTAAAGCTGATTTGATTACTTAAAGAGTTGGAAGTTTAAGAGATATTCATAGTAACAAATCTGAAAACGGTCAGGGTAAAGATGAGGATGAATAAATGGGGTCCAAGGAGTTCAGAGTTGAATATCATAGCTGTTCCCAGATATGGTCTCTGAAGGACTGGTTTGGAGGGTGGGTCAGCGGCAGGATGAAAATGGCCAGCGTAAAGATGAGGCTGCATAGGCTCAAGGAGTTCATAACAGAGTGCTTTAGCACTTCCTAGGCATGGCTGAAGGTCCAGTTTGAAGCAGAAGCAGGGCAGAAACTGGCCAGAGAGAAGGTGAAGATACATGGACCTAGGGAGATCAGAGAGTGAAATGATTGACATATGATTTCTTGCTTGATTATGTACCAAGAAAGAAGAAATATATGGTAGGTTTGGGGAAACAGAGTATAAACCTGGCATTCTAAGCAGAACATAGTAGTAAATCTGGAACTTGTTCCTACCTCTCCCCAACAGCTTTTTATTTTTACTTTTAGCATCTTGCCTTCACTAGGGTTTAACTGCTGCGAGGCGGGAATATAACTGATCATTAGAACACTGATAATCTAGACCTGATCTGGATCACTAAGGAATAACTCATTGAAAAGTGAACACAAGGGAAACCTTGGGAGGAGGCAGTAACAAGTCTTTCTTAAAGGGTTTGTCAAACAGGAGTTTAGTCTTGCTGTGGTTGGTGCTATACAGCAAATGAGTAAAAGGTGAAAAACAAGGATTTTTGGCTTTACCCATAAAGTTCCTAACAAAGCTATCCAAAAGTTCAATAGCTTGTCAAATTGTATGCTGAAGGTATCACTGGAATTCTTCAAGTAAAGGCAATGTGAATGAAGTTATACCAAATGCTTGCAGTAGGACTTGTACTAGATTCATCTCAGAGAGTCCTTCCTTTTTTCTATTCTAAATCTTGTGATTTACTGCCAACATCCCAAGTGAGAAGAGAGCATTTTAATGTATAGACAGCTTTTAAAACGACCATCAATTCCAACTATGAACTTGCCAGTGTCAGTCACTCCACTAGTGACTACTACATACACACAACTACATAGTGTTTATGATAATTTACTTTTTTCAATTTCCGGTATCTATCAAGTATAGAAACAATTCCAAAAATTAATGTAACAAAGTAAGATTAAATGTAACAAAAATCCTTATTGTAAAGATTTAGGATAGTGTGTTTTTTTTTTAAATATGAACTACCAATTACAATCAAAGTCTTCAATTTTAAAAACTGCCTTAAACCAACTCCTGAATGAGAACTTTTAATCTAGAAATAACAGGTAAACTTCAAATATAAGTTTGTAAAATAAGTTGCCACTTCAATGGAAAACATCAAGGAAATATATATTGGGAAAAGGAGGTTGGTCATGTAGTGCAGTAAAGGAGATAACAGACATACAACTTGTATCGCACTAATTATGAAACACTAAAATATCTGAAGAACACATATAATACAACTAGATAGAGATCTATCAGAGAATAAAGAGAAGAATCATATCTGACTGGGAATGAATTTTCTGTAATCTGTACCCACAGAGGAGATCATAAATTCACTCCCAAGTGTGAAAATACTACTCTGTTTTAGGACTTAGGCCCCAAGATCATAGGATTATGTTCATATAAATCATGAAAGCATCTATAAAATATCTATTACTTGTCTCAATTATAACCTATAGTGTTTATCATAGTTTTACATACAGTAGGCCACTTAATGTTTGTTGAATAAAAACCTATCTATAACTTAACTTACCAATTTTCAATGAAAAACTGAGGGAAAAAAAGGTTAAAACTCATTTTCCACCTTTATGGGGTAGGGGAGGAACGATGGCATTATACATACTGTCAGACTTGGTATTCAGTTTGCTTAACTGGTTTCTTTTTCTTTTTTTTATTCTTTATCACAAGAGATGATAAGAGAAAGTGGAAGAAAAAAATGAAAAAAGATGACATACAAACAAAATACATAAAGTAAAATTTAGAAAAAATACAAGTGTAATTATATGTAGTTAGATATGAAGAGAAAAAGAAAATGGATGGGCTCATGGCAACAAACTGTCAATAACTTGGGATATGAAATAATGAAAAGAGTAAAACTGTAGAACACAGAAATCTCATTCTGTTATCTGAAGTGGCCAAAGTAAAGAGGAACGATGACATAGGAATAAAAGCACTATAGATTCAAAGTAAATGTGGGGCAGGCATAAAATGGATAGTAAATATCCAAAATGATCTAGGATTGAATACCTTATTTTGGACTTAAGAGAATAACAGCCAAGGACTTTCTAATTGCTTACAAAATATAAAAAACAAAAAGGAGTGTGTGTGGGTTAATTTTAAAATAAAGATGTTATGTTTTATATATATATATATATATATATATATATATATAAAATATATTGTTTTATGTAACGTATAATATAAAAGTATGTTTTATGTAACAATGTAAAAGGCTTTGTATTTAAAAAAAAATACTAAACACTTAAATTCATTCCCTATTATAAACAAGTTACCTATCCACTATGCTTTTGTTACTTCACCAGAAGTAGAAGGCAGAATCACACAAAGGTGTTAAGTCTAAGTAAGTAGACAGCCTAACTTTTACAAAATTCTACATAAAATTTTCCAAAAATAGGATTTATAAATACCATTCTAGTTAAGGCATTCAAATTAACAGATGTAACACATTATACCCAGTTGTCAAATTAGAATATACCAGGCACTTTATAATAAAATTCAATTGAATTAATGTAGTGCCTCTGTTCAAGTATTCTCTGACAACAAAGGCTCTTTTAAGTAGACCATTTTTTAAAAGAAGCACAATATTCTTATATATTACAAAATAGTATTGGCAGAAATCCCAAGCTGTCAGTTGGTTTGCTTCTCTTTTTAACAATATAAGTTTCCCAGAACAGCTTTGAAAATAACATATTGAATTTGTACAAATTCCTTCACTTGCAAAGAGAAGAAAACTGTAGGAGGTGCAAATGCAATTCTATTTTTCTGTTCTGCTCTCTCTATATAGAAATGTGCATTTTATTTGGTGCTAAGTACAGAATCTTTAAAAATTTCATTTAATAAATATTTTAAAAGTAGGTTGTGGATGGGGACCAAAACATTACAACATAAATGGAGAAAAACACAAGCTTAACAGATTATGTTAAAATGTGAATGGATTAAACAATCCATTAAAATGAAAGACAATGACAAAATAAGAAAACAAAACCTAACAAAATGTAGTATACCAGAATACATCTAAAAAACAAAGAGAAGTGTAGAATGAAAATAAGAGACAAGAACAAAATATGTATCAGATGAATCCATAAAAGCAGGTATTGCTAATTGTGCTAAAACAAGCAAAAATAAATATTCACAGCATTGGGAGAGAGAAACTTTTCTTCTTTCTTCTCATATGCTGAATGTGGTAGGATTCTCTGAGATTATCCCTAATACTTTCCATTAAAGCGATGGGAGGAGAGGGACAATTTTCCCTTGCCTCCAGACTATTATGGCAACTACTTGCGTGTGTTAGTAAAAGTATGTCTTTGTCTAAGTGGGCGGGAGGGGTAGAAAGGAAAAAAAAATGAGAGACCTTAAACTTAAATGAATCATAGACAATGACCATAACAAATTTTTTTTAGAAATTTCCATTGAAATGCATAGCATCTAAATTCATAAAGTAGGGAATTACCTTTATTACAAAAAGACATAAGAATAATAATTATAGGAGTCTTAAATGTTCTTTTCTCAGACCTAGAAAAATCTAACAGAAAGGGAAACTATAGAACTGAACACACCTGGAGAATTTAGAATTGGAAAAGCAAGGGAATTCTCTGGATGTTAGCATTTAAGACTGCAAGGATTTCTGAATGTTATATGGTAGCTTTATGGAAATAAACTATGTGCCAGGGCACAGAGAAATAGTAAATGTTTAAAAGGCAGAAACAACTACATTATTTACTGATGTTAATGAAATTAAAATAAAAGAGATATAGACCTACATGGGGACTTAAGAATGATTTGCTAAATGAATGAGTCAAAGAACATATCATAGGAAAAAAATTGTAAAAAATGAGACAAATTGTAAAAGATTTCTGAATTGCAGAAGAAACAGTACTTAGAAAAAATGTATTTCTGAGAACATGCATAAACAGAACAACAGCATTACTTAACTTCTTAGAAAATCAAATAGCACCAAAATTAGCACACGAAAAAATCTTTAAAATTAAAGATAAACTTTAAAACAAAAATGCTGTAAGTGATCATAAAATTTAAAGCTAGTTCTCTGTAAAGACTAACAAAATTAATAAGCTTTTAGCTAACCTGATGAAAAAGGTGTAGGAAAACCAAATTACTAATAAAAATGAACATGGTGATATCACAACAAGGAAATAAAACAAACAGTCATAATACATATTATGCACAATTATATTTAGTCAGCAATGCTGAAAATTTTAAAGAAACAAAGGATTAATTGTAAAACTATCTAAATTAACAGAACACCAAATAATTTTTTAAAAATTAAACTAAGAACCACTAAAAAATGAATCCTATTAAGGAGTCTTGACAGTTTTTGAGCTTCCTAACTTCCCTCTTTTGGGTACCAGCAAACTTATAGTTATTAGGTTTCTAGGTTTCTCACTTCCCCATCCCTGTGCCTCCACACCCAATCATACTTAGCTCTTGGCTCCTTCCCCATCACTGACAACCAATCAGTCATCAAGTCTCACAAATTCTATTTTCATATCACCTCTCAAATGTCTCTTCTTTCTCTCTGCTCATTTGTTTACCAATGTAGTTCAAGTTTTCCTCATTTCATTACTGGCTCCCTAATTGAAGCCCCTACTTCCAATTTCTTAACTCTCCATTCAAGCCTCAGTCTCTCTCTTCTTTATATATGAAATGTGTCCTATCTCTAGGAAAAACCTAAGCTCCTTCAGGAACCTGTTTTGTTTTGTTTCTTATTACAGTTAAGGGTTTAATAAATGCTTACTGAATTGAACTGAACACATTAGAGCATTTAGGAAAAAATCTCTGGCAATTCAATACACATCAATATTTATACTACCTTCCACTTCAAATACCAGGGAATTAAGAAAAAGAATATTTAAAGGACAGCAATCTACTTGTGCCACAATCTAAAATCAGAAGTTACTAACTGCTTCATGTGATTTCCTATGCAATTTATTGTTGCTTGGTTGAGAAAAAGCAGGCTAAAGGAGAAGTCTAAGTCTAGGATGTCCATAAAGGCTAAAGTAAGTCTTAAGAGACATATACCTCTGTAACAAAAGTCAGCTGTAGAGCCACAGATTAGAAACAAAGAAGCAAAACAAAGAAAACCTCCAGCAAGCCTCAAACAACTGCTTTCTCCTCTTTTCTCGCGCCTAGATTATGAATTTGGAAAGTCAAGAACTGTACAAAAATTCGATTTTTATAAAACTCCACAGGGAAAAGGAGTGCCAGAGTGTCCAGCAGAAACTGTGAAACCTCTTCAAGTACAGGCTGCAGACATTCACACTTAGAGCTTCAATGAAGCTACAAAGATTCCTGCGTGGTCTCTGGTATTATCGTGAAAGATCTACACACATAAGCTGGGGCCCTAGGGTCATGTCATCATACATTTAGGGATATTAAATTGGCCTCCATAAGACCAAAGGGTCCTATGGCCCTGGGAGAGAACGGAAGCTTCTGGAAATGGATAACTCAGATAACTAGAAAGTGGAAGTTAGCTTGGTATGGTGAAAAGCATAAGGGTTTTTAAAATCAAGAGATCTAGGTTTCAGTCCAAATTTCTACAGCCCCTTAGCATGTCATTCTTTCTGACCCTCGGTTTCCTGACCTGTAAAATAGGGACAAAACTACTTGCATTATATACAAATGGTTACTCTAAGAAAATTGTTTTGCAAAAATGTTTAGAGCACTGGAGAAAGGATATTGTGGGGGTAGCCACAAAATTCTTCACTCTCCTGGACCCTGTTTAGTCCATAATCTACAAAAATTACTAACTAGACTGCAAATGGCTCAAAGGGGACCTGGATCAGAAGGGCACTGGTAATCAATGCAAGTAATTATCTTGCTCTTGCAACTTAAAATATAAAACTAAGTTAATTTGTAATTTTAAAAATTTGTTAACTAGATTGTTAATGACCAAAAATACTTTTAAGTAATACATTCAATAATAAAGCAAACAGGAAAAGAAAAGACATTTTGGAAAAGATTCTCACTCCAGAGTTATTACAAAAATACTATATACTCTTATAGCTGTGCACAATTAATCTAAAAGTAAATATTCTTCCCATAAGTGTGTATCTTCACACCATTTAAAATATATAGTTAACATAGTTATCTACAATAATGCCACCAAAACAAAGATGTCATAGAAAGGATCCTCTAGGAATTTTTTTACTTGGTAATTTTAACATGAAATAGGAAGTTACTTTCTTAATATCCAGAAACACTACAATGTCACAGAACATTCAATAAAAAGCAGACATGGTCAAGAATTGTTATCAAATAAGTAGCTCCATCACAAAACTACTATTAGATTTATTAATAAATGATTATATTTTACTGTAGAGAGAATTAAAGAATAATTACCATCCATACCCACAAGGGAGCACACTGCAGCCATTAACAGATCTTTTACAGCACAGAAGGCAACAAAAAACAAAACCGAAGTAACAAGGAAGTAGTATCTAGCAAACCAGTTCAGACCGGTTTAGCCATATTTGTGCAAGCCAATCAGCTACCTTGTTCTGGAAATCTGTTTTGCATCAATAAAAGGAATTCTTTGAGAGGCTACATATCAAAAAAGGGTGGCACCCGTCTCTGAGCTAGGCAGTGTAGGCTAAATACCAATAAACAAAATGTTCAAATGTTTTTAATAAGTATTATTTTGGATCCTTTTGTGCTGGTGACTTATTATCATAATCATTCTACATAAGAAAAATCACCTTTTGGTTACCAATATTAGCATCACATAGCTTTTACATATCAATTTTTTTTCAGGATATAAAATGCTTACATTTTAGAAGACTGTTTCCCAATGCCAGATATAAATATCAGAGAAGTTTAATCAACTTATGCCTTTAATTATTTTTGTCCTTATGGCAGAAAAAAAAAATATCATTCGACAGAGCCATTTAAAAGGTTTTAAACAATTCTCTGTTATATATTGAGGCCGAAAATTACTAGAAGTTTTCTGGAAATAATTTATCTCTAATAAAATATTTTTCAGCATTAGCAAGGGTTTTTCAATCTACTAAAGGATTAAAATAACCAAGAATGGACTGCTAAAACTAAAATTTCTCCTTAAATAAAATTTAAAAGGCTGCTTCCTGTATCAAAGTACATTTTCTTCTCTGTTCCATTTTTTAAAAAATCACTACAACGAAACAACAAAGAGAAGTATTAGCCTACAATCTGCCATCTCAAAAAGCTAAAGAATTTTAAGAAGCTGTTCAAGAGCTGCTCAGAAGTCAGCCAATGAACAATCAGCTTTCTGAATCCTGCCTGGCAACAGGAGACAGACAAAGAGAAGGTCACAAAGAAGGAGAGTTAAACAAAACAAAGAATCCAAACCAATGCAATGTGGTTCTTTGCATAATACTAAGTAATCTAGAATACAGTAGTTATCAAAGTCCAAGTCTACTATTTGTACACAGTACAATAAATACGACACAAAATAATACGAATTGTTTAATAAGCCCTGTGTGGTTTATGAAAGCTATTCTTAGTTTAATGACTGACCATCCATTTTTCTAGATGTGGAATGAATTGCTATCTAGAGAACCAAAGGCAGTCCCAGAACAAGATCACATTACTCTAGAAAACATCTGCTGTGTGAAAATGAGAATGCCTAAAAATTAAGCTCAACATTAGGGCATTTATAAATAAAAAGGGCAAACAAAAATTAATATTAAATTCAATATAAAAGGGTTTGTTTTATCCATCTACCGGTAACACTGCTATACTATTCAAAAGTTAACTTGCATTTTTATCCTGATTTTTAAAAAGACTCCTATGTTCCTCTATGCTAAACTAGTTTAACAGATCTAGTATAAAATCCTCAATTTCTAGTGAGGATAAATCTTGATCCTGCTTTTAAAATAATCTATGTTTTAAACTCATATAAATTCAACTACTTTAAATGTGGTCTACTTACTCCCTTGAAACAAGTTACAGAAAGATTTGAATCACCTCTTCCAAGCATAAAGGAAAATGGTTTTACATCTCCATGTAAATTTTGAGGAAATTTTACTTTTGTTAAATCAGTTTTCCATTCAATATTTAAGTTATAAAACAAATATGAGGGATTTTTATCACTGGAATATATTTTTTAAAGCTTAAACTCAATATATAGATTAAGTCATTTTTAAACCATTTTTCCCCCTCTAAACATAGATGAACCTTGTAATTTTTCAAACATACCCCAGAGGGAGCCTGCTACAGCAATATCCTTTAGTTTACATACTCAACAGGCAAAGTCATTCCAAGCTTCCCTAGTTCAGTACTGGTAGTGAACTGAAATTCACCCATTATCTGATTGGCTCTAAGAAGTAGCAGCCTGAAAACCAATGAAACACTGTTTCCACAAAGCCTGCCCAGCAACAAAGGAAGCATATGAGGGCAAGTACTAAACCAAGAAATCAGATGTGTGAAAACAAGTAGAGAACTGTTCCTCGAGAAAAATGGTTATCTCAGTATCACCAAATTTTCAAAAAAGGTTAACGAATAGTATAAGAAATCGATTATTCTCTATTATGTTATTAAATGTTCCCAAGTACAAATGTGGTCTCATTTTGCCATTTGATTCAGTAATACCTGTAATTTAATATGAGACCAGACTAAAGCAGACTAAAATCTTAAAGAGACATGAAAAGCACCTAGAAAAAAAAAGTTGAAGAACTTAATGTTTTACTAATCCTCCTTTTAATGCAGAAGTTTCTACCCTCAATTATTTTTACAATTATAGAATGTGCAAGGTGAATAATTCCCCTGAATACCATAATGACAACTTTAAATTCATTTTTTAAATGACTAGGTTTGAAAGTATTCTTTCAAATTGTTTAGTTAGCAAACTGCAAACTTTTCAGTCTACTATTATTTGATTTTGTAACTTCCCCCATTATCCTTAATAGTGCTCCATGACACATGTTTCTAACTATAATTTGCACTAAAACAAGCGTTTTGGGAATCCTTGAAATAAGAAACAGTAATATCTGATAAAAACACAGCTAAAAAGAACTGCCATGTACAAAGTGGGTGACTGCTTTCTTTGCATGAAACAAAACTGACAAAACTATTGTCACTTTTAAGGCGTTGCACGCTCAAAATTTGGTATTTCAGGTTTTTTTTTTTTTAGTCTAATCTTCAAATATACGGTCTTTGCTGGTGGTTCACTATTTTGTTAGTATATTTAGTAAAATATCATGCCCATTTCTGGGAGGACATCCAAGAATTGCCACCATTACTCTGAAGCAAGGGATAACATACATGACTGCTTCTGCTCAATTCCTTAATGTTCCTCTCTGATTTAACATAAAAACATCATCAGTTACTGTATATGTCAAATGCTTAATTGTATTTTTAAGCAAGATACAAAGTACTGGTCCAGCAGGATGCCATATAACATCTTACCCATTAATCTTTGTTCTAATACATTTATTAAACTCCTTTATCCGTTCATAATGGTCACAAATAAAAGTCAAAATATGGATCCTCCGAACCTATAAGCTTGACCCTACCATTTCTGACTTGGGAGTCAAGTCAATTTGGCTTCAGATTTCACCTCTGACATTATAAACCTGGGAAATCACTAAGATTCTCAGTGCCCTTAAGAATTTCAGATCTCTCTTGATAGGAATTGTCCTCACCACAAGTTCCCTAAACCAAAAAGCATACATTCCTACTGAGATGGGCCCCAGTGGTTGGATTTAACACCCTGTGGTCCAGCTTAGTTGGTGAACAGACCAATCAATGGGTTGTTGGAGCTAAAACTATCGAGTTGGGGCATTTGAGTGAAGAGAATAAAATACAAAGAATGAAAAAATTCTATTTGGATTGAAGTTGTGCCCATTCCAATAGGGAACACAATAGAAATATATATAAATATTTACAGAATTAATGTGGTGAGTTTAAATACAAGGTAGCTAAATATACTGTAGTTTGCGGCACTAACAGTTAAGGAAGATCAGGAAAGACTTCAAAGGATTAAAAGCTATTTAAAAAAAAAATTATGCTGGGTTTCATGTGTGGTTGTTCTCCTGCATAAACAATGTAATAGCTTTGATCCTCCCAGCCAACTCTCTACTAACTATATAAAAAAAACTATATGCTATTTTGAAGTTTGTTTAAGATTTGTTTGGAAGGGGCAAGGGGAACATTTTAGATTGATATGTACTGCTGCATAAAAAAATTATTATTTAATACATGACTAAAGTATAAACATTATAATTATGATGTCTGTTAAGTTATAATAAGAAAGTACATCTCAAAATAGGCTAATATCATTAAGAAGACTTCTGAGATTATTTGTCAAACAGGAACAATGAGGCTTGGCCTGAAATTTCAGTATAGCATAAAGAAAGTCCCTCTACAAAGCCCGACAACACCTTCTCTAGTTTATTATTTTAGACAGCTACCTAGAACACTGAATGGTTAAATGACTTGCCCAGGGTCACAAAGCCAGTACAAGTCAGAGGTAGTACTTGAATCCAGGTCTAACTGGCATGGAAGCCAGTCTCTATCCAATACGCCACACTTCCTCTTTTTTAACACTACCTTCCCAATCAGGCTTACAACCTAGGTGTCTTCCTTGAGTCCTAGACACAAAAGATTTACCTTCTCCCCTCTATATCCAATCTGTTGCCAAGTCCTGTTGACTTTACTTTCATAACAACTCTCCAATATACTGTTTTCTCCTCTGCTACCACCCTGGTGCCAGCCTTCATTGCCTCATCTTGGGCCTACTGTAGTAGACTCCTCTGCTTGTGGATCTATCTGCCTGCCTTGAGGCAGGTCAGTTCCCTCCTTTACTTAGCTGTCAAAATGATCTTCCCAAAATGCAGATCTCACCACATCATATACTCTATTCAGTAAACTCCAATGGGTCTCTATCAACGCAAGGAACAAATATAAAATCCTTTGGCATTCAAAGTCTTTTACAATCTGGTCTCCCCCTCCTACCTTTCTAATCTTTTAACACCTTAATCCACTTAAGCCCAATACACTGTGAAAAGTGACACTGGCTTTCTAGCTATTCCCTCTATCTCCAGACTCTGGTTGTCCCCTATGACTAGCATTCTCTCCCTCTTCATCTATCTGGGTTTCCCTTGCTTTCTTCAGCTAAAATCTCACTTTCTACAGGAAGCCTGAATGTCAGGTCCTTGCCTCTGCTAATTATTTCCAATTTATCCCGTTTATATCTTATTTGTATCTGTTTCGCATGTTGTCTCTTCCACTGGACTGAGTTCCTTGAAGTCAAGGATTATCTTTTGCCTTTCTTTGTATCCCCTATGTTTAGCATGGTCCCTGACAAACAGCAGGTGCTTACTAAGTATTTATTGACTGATTGAAATCTGGCTCCAGTTAGTCTTTCAATAAATTAAATGATAAACAAATGGGTGAAGGGATGACCAGAGAGAAAGCATTTGTAAAGTACTGACAATATGACAATCACAGGGCTAAGTGCTGGCTATACAAACACAAAAAGCAAAGGTAGTTACAAGGACTGTCTTTTGCATTTCTTTAGAACTCCAGGTACTTAGCACAGTGCCTAACACGTTAATAAATGTGTCCTTAATAAATGTTTATTGATTAACAACTAAAATATTTCTTAGATCAAAGATACCCTTTCCTGAACCAAAAGGGGAAATGTATAAACCTCTCAAAAGATACATATGCTAGCAATATTTTGTAACGACATATTTATTGCTTCTATATTCCTTAGAAGCCTAAGTGGTAACGTGCATTATTTACCAAAACCATAAAAACACATTATAACTACTCATATACACATGAACTGCTAAGGCAAAAGTGAACATAAAACCTTTCTTAAATGTACTGATCAGGTCAACAAGCCTGGATTGTTGGGCTTTCTTATTGTTAAAAATCAATTAAAATACAATATTTTACAAGGAATCTATCTGTTATATTCAAAAAGGGAAACTCCTACGGTCAGTCATCTTATAGTCATTAGATATTGTGTATTTTAACTTAATCAAGTGATCAAATGGTTTAGTAGCTGAGCAAATAGGAGAGAAATTAAAGTCTGCCTCACAAAAGCCTTAAAAATTCTCCTTATGGAACCTTGGTCCAGTATGAAAATATATGCAATACTAGCAAAAAAAGGCATTCTTGCCTTGGATAAAATAAAGTAAAACAAAATAAAAATAAAATGGAGCCTACCCGTTTTTATCCCTAAAACAAAACTGAGGTACAGGGCACATTCAAATAATGTACACCAAGGTACAGTCAGGCTGCTCAAAAATTTTACTTTCAACAGAAATAAGGGAAAACTGCATTCAAATTCAAAACATTTTTCATTTTGCTGAAGAATCACATTCAAGTCTCCACTGCTCTCATTGTACTCATTTTATAAATTCATATTTTGAATATAAGCAAAGCTGTCTATTTTTTTCCTCTCTAGTGTTTTATAAACCAGAGGCATGTCTAGATAAAATTGATTTGGTGCCTAAATAAACTAAAATGCCTATTTTCTGTATTTTCTGAATTAATCTCACAATAGGAAAACTGCAATCTTACCTAACATTGGACTCTGATAGCAAATCAAAAATGGGCATAATAACCACACATACAAATTTTTATTAAATATCTGAAATTTTAAAAGTAAGTTAAAAACAAAAGTATTATTTTATAACTTGATTCTTTTAGTCAATTTTTAATTTGCTCCAAATCATATTTTATCAATAAATATTGAGATGTGCTACTATGTTTCTAAGATTTAAATCAACTTCTGCAATCAAATTTTTCATGTATTTGCTACCAAATATAACTGTTCATCCATGTAATTCTCTGGATTTTAATTTTTAAACCAAAGGTGAATTAGGGAAGAAACAAGGCTAAAGGAATAGTCATTACAAAAAACAAAAAAATGACACCGAGTTTAAAAAAAGCCATATTTAAAAATACAAACATTTTCAAACAGCATTTTCTAAGAAAACAGTTTTTACTATACCTATTAACACTGGGAAAATGCCAAAATAATCATACTAACAAGCTGCTCCCTGTCACATATGTAAAACAAATGTCTTTTTGGTATCAATATTTTTTTCCCAGAGATGCTATGAGTCATAGACCACAGTTTTTTAAAAGCAACTCCAATGGTAATGGAGAGACACATGATGGGCATAAGTAAGTAGTGGTAGCACATTTTCAATGAAAAGAAATTAATTCACAGAATAAGTGCTGTCAGACACACACACACACATACATATAATCTACAAAATATATGAATAGAAAAGGAGAGGGATCATAGGAAGAGTAAAGAATAAAAAATATGATTACATTCAGTAGTTCCATTGTGTCTACAAAATGCTGAAACACCTTGAGGAAGGTTTCAAGGACAGAAAGAATATCTACAGATGATGTATGGGAAGACAAAGACATGGATAGCATAGGTACAGATTGACTTTCAAAGATTCACTCAGATCAAAGATTCATTTAAGTGATGAAATAATTAAGCAATGAGTTTATAATTTACTCTAAATGTACTAAAAATATAAAACTTATTTTAAGTTTAATTTTTAATTTAACATGCTTTAGCATATTAACTAGTTGTTTTCTTCTGTTGTACCTATCGAGTATATGAAGAGGACCTTCTCCTTATTACATGAGGGAATTTGGCCAAGTATCTACCCTTTAGTTTCCTCAAGAGCTGGACCAAATGATCTAAAGGGGAGGTAGGGTAGGATAAATAAAAGATAAATAAATGGGTGAATGGATGGCTAGAGAGAAAACATTTATAAAGCACTGGATATACAACAATCACTGTGCTAATTGCTGACTATACAAACCCAAAAAGCAAGGACAGTGGGACAGGAGGAGAGTGGATAGAGTGCTGGGCCTGGAGGGAGGAAAACAAGCTCAAATCCAGTCTCAAACATTTCCTAGCTGTGTGACCCTGGGTAAGTCACTAACCTCTACTGCTTCAACTGTAAAAATGGAAATAGTAACTCCTACCTGACAGGGTTATAAGGATATGTGTTATAAGGATATATTTCTAAAGCAATTCTATCTTAACACGGTGTCTGACACGTAGTAAATACTTAATAAATTCTCTTCCCCTTTTTTTGAGGCAAATTCTTTGATTCCATAAGTTATATATGGCATACTATATTTGCTAACACTGGGGAAAGTTTCAAATAAGAAATCTTCCATCAAAAGTTTACCTTCTAGCTATCCAAATTAACGTATCCCCTGAGTATAGCTAAAGAGGCATTATGTTTTAAAATCATCTATAAATTACTGTTAAAACTTCATGTTTCATCAGTACAGCTATAAATATTAGTCCAAAATTTCAAATGTTTGCTACTCTTAATACATTAATTTTTTATTATGCTATTTTGAGCTCAATTATTTTATATTCATATATTGTAGACTAATTCTGAAACTTTACAACAAACAGATCTAATTTTCAACTTGAAATACATAATTTTTCTCTTTCAAAGGAAAAAAATTTTAATAAACCTATGGCTATCTCTCCACACCTTCCTGATTGGAAGCTGATTTTTCTGAAACCAAATGTATAACTTTATATTTCTCCCTATTTCATTTTATTGTTGATTAGGCCCAATGTTGTCATAAACTGTTAGCTATTGCTCTCAGTTTTGCATAATTTTTTCCTTCATTGCCTAAAAAGCCATCAGTCTTCTTCCAAGTCATGCCTTCAAATATTAACTAGTACAAGGGCAAGAAACTTTCACCAAGTTGATATTGACCTAAAAATCAACATTCAAGTAAATTCTGAGTCTATTGTCGTATCACTTAGCCCATATCGCTCCAACTTCGTTGGGACAGCATGAAAGAAATTCTCTAATGCCTTCCTTAAATTTAGGTATTTAGACAAATTTACCTACCCACAAATCATATCTAATAAACCTGTCAAAAAAGGAAATAAGATTTCTATCCCATGTATGTGACACTATTTTCCTCACTCAAAAACATGGTTTTATATTCTATGTATATTGATTTTGTTCATTCAGTGGAACTTCTTAGTTTTAAATAATCAAAAATGTCTACTGTGGGGTTTACTGGGGGATCTTCTCTAGAATGTTAGTTGAAGCACTATCCCACAAACCAGATGTTTCACTCTAGTCTCTCATGAACTGATCTTTATATTGAGATTTCTATCCCATCAAATGTGCTTGGTGGGTAGACAGTGCAAAATATCGATCCTAAGGCTATTTTCTACCAAACTGTCTCCCACTCCCTGTTTTTCTTGTCAAAACTTTCCTATGAAGTTTTGTGTTCTTGGGATTGTAGAAGACTGAAGCATTATGCTCATTTTCTTCTAGATACTGTTTATCCATCGTGTTCCATCAATTTGCTTTTCTTTTTTATCTACTTTTGGCCAATGTCAAACAATTTCAAAGATAAATGCTATAACACAGTTTGTGATTTAATAAAATAATAATACTATTTCTCGCCTTTTTTTCATTACTTCTGTTGAAATCGTTAAACTTAATTATTTTGAATAACTGTATCTTGTTTAGCTCAATGGAAGAATCTTTATGGTTTGAATATTATGGTATTAAATATATAAATTAATTTAGGTATCATTCTCATCTTGCTGCAGCATAAAATGAACAAGGACTATTTTGCAAGGTGTTTACATACTCTTTTATTTTTGAAAAAGACTGTTTTTAAGTTGTATTGCTGTAAGTCCTGAATTCTTCTTGGTAAATTAGTAGATAAAACACTTGTTTTTGCAATTAATAGAACTTTTCTAACTCCTTTTTCTAGATTCCATTAATATATTAAAAAATGCTGATTTTATCCTATGACCTTAAGTTATCAGTTGTCATTTTTTTGTTTAATCTGTGGTATTCCTTAAGTAAGTGTTTATATTGTTTTCAATAAAGATAATTTCATTTTCTCCTTTACTCATTCTTATTTCCTAAACTTATTTTCCTTGTCTTATTCCTATAATTAACATTTCTAACATTCAAATATCAAATAATACTAGTAGTGATAAGCATCTTTACCCAGGAATGTACTGGTAAATGTTTAAAAACCAATTCTTCAAGGGGAAAAATGTGTGCAGTACCTACTTTTAAGGTTAATCAACAGTATTAAAATTTTTTCCATCTTTTCTTAAGTCTAGGAATCAGTAAAACAATAAATCAAGCCCTGATTTGTAGCATATCCCCATTTCTCAGGTGTTAACGTTCACAATGAAATTTTGTCTGGTGTACAAATGCTGACACTGAAATTTTAACAGTTGGTTTGGTAGAGTTGGCTCAAGAAAACCTATTTTAAGTCCTGATCTTAATGAGAAATCCTAGTGCTTCTGCATTACAAATATTTAGGACCAAAAGCTATGCCTCAATAAATGTAGAGAAAAGATAGAAGCAAACAGGCTTTAAAAAAACACAAACTATCAAAAACCATATTAAAATAGTCTAAATAATGAGAGAAACATAAGAACTTTGAAATTTTACAATCAACAAATTGGCAAACAAGATAGTGATGGGGACTGGACTTGATTTCTGAAGAACTCCTGGATGAGGTAACTGAAAATGAGACACATACTCATGCAGAGTTTGGCGTAATTATATTCACAAGAAAAATCAAAAGGATGAAAATTGTATGTTGTCCAGATTATGATATACCAACGAACAGACAAGTCACAATGCGTGTGTGTGTGTGTGTGTGTGCATGTATACACACATCTGAGGCACACCCTACAAATGGATAATGGTCTGGGCCTTGGGCTGAACAGGAGTAGCTGTTTCTTACCCATAGCTGTGAAGGGCATATCTACTGCTTAACCAAAAAAAGAACAGAAATAATTACAGAAGACATAATGATTACATGAAACTAAGAAGTTTCTTCTGCACAAACAAAATTAATGCACCTACGACAGGAAGAGAAGCAGTCGAATGGGAAAAAAACCTTCCTACCAAATTTCCCTAAGAGTTTGGTATCCAAGATATATATGTAAACAACACAGATCCACACATACACAAATTATATGTATACATATGCGTATCTGTGTGTATGTAGAGCAATTCCCCAGCAGACGAGTATCACGAAGATAATATTCACAGCACTAATGGTGACTTTGAATACGTGAACGTAGTTTGCAATCGCAAAGTATAACACACTCTCCATACTGAAGGCAGAAGAAAGACATTTATTCAGACACTAGAAAACCAAAAACATCAACCAGAAAGTCAAATCCGTAATAGTAACCAAGAAGTCAATATATATCAGCAATGCAGAGGACAAAGCTATTCCCAAATCCTCCCACCTCTTTATGCCCTAACTGTTCTCACTCACTTCCTCTCAGTTCCCTCCCCACTTTCTGTTTCACCCACTCAGCAAGCTCCTCCCACCACAAGTGACTTAGACTTCCATAAGATTTAAGCAGGTCACATGGGCCTATTAATGAATGGGAAAGATCTTCCCATTTAAATTATCACTACAAGGATATGAACAAAAGTTCTCAAAAGATCAATGGTAAACTATTAGCAACCACACAAAAGAATTCTAATCCCTAATGAAATTCAAATCAAAACAACTCTAAGGTTTTACTTCTTATCTTGAAAACTGACAAAGATGACAAAATGTGGTAAAAGTCATTGTGGGAGGGTGTTGTGGAAAGACACGCAGACTAGTGTATGGCTGGTAGAACCGTAAATGAGTACAAATATTCTGGAAAGCAACATGGAATTATGCAAATAAAACGACTAAGATGTCCATGGACATAGAGATTGCACTTCTAGGCTTATAAGCAGAATGTGATTCATAAGAATACTTTCCAAAAGTCCCAAAATACGTATAGCAGCTCTTTTTGAGACAGCAAAAAACTGGAAACAAAGTTACGTATAGCAGCACTTTTTGAGACAGCAAAGAACTGGAAACAAAGTTACGTATAGCAGCACTTTTTGAGACAGCAAAGAACTGGAAACAGTATATGCCCACTAATTGGGGAATGTGGCAGAATAAAAGTCTCCTGATACTCTGATACAACTTTCTCCCCATATAACTTTGTTCTGCCCCAATTTCCGTAATGGCTTCCCTGGTAAAGCTCCATCCTCCCTGACACACTGCTCCTAAACCCAGCTGCTCTGCTGAGTTTTATCACTTAGGGTGCCCATGATCATACAAATTACTGTATCCTAATAACTGAGTGACCAAATAGAGATGTGTTTCTAGATAGAGACAAGAAGGGTCTACTATAGAGAAGATATATTTGTTGTATATATCCTTGCCATGTTAGGGCAAAATAAACCTGTTAAACATAAACCTGATCAACGACTAACAAGTGCCTCATTTCATACCACCTACAATAGGGACTAACAACAAATTGTAGCACGTAAATGTAATGCTATGAGAAATTATAAATATGATCAATACAAAATCTATGGAAAGATTACACAATCTAATACATACTGAAATAAGTGGAGTCAAGAAACAATATGACCAGAATAATGTATGTGTAAAGAACCACAAAAAAATCCAAAGTGAACATTGTGAAATTACAAAGAACACAACTCCAAATGAGTAAAAGACCCACACAACCCTCTGCAAAAGTGGGAGAGGTTCATGGGTATAATACAAGGAACATATTTTCAAAACTTTTTACTATCTAGATCAATTTTACTGATATTTTTTTTTTAAAAAATATTATTATACAAGACGGTTCTTTGGGAAGGAAAGGGGAGGAAAATTGGGGAGAAATTTTGGTGATGCAAAAAAAAAAAGATCATCAATAAAAAACATTTTCAGTTGAACAGAAGGACATGAGGTGGGCTATAATGCCTGAGGAAATCACAATAGTCAGAGAGAGAATTATCCTTTTATATCGGTTGCACTGCTCCTGGTTCCAGAAAAACTACTGTTGACAAGAAATTTTTAATAAAATTGTCTATTAGAGCTATTCAGATACTTCAAAACAACAATATCTTTGTATTGAGGCCATGGTATAAAAGACTTGGACACCTATCGGTAGCTAACAACTATGGTCTGAAAATTACATGCAATGTCAATAACTTGGATATAATTTAGTCAATGTTTGTCACTTAGTTTAAGCCAGGTCAAAAAGAATTAAACACCTGTATTCAGTGCCGGAGGAAACAGAAAAGAGGTAAAAATCAAATTACCCTTTAAAAAGACTAAAATATATCTGCATTACAAGATTATATATAAGAAACAGGGAATAATGCAAGTATACGTAAATATTTGCCACAAAAGAAATTAGATAATAGCTGAGTATTTTTAGCACCTATCTAAAGGCATGGCAGTGAATGTAGGGGAAGTCATAAACAAAACAATTTGGATTTTCTACCAGGCTTGGTTGTTTAGTGAAGTTTAATTTTATTAAGCATATGATGACTAGATAAAAACTAAATTAATTAAATGATAAAGTAAAAAAAAAAATGCTCAATCACTTGGAGAAGGCCGACACTAATTAGACCCACTAGTATCCAACGAAAATCAGAAGCCCAAAAGAGAAAGAACCAGATTAGGACCTTGTCCCAAGAGTCAAGACAGACATTTTACAAACCAGAAGCAAAGCCTTTCCCAGCCTCCCTTCCCAGCCACTGTAACACATCTGCCTCCTCATCTACACCTGATTTACTTGTGAGAAACGAATGCCTCAGCTTTCAGTCAACAGCCCCTAAGGCTTAACCCTTTCCTCAAACTGTTAGTCCTCCCTCAGCACTGCAGAGCAGCAGGATTCTTCCTTGGGTGGCTGGGGAGTGAAGTTGAGTAGTTAGTACAAATGACCTTTTGAGATTCAAGTTCGTGGAGTAGAACTTTATCATCAAGGACATCAGAAAGGGGCATAGAGGCATTTTCCCTTCAAATCAATGGGCTTCAGGATTTCCCTTGGTAGGTATAATATAGACTATACTAGCCTTCAGTGTGACTTTGCTTCCTGACTCCATGAATATAACCACCACACCCATCTTGAAATCATACCATTATCCTGAGGCATAAAAGTTGGAAAGGATAGGGAGAGGACGGGGTGGATTAAGAGGGAAAGAGAAGGGAAGGGAAGGTTCTAGGTTTTTAAAAAAGATTTTATCTAAAAACTTTATTTAAAATACTGAACCTGAAAAAAAAAAATCACAGCAACTGAAGAATCAGCAATACCACCTTCTCTTCTTCTTCCTAATACCAAACCATGGTGGAATGGGAATGCCATCTTCCCCAGACAAAGTGAGAACTGGGGAGGATCCCTGGTTATTCAGCTTTCAAGGAAGGTCCCTAGAAAGAGCAGAGTCCTGGAATATGAGACAGGCTGGCTAGAGAAAAGGAGGGATGGAGACAGACTGCCTTCATGATACCTAAACAGAAAATCCTATAAATATATATAGGATTGAGGACCCTCAAATTATGGGCACATGTTAACATCAATTTTGTTTTGGGTTTTTTTTTTTTTTGCTGTTGTTGTTTGTGACCCTACTTGGAGTTTTCTTGGCAAAGATACTTGGAATGGTTTGCCATTTTCTTCTCCAGCTCATTTTACAGATGAGGAAACTGAAGCAAATGGGGTTAAGTGACTTGCCCAGGATCACACAGATAGTAATTGCCTGAGGCCATGTTAAGTGTGCAACTCATGGGGATGAGTCTTCCTAACTTCAGGTCCAGACTTCTATTCGCTGTGCCACCCTGAAAAAATATTCTATTTTAATCTACCTGATGGATGGTTTTGCGCTACTGATCAAAAATATGGATTTAGTGTGTAAAACTCCACAAAGGAAAAACTCCATGTTTTTCTTCCTTAAAAGACCAACACAGGGGAGTGCTATGCTCAAGTAGGTATTTAAATGTTTTTTGAATTACTGATCTGCAAATCAGGGCATACTACTATCACATGTCATCATAGTAAGTTTGATTAAACTACTACTACTACTACTAGTACCATTTGAAGTTAGTTCCAAATAACTATAAAGTTGTTAAAAGTAAAGCAGTATTCTGTACTTATATGTTGACTCATTCTATTAATGTGTAAACATACTTCCAACTAAGATAAACAATCCATTTCTTGCCTGAGAGCACACTGCAGCCAAGATCATGGGCCACACGTGTGCCTGTCTACAGACAGAGATAGGGACAGGTCCTGTAGTTTCACTGGTATAAGAGACTCTTCAGTGAAGAAACTTTCTTTATCAACACAGGTCAGTAGCTTTTGTGTACCCTAAAGAGTCTTAAAGAGCTGCTTAGAGCACCAAAAAAGTCAAATTACATGCCCAGGGATAATAAGTTAGAGAAGATCTTGAACACAGGTCTTCCTGGCTTCCAGATCAGCTCTCGAGCTATTAATATCAACTATGCAATATTGTGATAATTCTCACAATTTGTTCTTTATACTATTCTAAGAAGTGATACTATGTTATCCTTGTTTTGCTGCTTCCACAAATGTTCTTGAAAAATAGTAAAACTTCTAGGCTGACGGGAGCTTGTGGTAAGACGACTATGCATAACCTGTTTTGCAAGGAAGATGGTGGAACACATCTTGGCTTCAGGGGGAAACAATAAAGGGTATGGTGTGACAAACAGCTAGGACAGAGGGAATGTAGGGAAATAAAGTGAGGAATTTGAACTAACCTTGACTAACAGGAAGGACAGAACTGTGTAACTTTACTACTGCTTCTGTATCAGTGTGGGTGTTCCTAGTGAGCACCACATCCACTTCCTCTGGAGAAGCATAATAAAGTCTTCCTCTGCCTACTGTGTCTCTGAATTCTTTCAGTGAGAATGGGTCTATCAACATGGGTCTTCCAGAAGGTACTCTAGGAAATGAAGTACTGAGCAGTGGCAGTTCATCTCAGGCTAACTCCCTGACCTTGCCTGGTTAGTCTTGTGATCCCCAAACTGTGTTTCTCACACTGTTATATTAAAGTATATAAATTTAATAACAAAAACATATGAGTAGCTATCTCAAAAAAAAAGTACTACAAGATAATGACTTATTTTGGCATGTGGGTGGTAATGGGATTTTAAAAGTTATGCCACAAAGCTGAGAGCTCCTACTTAAGAACTAACATATTATTAAGTGTCTATTGTAGACAAGGCACAATGCTTGGTGCTAGGACTATAAAGACAGAAAAGAACTAATCCCATGTCTAAGAACTTTACAATCTACTAAACATATCACTTTCAAATAAGAAAGACTTTGGATTTGACAATCTATGTCTGTCATCTGAGGACAATCTATGTCTGTCATCTGAATTTGGAGAAGATCAGAATGAGACTGGCATCTCAGTTATGAAATTTTCAAGAAGGACTGTGTATCTGTAGCAGTAATAACAGTGATAAAAATAATTTTTAAAATAATATAAACCTGTAACTAGTAGCCGGCATAAAATCTGTTATCAACTGGCAAAAAAAAAAGTATACTTTGGAAAATATTGTACCCACTGATGCAGACTATAACTCAACCTGAGCAGTGCTTGTCAATATCTTTTCAGACCAGTGAAATGGTGTAATGGATAGAGTGCTATATTTGGAGTGAGGATGACCTAAGTTCAAATCTGACATGAGACGCTAGCTGTGTGACCTCAGGCAAGTCACTTAAAAGCCTTCTCAACAACCAGCTTCTTCCTATGTAAAATGAATAGAATATAGAGTATCTTAAGTATAAATAATATTTTAGAGGGCTGTGGTGAGAATAAACTGAGGTAATGTATATAAATGTATATGTTTGCTTTGCAAATCATGAAGCAATAAATAAATAACAGCTAATATTATTAAAAAGGATGCTAGAGAATGTGGAGAACCTGAACTGGGTCACTAATAAATGGAAAAGTTAAGGATCAAGGGCATCTGGTGCCTGACAAAGTCAGGAAGATTCATTAGATACTTATTAACAGTGTGACCCTGGGCAAGTCACTTAACTCTGTTTGTCTCAGTTTGCTCATCTGTAAAATGAGCTGAAGAAGGAAATGGCAAACCACTCCAATACAGCTGGACACTATTCAACAACAACAACAACACCTAGGGATCATGGTAAAGAATGAAGCCTGGTCCCAGTCACTCAATTCAAGGTAGCAACATTAGAATTCAGTCTCTCAGAGGATCAAGCAGGGCCTGGAAATAGTTCAGTCTGAATGTAAGAACTGAAGTTCTAGAAATGAGTAAACAAAAGATAACTGTGAATACAAAGAAATACAAGTTAAAGAGAAAGCCACTGATGCAGGGAGGGGAACCTGCAGTCTCAAGATCACATAGGGTCCTTTAAGTGTGGCCTTTTGCCTGAATCCAAACTTCACAGAACAAATCCCCTTAATAAAAGGATTTGTTCTATAAAACTTGGATTTGGCCAAAAGGCTACACCCAAGGACCAAGAAGGTCACATGTGGACCCTAGGCCACAGGTTCCCCACCCCTGCCAGTCTGACCAATCCCTTCCTTCAGAGGCTTGTCCATAAGAACCCTAAGAGTGGATGAAAGAAATGAAATTATAAGTTCTTGAGGGGGGAAAAAAATGAGCAGAGAATAAGTAGCACAAAGGAAGCAGAAAATACAATCCCAGTAGCCTGAAAAATAGAATGGGCCACAGAGTTTATTGATTCAATGAAGATCAAAAAAGTAGAATACGTAAAGTTATCAACTATCACAAACAATTCACTCAGAAAACAAATCAAAGAAATATAATTTAGGATTCACTAGACTCCCTGAAAACCATGATATAACAAAAAAAAACTGGACACTATACTTCAAGATATAAAAAAAGAACTGCCCAAAATCTATTAACACAAATAAAAAAATGAAGGTAAAAGGAATGCATTCACCTCTTGAAAGAAAACCCAAAGTTAAAAATAAGTCATAGTCAATAACCATCCTCCTGTTGTCATCTGATTTCATTTGTTACTACCCTCATCATCTTTCATGGACTCTTAGGAAAATCTAGTTTCATTTTTGTGGAGTCTTGGAGATACTTACTCTTGTTTAATTATCTTGTGTGAACTGGAAGACTGGGGTTGAGCTAACAGTCCTTAGGCTTTTGAGGCAGCATAGTATCAATGAAAAGTGGACAGGAATTAGAGGATTTTGGTTCAAATCACACACTTAAGTTGTGTAGCTTGGGGAAAGTCATTTCACTTCTTTAAGCCTATGTACTTGTACTGTGATGGGGGGGTATAATTAGAGCAATAGCACTTCTCCTCTAGGCTCCACTTTTAATTTAGAAAAAAATGTTATACCACAACAAGGTAGCATGTATTCCTTTTAGTGTAAGTTGATTTTTAAAATACATGACAAAAAAAAACAACTACGAATTCAGTAACACTTTTCAAAAAAATTGTATTTTGCTAGTTAGTTAGCTAATTGATTCGCTAAATTAATGTAAGCTATGTGCCAGGCATTGTGCTAAACAGTAAGAATACAAAGAAAGGTTAAAAAAGACAAACAGTCCCTGACCTCAAGGAGCTCACTATCATCTTGCAGAGGCAAGATATACAAGCAACTAAGTACAAACAAGATAACGTACAAAATAAATTGGAAGGAGTCTCAAATGAAAAGGCACAGGGATAAATGGAGATGGTGAGACTTCAGCTGAGGCTTATAGGAAGCCAGGAAAACAGGAAACATAAATTAGGAGGGAGAGCTTTCCAAGCATGAGAGGTAGCTAGTAAAGACACTTGAAGCTGTGAGAAAGGGAACGTCCTGTGCAATGATCATATAATTTATATAAATATATATTGTATATATAATAGATATGTATTTCTACATCAGATAAGTTGCTCAGTATTAGGGCATATTTCTATACTTGTTTTTAACTAAATAAAGATGAAAATGACAAATGCCTGGTGCATATATGAAATCAGATCCATTACAGTAACTACCAAAAGTCTTCAAATCTAACAAGGTCAAGAATGTAAGCTCTATGAAAACAAGGAATGTTTTCATTTTTGTCTTTATATCCAATCACCCAGAATGTTGCTACTTCTCATTTTTCAGTCTGGCTTTTTTGGTGTGTGTTTGTTTTTTGTTTTTTTAAGATTTAACTGCTCATTCAAATTCAAATGGAAAGAGAAAGTCAGGCAAAAAAACCTTTCCTTCAATCAATTTCAATTACACTTCTGTTCCTAATAAAGACCCAGCAAGAAGATTTCACAAGTGGTCGCTTAGCAACAGCAACAGGCCAAGTTTAATACTCTCAGAAATCTGGCACTCCACTATGAAAGCTCTAGCTAGGCTCAAAATGGATAACTGAACCTAGCTAGAGCTTTCATAGTGGAGACAGAAGGAATTAGGAGGAATAATCCCAGAGACAATGCAACAGTAAAGCAATCAGGACGCCAGCTACAAGTAAGTTCTTCATAAGTGTTCGAAAACTGATATCAAAAAGAATATGAATTTTATTACTTTAAAGAGTTTTTATATTTACACTAACTTGTCTTTCTTCAAAAATCTATTCTTTCTTAAATATTTTCATTATCATTTTCTCTGTTGAGATTGAGGGTTCTCGTATGCCACAAGGAATATCAGGAATATAAATTAGGAGGAAAAAATTACTAACAAAAGCAAATTTCTCTGATAAAGATCTGATAGTTAAGATGAAGAGGAAATTGATACAAATAGATAAGAACAAGAACCATTCACAAGTCAAAGGATATGAATAGTCAATTTCTTTCTAAAAAGGGGGGATTGTAAACTCTCTATAACCATATGAAAAAATGCTTCAAATCACTAACAAGAGAACTAAACATTTTAAAAATTGAGAGTCTACCATACACTTATCATACCAGCAAAAATAACAAGAGGAAAATTGTCAACTGTTAAAGGAGATATGAGAGTTGTTACAAAACATTCTAAAAAGAAATTTCAAAGCACACCCAAAAAAGACACCAAACCACACTTAGCCTTTGACCTATATTTTCCAATACAGCCCATCAGTGGTGGGAAATTTACTACCAATTTGTAGCTTTTGGCTGACGATATAAACAGTTCTTGTCTCTATAATCAGGAATCAAAAGTAGTACCTTGATTATGTCATCATCAAAATAACCTATTCACAGATTAACTGAAGGAAAGATCAGTTTTGCATTTAATTATGTTTTTTTAAAACATCTAAAACACAACTCTTTTTAAACAACAGAACACATTAAATAGCATTCCCAGTGACTTTTAAAAGACATAAGATCAGAAGAGTCCAAAATATTCAAAAGCTTAGACATTTCACACACACATTCGCACACTATTTATCTAGCACAGTCATGGTTCCCATTCAGTGGTTCACAAACTGCTTAGAGGGTCTCAAGGATAGTCCAAAGGACTGATTCTAAAAATTCTCTAAATGGTGTCTTAAGCAGTTATAAAATGTCCAATCCATTTTACAAAATATATTTTTCCTCTGTGAAGAAAAAAGCATGTGCTTGTTTGAAGCATTATAAGTTTGTTTCTGCAGCAATTAGAAACCATTATAATCAAGCATACAATAATTTTGGTGCTCATGAAGCAATTACATCAAATTTGGACCACATCTGAACAGATGTGTTCTGGAAGTTTCACAACCTGTCATCAAATTGTTTTCAAACCTCCACAAGGGTTCAATGTTCAGGCACAAACTAGATGCCCAAGGGATGCTTAGAGTATGCACATACTCACTTGAATTCTATACAATGCACCAGAGTAGCTCCCTCATTTCCTCCTGTTACTCTGTGATAATACCTCAGCAGCTGTGTAATCAAGTGATCAAGATGTTAAGAAAGTTTTCATTCTTATACATAAATGTCAGGCTGTTTAAAAATTATGGTCACTGGGCATGCACATTATAGATAATCTTGAAATAATCACAGACTCACAAAAGTTCTACAGAAATAAACTTTTTATGGCCTCCTGTGGTATTTAAGGCTGTTTTCTGATTTAAACTTATGTTATTATTAAATGAACAGATTGGCAACACTGGTCAGTGATTCAAATGAGTTTCTTTAAGAGTATAAGTGGTTAGAAGTGTTGACTCAAGTATGGAAGGCTTGTATATATGTTTCAAGTCAACAGTTTTTCATATCATTGTTTTCTTTAGTTCTACTTTCTCATGGAAAACAAAAGAAACTAGGATGCTGAATCTAAAGCTCTGTAGTCATTGATGGAAAAGTTATAGAAACCTCAACCTATCTTTCTCTTCTTTTTTGTTTACTCAATTTCCTGTAAGCTTCATCCTTGAATTTCCTAGAGATTATAAGGATTAGTTGAATTTCTCACCAAGTTTTCCATAAATTTGTCTCTTCTTCTACTTCTAGTTGTTTTATAAGGTATTACTTACTCAATGTTAGACCATCCTTACATTCTAAGCCCACTATAATCCTTGGCTGCTTCAAGAGAAAGTGATGTGCTTACCAGCCTTCTGAGCTCAATATGACAACTGATTAAATGTGATATAGTCTATACTGATGTATATTATTTTATCTATTTCTATTTGTGAATGTCAGCAGTTTGTTTAAATAGATCCAGGTAGAGCCAACTCAACTGTAGCCTACAGTCTCATTTTATTCTTTCTTCTAATCCTGATTTTCATTCTAGTACAAACAAGTCAATGATTGTTTGACTACACAGAGAAAGCAGATTCAGAAATTACTCAAATGAGAAACCATCAGTTTTCTAAAACACAATCAATTTCTATTTTTGTAATGTTATTTGGTACTTTCTATGTCCAACAGACATGTTCTTGAACAAACTATTTATGATATGACACTAAACTTCTATGTGGATCATAAGTTTTTGGCCATCCTCATTTCTTACTCCAGCCACGTGTGTTCCTACATATTTTTGCAACCCTGGATATGCATTTTTGCATTTAAGTCACTAATTATGAAAACATATGAATTGGTTCTATCAAATTCTTCTTAGAATTTCTCTTATCTTCTAAAATCTTCAACAAGTAGTTCACAAATTTTAATGAGTATTGCAATATCAGATGACCTAAAAATCTCATAAAACTGTACTTCCTGTTGCCTTTCATGCATGATAAAAACCAACTCCAACAGCTCCTTTATTTGCTTTGCCTGTCTCCAAAGACATGTGAGCTGTCTTTCCATCTAATTACAATTTGTTTTTATCACTTATAGAAAAAAATGTTAAAACTAATATAGTTTCATTTATCTAGGAACGTGCCTTTTGCTGGTCACTAGACAGGAGTACCATCAGCCACATTTATATTTGATGGTATAGAAACTGTGATGCTAAGCCCCACCCCCAGTTCCTTTCTCCTCTGCCACTTTCACAGTGGAAGTGTAATGGACTTGGTTGCAAAGGACTGTGGACTATTTTGTCTTTTTTTTTTTTTTGGTTTCAAGGATTACCATAGCCATCAATAAGAGGTTTGGTTACTTGTACTGAGCATTTCCACATTTAATTAAGATGATCCTTATGAAGAAGACAATTTCTAGAACTATGCTGGAAGCTTTTCTAACACACTGGTGAAACCCAAGAAATTTCTGTCAAATTACTGCACAATTTTAGGTATGATTAAGGTTGAGCTTATAAAGTAACAAATGATCAATCAATCAACAAGCATTTGCTATGTGTCAGATACTTTGATAAGCCCTACGGACAACAATCACGGCTGAATAAAGAACGCCTTGCTATTGTCTCACAGATCATATAATATAGTTCCATTGGATCAAGATAACTTATATATGTTAATACTCTTAATATTCTATATCCATATTCATATAACCTTTTTTTTGCCCAAGACAGAGAATAATTATAGCTACATTAAGAATGAGGTAGCTAGCACCAGAAAGTTTTAATTAAACCATTTCTAAAGGTCCTCTGATTTTAATACCGTAAAGTACAATCCAACAGAAACTGCATAGGAAAAAATGGCTTCAAAGAACTGTGATGTCTAAATTGTCTTAAGTGGTTATTAATGTTGCAGTTTCTTCCCTTCAAATAAAGTAATGAAAAATTATCAGTTTGGAGCTTATTCCCATGAATGATTCCCTCACTCTGGTTACCAATTCATTCATTCCTGACAGTACTTGAGGTTTTAGACATAGAAAAATAAAAGAGTATATATAAAAGTATCAATGTATCCTGAATTTCAACATAATCTACAAATTGCAACAAAAGTAATTAGCAGCTCGTTTTGTATTATCACACAGTTGGAGGGCCCTTTTTCTATTGAAGACCACACACCCACAACCCATAATCCATAGTTGTTGGAATGTTGCCTCCCCCTTTAGAATATTAATGCTCTTGAAGACCAGGCATGGACTGTTTTTGTCTTTCTTTGTATCCCTAGAGCTTAATCTCAGTACCTGGCACATTAGTAAACACTTAATAAATGCTTATTAACTTTAATACAAAAAAATCAAACTAAGGATTTCTAAGTAAAATACAATCTCATTGATTTGTTTTTGTTTTGTGTGTGCATTTAAGAGACATTATGAGAACATAATCAGGAGCCAGGGCTCACTCAGGACTATGTATGGTATGTATATATGTGCTCAAACACAAGATAATCATTTCATTCATCCCTCTTTGTCTCTCTCTTTTTTAAATTAGAGGAACATAAAATTTTATTAAAATGAAATAGATTATTCATTTTTTCATTAATTAGAAACAAATAACTGAAAGTTTCAAATTTTTAAATATATTAACTGTCTGTTAAGGTGTATAATGCATTAAATTATCTAACAATTAGATCATTCAGAGGAAAAGGGAAAGATCACACTTTTAAGAATATATAAATCCTCTAAGTAAAGGAACACCAACAGGCATAACTACAATGAGGAAAAACGGAAGCACAGTGCCATGAAACAGCTGCTATTTTGTGGCTAGTGAAAATACTATCACCAAAAGAGAACAGAAAGAAGTTCATTGGGAATAGAGAGAAACAGACAACTTTGAAAGCATAACATCTTACAATTTATTCTAGACTTTTTTTAAAAAAATTAAGTTATTACATATAATAAAACTTCTCACTTTCACATTTTCTGTTCTACTTCCTACACAAAAAATGTTTCTTGTGGTTTTTTTTGGGAGAGTGTCTGTGAAGTTCAGAATTAAAAAAAAAAATTTTAAGGGAAAAACAAAATGTTGCCACTAGGTTTTTAAGGTAAGTTTGATCTCCAAGTTGTATATATAGAGATCAACTAGCATGACACCAGGTGAAATTTAGCCAACAGGCCAAAGGTTCCGCCCCTCCTTCATTTTTCAAGGCTTTTTTTGAATATTGTTTTTAATTTTGTTATTGTTATTGTTGTTCTTAGTGGACATTATCACTCTGTTCTCTAAAAGAACAATTTGGGTTATTTGAATAAGCCTGGGAAAGAGATCATGAGTTTGGGTTCTATCTGAATATAAACCTAAATTTTAAAAGGAAAACCTCAAAATCCTAATCACATTAGGAGCTCAAAATTAATCAACTCTGAAATTCTTACAAGTGAAGTCAATAAACATTTATTAAACACCTACTTTGTGCCAAACACTGTACCAAGTGCTGTGTATACAAAGAAAGGCAAAAGACAGCTCCTTATCTCAAGGAGATCAAGTCTAATGAGTAAGCCAACATGCAAAAAAGTATGTACAAACAAGGTGTATATACACGGGATGAACTGAAAATAATGCTTAGTGTCTTTCTCATGCTGATTAAGGAAGAAGATTGGGAAAGGGTTCTGCAGAAAGTAAGTTCTTAGTTCGGACCTGAAAGAAAGGGAAGCCAGGAAATAGAGATGAAGAGGGGGAGAACTTCATGCATGTGAGCCAATCAATACACATACCCAGAAGAGAGATATGGAATGCCTTATAGAAGAAACAACATGGAAGTCAGTGTCACTGGATCACAGCAGAACATGTACAGTTAAGGCATAGGAAGACTAAAGAAGGGGATCTAGGGGATGGGGGGAGAGGAAGGTGAGAGAGGTCAGGCTGTGAAGAGCTTCAAATGACATGTTCCATCCTAAAGGTGATAGGGAGCCACTGGAATTTACTTTAGGAAGATCACTTTGACATTTCATGGGAGGATGGCTTGGAATGGGGAGAGACTTGGGAGGGAGACCAACTGGTAGGCTACTGCAATGGTCTAGGCATAAAGTGATAAGAGTCTGTACCAGGGTAGTAGCAGTGTCAGGAGACAGAAGGGGGTGTATAAAACTCAGCATGTAAAAAATCTCTGAATTAACCTGTAGGGTAAGGCCAACCTATGTAAGCCTGCAGATTTGAGTAGAGTCAATAAGAAGGCAAGAAACAACTTCAGGAATAGCATTATATGATAGAAGTATATCTATTAGGAAAATGGATTAAAATCCCTCAACAAAATAAAAATCAAAGTGTGAGACAATTTCGCACTCTTGCCTCTATAGGAACTTAGCTCCCAGGCCTCAGTCACTTTGTGACTATATTAGAATATTTTGCCATGAGGTAACCTGAATTTATCCAAATTTTGCTCCATTTCCAAAGTGAAACATACAGTGTTCACTGGCAAGGATGCCTGACAGGTCAAGTAAGATGACTGAAGGGCACTAAGTTGTCAGGACTCATCCAGGGTGTTGTCAGCAGCCACAGGCCAAGCATTTGTAATCTAATAAAATAAGAGGTCAAAGACTGGATGGAGAATTAGGGATCTCTAATCCGATTAGAGTCTGAAAGGTTATCCACAAAGGTCAGGAGAACTAAATGAGGGTACAAAGAAAAATAATAAAATCCTATTATGTGCTTAAGAACACAAATATTTTCCAGTATCAGATATAACTGACTTTCTATTACTTTAAAAATTTTTAATTTTACAGAGTAATTACTTAATAAGACTAAAACAATTCACTAAATAACCAAAGAGTAATACTTTCAATTAAAGGCAATACTCTAGATGGTCATTTTTTACGAAGAAAAATGGATTCTGTTCTATAGGTATTACAGCCTATTTATCTCAATAAATCCAAAACTATGTTAAAAAAAAAACACATTATTTACTGAGATATATTAACCACAATGCTAACTTCTTAAGGTAATAGCTGTAGAGCTTAAAAGAGACTCAGCTGTACAATAAACTCATTTTACAGATGAGGAAACTGAGAAAGCTTAGAAAAGTTCAGTGACTAAATTCAGAGATTTGGACCCAGGCCCTCTGACTTTAAATTAAGCACTTCCTACTACACTATGGCTCCTTCCTTCACCTCCAAAGTACAATCATCTTGAGGTGCTCAGGGATTGTTTCATTCTTTTACTTCTTTGCCCAGTGCTTAGCCCTGTGCCTAGAATATCAAAGGTGTTTAATAAGTACTTGATTAATTTTTCATTTCAATTTAACATTAGAGCATAAAGATAGTTCAACCAATCCATAACTGTCTTTCTGCCAGTTGCACCAAGTAACATTTTATAGGATGTCAAATGTACTCTTTGATAACAACTTCAAGAAGGACTATAAATTTAAAGATGGGAAGGAACTCAAAGGCCAACAACGTACCTCAAAACATCTTACTTTCAGTTAATAACAGAAGCCCAAGATATACCTCAGTCTTTTTGGATCATTTCTTGGGTAAATTTCCTATTATCACTCACAAGCCTTCCTTTAAATGAACCCAAATTTACCTTTTTCAAGATTCAAAAGGAATGTCTGATAGTTCTACTATACCAGAACTGGGAGCATGAAATGTATTTTTGCTACATGTATTGATGTATGTATGTATGTGTATTACCTTCATGATTTTGCAGACTTCAATCATATCTCATTCTCAGATTTCTTACTTCTAAAATAAAAAAGTCACAGCCTTTATAATATATTCTCTTGACCATCTTAATTGTCCTTCTCTGGACCTTCGCTACGGTTATGATGTCTATATTGCAGTACAGGCAATTTCAAGGCAAAATCATTTGCCTTACCAAAAAGATCTACTATGTTTTTCTTTAAGTCAAAAGTTGCCAAACATTTAAAATGATGATGTAAAAAAACTGCTTTGCCAATAACTTTCTAAAATATTATCTCTTTAAAATTATTACTGGGAAAGAGAAACAGCAGGCAGTGGGATATAATCAAAAGAACATATTTTTGTGTAAATACTTCTCTTTTAGAGGGCAGCTTAGAAATTTAGGGATGTATTTTAGCAGTGGTGATCTTTAGAGGAGAGAAGGGTTTTGTAAAAAGCCTTTGAAGAGTTAATTTATTTTGTCTTTAAAATAAATTCCTTATTCTTAGTATTTCTTAAAGGTACAAAAGGAAGTAAATACTGAAATACATATAGAAAAGCAGCAAAAAATTCTGGAATGAGAAATTAAGAGTTTTTTTCAAATCTCAGCTCTGCTACTTACCATCTATGCTCTCACTTCACTGCTATAAACCTTAGTTTCCTGAATTGTAAAGTGTAGTGATACAACAGGCACAGTACTGGATTTGTGAGCCGGGCTGTGACCCTAAGAGAATTTGAGTATCTTCCCTGCCCCTTAATAGGACCACCTGAGAGATCAGGCCCAAACTCCAGGGTCCCTAACCATCAATTGGGGAATGGTTGAATAAATTATGGTGTCTGAATGTAATGGAATATTATTGAGCCATAAGAAATGATAAGCAAGAAGACTTCAGGGAGACCTGGAAACACTTGTATGATCGGCTGCTGAGTGAAAGGAACAGAACCAGGAGAACTTTGTTCACAGCGACAATCACAGTATGTGAGAGTTTTTTCTGGTAGACTTGTATCTTCATAGCAATGAAACGACATTTTAAAAAATCCCAATCATCTTCTAAGGCAATATACTTTCCACATTCAGAGAAAGAACTGTGGAATTCAATCGCATAATGTTGTGTGTATGAGTGTGCTTTGAGCTTTGGCCCAGCCCACAGCTTGAGTCACATGGAGCCAATGGTGGGAGGAGCTTGGCAAAAGGGTGGAGCAAGAAAAGTGGAGTTGAGAATGAGGCAGAACTGGGAGAAAGCTGGCAGAGGAGTGCAGCTAGTGTGAGTGAGAGAGGGAGTGATTTTGCCTAAGGAAGTTTGTTTGTGGGGAGGTCTGACAGAAGGAAAGCCTGGGGATGGCCACGCTCCCTGCACTGATAATGTGTATAGATTTCTGTGTTAATATGATGAATTTGGCTTTCTGGTATCTGAATAAATATTCTGATTTCGTCTTTGAGGCAGAGTTTATATTTTACAAATTTACCCTGGAAATAAATACACATGCATATCCACAGCAGCTGCTGTAGGCATCACATTGATGTTACACAGGCAGACCTAAATCTTTGTATCAATTGGGTAACCTCAGTCAAGTATTAACTGTGTAACCTGAGAAAGTCACTTAACTTCTCTTACCCGTTACCTTCATTTGTAAAATAGGGGTAACAGTAACACCTGCCCCCAAGGTCAAATGAAATAATGTAGGTCAATATTTGGTAAACCTAAAAAACACTATGTAAATATTAGCTAGTATCATTGTTACTATTATTTAAGATCCTTGCTGGCTTTAAGTTTTATATGCTTGTGACAAGAATTTGTCTAAACCAGAAGCAATGCTATTATAAGCCTCCTACAAGAATATGGAGAGATTCTTCATTGTGCTTCTAAAAACTGTAATGGGCATTTACACATAGTTTATGGTGTAGCCAGTGTATCAGGAATAATATGACACCTATGGAACTGGCATTGTTCCTATTTCAACACATATTTACTTTCTTTCCTCTACATTCCTACTATCTCTCTCCTCTCCTCTGCTATCTTCTCTGCTACTTTTCACCAAAAGGTCCCCTGGTGACACTGAAGATGAAAGATGTTATTGTATGAGATACAGAGGGAGGGAGGAAGGAAGGAAAAAAGGAAGGAAGGGAGGGAGGAAGGGAGAGAGGGAGGGAAACCAGTTCCTATACATTCTATACTTTCCGTGTCCTTATTTGGAGATTAAATTCCTCATTTTCTGATCACTTCCATTCTTTCACTCCAGAAAGCTGAATTCTTACACACTCCCAGGAGAAAGTCCATTACACGTGTTATTTGCTGCCCAAACCCAGCCTGACTAGTTACAGCTAGCTGGCCTGCTAAGAACAATTTACATAGAGGAACTCTCATTTCATCGCTAAGCTAAAGCAGGATATTGCCAAATTAACTTTCCCCATTCCACCCAATCTCTTTTCCCCACTCCTGGCAGTGCCTACTTCTAGAACACAAATCTATTCATTTGTGTACCAATAATCCAGATCTAAGTCACAAATGAAAGCTAACTTATTCAATTACAATTGAAAAATGCTTTTCACTTTTTAATCCAAACAATATTTGTTACTTAGTTCATTCCTGGGATAAGAAGATAACAAAGAATTCCCTAAAACTACAAAAAAAAATAAAATTAAACAAACATATGCAACAAAAATTGCACTGTACCCACGTCAAATGAATAATTCTCTCTACATTCCATTGAAGCCCTTAAAATTAAAATAATCCTTAACCAAAAGGCCATTAGAAACTTCAAATAATAAAATTAAAGATTCTTCTATTTTTTTTATAATCAACATATGTACTTGGGTTACATTTAGAAACTGGCTGCTTTCACTCTTTGCCAGAGCCCAAGATGCTTAATTTTCATAAGAGCTAGACACAATTCCGCTTATCTTTTTAAATGCAAAATTACATCTTAATCACTAAGATATATTGAATAATATATGCATAAAGAAAATCTAGACATCAAAACAGATAGTTGAAGCTAATTTTTGATGATAAATCAAAATTAAGGCACAATAATCATAGCTAAGGCAAATCTATTTTTTTTTTATTACTTCTTTTAAGCAATTTTCTTTTAGTGTTTTGTGAAATCCAAACATAAGGCCAACAGAAGTAAAAAAAAAAAAAAAGACTGAATTTCATCTTCAATCATAAAGTAATGAGTCAAAGAAACCAGTTTTAAGAACTAGATCTGAGAAAAAAAATAAGTTACTTAAGTATTAAAATTATCTTATTTTCTTAATATATTTATTAAGCATGGATATTGGGGTTATAAAGTCAAAAAAGAAAATAGTCCCCACCCTCAAAAAGCTCATGTTCGACTGGGGAAGACAATATAGAAACAGAAAACATGTAGGGAGATCATGAAATGCTTCCTGTAGGAAAACAGCACCTGAAGGATGCTAATGATTCTAGGAGGTGGAAGTGAAGAAAACAGAATTATTTCAGGTACCCCTTGCCCTTAAGGAGCTTATACTATAATAACTTAGGAGAAAATATAAGGCTGAATGACCACCTATCAATGATCTTGTTGTTTAGTTGTTTCAGTCATGTTGGTCTCTTTGTCTCCCGTTTTAGGGTTTTCTTGGCAAAGATACTAGAGTGGTTTGCCATTTCCTTTTCCAACTCATATTTTTTGGTGTTGTTTGGTCATTCAATCATAGTCTGAGCCTTTGTAACCCCATGGACCATAGCAGACAAAGTCCTTCTATTTTCCACTATCTCTTGAGGTCTGTTCAATTTTATGTTGTTTTCACAATGCTATCTATCCATCTTTTTCTCTGCCATTCCCTTTTCCTTTTGCCTTCAATCTTTCCCAACATCGCATTCTATCTTCTCATTATGTGGCCTAAGCATTTAAGCTTCAGTTTCAGTATCTGACGTTCCAGTGAACAGGTTGAATTAATTTCTTTAAATACTGACTGACTGGACCTCCTTGCTATCCAAGGGATTCTCAAGTCTTCTTCAGTACTACAATTTAAAGGTTTCACAGTCATACATTACCACTGGAGAAACTACAGCCTTGACTATGCAAATCTTTGTCAGCAAGGTGATGTCTCTGCGTTTAGTATGCTGTACAGATTTGCCATAGCTTTCCTTCTAAGCAGCAAGCATCTTTTAATTTCATGACTGCAGTTGCCATCTGCAGCGATCTTTGAGTCCAAGAATATAAAACCTAACATTGCTGCTATTTCTTCTGCATTTGCTAGGAACAGTTGCCAGGATCTTTGTTTTTTTGCCTTTGTTTTTTATTACCTTTGAAGCCAGCTTTTACACTATTCTCTTTCACTCTCATCAAGAGATTTCTTAATTCCTCTTTACTTTTTGAGATCAGACAGCTCACTTTATAGATGAGGAACTGAGGCAAACAGGGTTAAGTGACTGGCCTCTGGGTCACACTGCTAGAAAATGTCTGAAGCTGGATTTGAGCTCAGGTTCTTTGGACTGCATGCAGAACAGGCACTCTATTCACTGTGCTACCCATTTCCTCTACAATTCTAAGATTCTAATTTATATAACTCATAAGTAAAGCTGGATGAATTAGCAAGAAAAAATAAGGCCCAGGCAGCTTAACCCTGATATTTGGAATCAAAGGACCTGGGGGGCTGGAATCTCTGTGACAACACATAACCTCTGCAGTCTCAGTTTAGTCATTAGTCAAAGAATATCTGGACCAAATGATTCCAAGTTTATGACCCAATCAAAGTCTGTGTACTAAGGTATATGGCTGAGATGGCAGGATGACTTGAATATGAAATGGATATGTAAAGAAGAGAATCTTTTTCCTTTAATTTTACTAATTTTATTACAATATTTGGTTCCTTTTACAATCCTCTGTACTTATTTTATGCATTTAAAAACAACAGTCTGAAAATGGGCCATAGGCTTCAAAAGAATGCTAATGGAATCCATGAAGCAAAAATGGTTAAGAATTCCTCATATAGAAAGATGAGGAGCAAATAGCAAAGAAAAATCAAATAACTGGCCATCTCATGCAGAAGTATTCAAATATAATTATAAATACATTACAACTACCTTTTTTTCCAACTGCACTGTTTCTCTGATAAATATGAACTCTTTTAGGGAGGTAGAAAACTCTCCAAGAAACCAACCCTTTCTAGAGGTTATGTAGTGCATTTGTCCAAGTTTTTGGAATCTTCTGAATACAGTGGTTAGTATTCAGTTGGAAGTCAGGAGAATTTGAGTTCAAATACCCTCAGATATCAGTTGTATAACCCTATGAAATTACTTATTCTTACTCTCAAGAAACTGTCTTAGGATTTCCAGGCTTTTCTTTCTGTCTTGCAACTGAACCTCCTTTTAATGTGTTGTCTCCCACAGTTACAATGTAAGTGCCCTGAGAACAAGGGTTGCCTAGCTTTTTCTACTTGCCTCCTCAGAGATTAGCATAGTGCTTACCAAGTTAAGTTTTCAAAAAATGTTTTTTTTAAAAAAATCCCTTTGAATTTCATTTCAATAAAATGCAGGTAGCAATATCTGCAGCATTTACATCACAAAGTTGTTGTGAAGCTCAAATGGGATACAGCTTTGAAAACCTTTTGGCCAGTCCTGTAATCACGGTGATGCCAATAGCTTTCTTAGTCCTTTTTAAATCTAAGATTCCCAAGCATGGTGGAAGCAATAGCTTTTCCCACACAAGTAAGACTAGTTCTTCCTTAATAAATATTGAAACCCAATTATAGTAACTTTATGTTTGACAAATGAAAAAATTTAAGCTTTAGGGATAAGAATTCACTATTTAGTAAAAATCATTGGGAAAATTGAAAAAGTAATATAGTTTAACATTTACTAAGTTAAGGTCAAAATGAATACATGATCTAAATATAAAGAGAAACTGCATAATTAAATTAGAAGAGCATGAAACATATTACCTATCATACTTATGAAGAATTTATGAATAAATAAGAGATAAAGAGTACTGTGAGATGGATGATTTTGATCACATTAAATTAGAAAGGTTAGGAAAGCAGAAATTAGGGGAAAATTTTTTATGGACAGCTTCTTGGCTAAAGGTCTCATATCTCAGATATATACAGAATTTTGCAAATTCTTAAGAACAGAAATCATTCCCCAATTGATAAATGGTCAAAGAATATGTGCAAGCAGTTTTCCAAAGAAGAATTAAAGCTATATACAGTCATATAAAAATGCTCTAAATCATTGATTGGAGACATGCAAATTAAAACAACTTTGAGACATCCTCTCATATCCATCAGACTGGCTAAAAGGATAGAAAGAGAAAATGACAAATGTTGTAGGGGAATGTGGAAAAACTGGGATGCTAATACATTACTGCTGGAACTGTAAACCGATCCAACCTTTTTGGAGAACAATCTGAATTATAAAACTGTGTATACCCTCTGACCCACCAATTCCATTATAACTGTTTTGAAAAGTGATTGAGGAAAAAAACCTACATGTTCTTAAATATTTGTAGCAGTTCTCTTTGTGATTGTAAAAAACTAGAAATTGAGGGAATGACCATAAATTGGGGAATGGCTAAACAAGTCGTGGTATATGATTGTGACGGAAATGTGCTATAAGAAATGAGGAGCAGTTTGGTTTCAGGGGAAAAAAACAGGAAAAACTTGCATAAAATAACGAAAAGTGAAATAAGCAGAACCAAGAAACACTGTATACAGTAACAGCAATGTAGTTTAAAGATTATCTGTAAATGACTGTTATTTTGAATACTGTATAATACTAAAATCAATGACAAAAAACTTATGAAGGAAGATGCTAACTACCTCCAGAAAAAGAACCGGTTTATAAAAGTATATATAATATCATTTTACATACACATACACACAAAGAGTACACATACTCTCACATACAAATAGTGGCCTTCTCTAGTGCAGAGTAGGGAGGGAGAAAAGGAAGGAAAACAGTTCAGAACTTAAAATGGAACAAAAAAATTTTAAATTAAAAAGAAATTAGTATTAAAACCATCCTCTGGAAATAACTGGTTCAAAGGAAACTAAAGGCTTAGGCTATTGTCATTTTCTGAATTCAAAACAGTCATGAGCTCCAAGTGCTCTGTGACTGTTAGCTGGTAGAAGATGGACAACTCAGCAAGGGAACCTCACTCAGTTGAATCAACTCAAGAGGATCTCAATGCATGTCCCTGTTGACTGTCGCCTCCTTTTGCTTCAAAGACAAACTGAGGGGAGGGGAAGCAGGGAGACACTAGACTGAGTCAAACCCAGCCCAAAACACTTCACCATTCTGTGCGTGCAGCTATAATTATTCATTCCTTTTTCAGCCCGGGAAGTTACTAGAAATACAAACATGAAATGCTGATGTAACCAAAATCTTCTCGTTATCAAATTCACCAATTCTGGCATATTTCATATCAGAAACTGGTGCTAATGATCAGAGTAAGAGTGGCACAAATTCCTCTAAGAAACAATGTTCGTTCACTAGGAGTACAATGCAACATGGCTCTTCCCTAGTTCTAAAGGAATCAAAGTAATGACTTAAACTTGGGGTAGCAGTCCCCAATGCCATCACACTTTCTTAGTTATTTCTGGGCCTGTTACATTCCTCATATTTGTGAAATTGCTGCTTCAGGTCCTGAAATACTCACTGCTAATACTGCTTGATACTTTTCCTATGTGTGTCTGAAATATATTTTGGTTGAATGACTTGATGTGACCACTGCATCTCAGTCAGCTTCAATGGGCCATATTCTTGCCATCCGACTTTCTGCCAAATGTCTACTTTCCCTCCCCTACTCACATTATCCACCTCTTATTCAAGAAACTGTGGTCAAATTAACTTCTAGAAAGACCTTATCAATCAATTGTCCTATGGCAACTTCTCATCTCTATAACCTCCCAAATCAAAACACTCTTCCCTGGCACATAAAAGTTCACATACTGAATGATCCATTATTTCCCTTCCCCAATTAGAATGTAAGCTTCTTTAGGGCAAGGAGTGTCTTGCTTTTCTATTTATATTCTCATAGCTTAGCACCATACCTGGCACGTAGTAAATATTTAATAAATGCTTCAAAATAATGCTCCAAGAATGCAATAATTCTACAATAGTGTTTCCAAAACTAATGTGGCACAGAATACCCAATGGTTTGATATATAAACAATGGAACCTGAAAGCGCTAGCAGGGTAAGGAATATAGAATATCTCAGGTAAAAAAAACTAATTTTAAAATTTTCTGATTTTTTTTTCAAATTCTGAAATCTACTCCAAAAGATATGTAATCTGCTAACTCCCTCCAGTGATGGAGATTACAACTCATCTTTGCCTGCCCAACTTTTGTAATTCTTGTCCCTATTTCACATGATTTATCAGGGATTTACCCAACATGGTAAGGGCCTTCCTCTTATTATCTTAAACACTGCTGTCAACCAATAATTCTTTACTCTCACTATATGTAATTGGCCCCACCTTCTAATCTGACTAAATATTTCTTAACATTTAATTAATAAAACACCAATTCATCTACATAAATCCTTGTTTGGAATGTGCTATATATAGTCCCCTCACAACCTGGTGCCCTTCTACTTCTTTTAGAGATAATTCTCAACTCAAAGAAAAAACATTACCCAAAGAGTATTGGTGTTGAAAGATATGGACCATTACTTGGGGGGAGAATTTGAAGTCTTTAAACTCTACAATTTTCCAGAAGTAATCCAGCCAATCTTTTCCCTCTTTTCAATTCATTGTTCAGCTGATACCCAAAAAAATTGTAACATAAATTATATGCAAAGATAAGGAAAAGAAGTCCTTGTGACAAAAAAAGTCCTGGTATTGAAATCAGGGAGATAAAAAAATGGAAAAATAAAATTACACATACAAATATCATTAATATTGATGCAGACATGTTAACTAAAATTTTAAAAAAATTTTTAAAAAGCATTAAATATGATCAAATTGGCTTTAGCCCAAGAATCATTCAACAGTAGGTTAAAAACAACAAAAAGCATAGAAATAAAATCTATCTAAACAAAGAAAATTAGCATTGTTTGAAACTAAAACAGCAGAAGTTATCCAAAAAAGACAGAGGCATACCTAGTGTCTTCAAAATTACTTAGCATAATGGCAGAAGTGCTAATTATAAAAATGAGATGAGAAAAATGTAGGGAGAAAGTACAGCCAAAAAAGCAAAAATTACCTATATTTGCCCATGATGATGGTTTATTGTGAAAATTATTAGAGAATCAATGGAAAAAAAAATCAATCAAAACATTAGCTCCAATAAAGTAGAATACAAAATAGAACTATTAGAAGTCTGCATATATGAATATCACTAACAAAATCCAAAAGGAAAAAGCAGGAAAAAATTTATTTAAAATAAAATGAGTAATATATTTGGGTATCAGCTAGCAAAACACCCACCATAGTTGAATAATTACACATTCTTTAAAGAATACTAACTCTCTGAAGAAATAAAAGATTACTTTAAAAAATACTGTACATGGTTAGACTGTACCAATAATATAAAAATAGTGCCTAAATTCATTTACAAATTTCAGAGCTTTGCCAATCAAATTACCAGAGAGTTGGTTATGCAACTGGATAAAAAAGGTAATAAAAATGTCTGGACTCTAAATTGAAATTATTGAGGAAGGGAAGGAATAGGAACGAATGGGACCTAATATTACTTCAATATTTTATTGAGAAATATTATCTCAAGTTATAATGCAACACAAACTATTTTGTACTGTTTAAAAATAGAAATGAAACTCACTGAAACTAAGCACAATTGAGAATCAAATGAACACAATAAATTCAAGAACACAAAATTATTAGGGATTGAATTTCCTAAAAGCAACAAGAAACTGGGAAAAGTTGGAAGCATTATGGCATTAGTACTGTTAAGACTAACACCTGACCTATACCATATACTATTATAAATTCCAAATAGATATATATTCCTAAATATAAGATCATATCATTTAAAAAAATTTGTGGAGGAACTAATGCTTATATTTATAGCTAGGCAAGAATTCTTAACCACAAAATTATATTAAAAGTAAAAGCCTTCACCCCACAAAAAAACACCCCAAAATATCAATGCAGTTGTAAGAGAAAATGGAAAATGAGGGGAAAAATTTGTCATCAAGTCTTACAAATATCTGAAATCTGTAATATACAGGGAATTAACCCAAATATATATGGCCAAGAGCCTTTACCCAAAGGTTAAGTGGTAAAGAATATGAATAAAAGTTTTGACTATGTGTGCCTATATGGATAATGATGCTTTCAATTTCTTTCATTTTTCCTTCTTCATGGAATATACACATAGTTGGGATGTTAAAGTCTAAATGTGGTCACTCTCCTCTCACTGATAGAGAAATGAGTTTGTACTATAAACCACTACAGATCAAGAGGTAGAAAGTTCCCCTTTCTTGAAAGGCTTTAAGCAGAGGCTGGACAACCATTTGTTGGTTATATTAATAGCAGAGATTCCTTCCATATTTGATTTGTACTATATAGCCAATGAAATTACTTCAGATTTCCAAACTATGATTCTGTCCAAGTGTGTGTGATCTTTTCCATTTTTAAAAAAATCTACTGTATCTCCCTCCAGTTTTATCCTTAAACACATTTCATGAAATGGTTTTGCTTAGAATTTATACTCTAAAGCAGTGTTGCCCTTAGCTGACATTTCTTTGCTGGGCAAAAAGATTAACACACAGAGGTGTGTTCTAGATATTTTTATTTATTCTCCTTGTTGTAGCAATTGATTATACTGGTTAAAAAATAGTAATAGTTTGGGTTAATATTTGTTCTTCTATCTACTTTTTTCAGTGGGAATACTTTGTTTAAATAGGTCAGGTTGGAGCTGCCTCAAATTCATTCCACATCTCATTTTTCTTTGGTTAAGTTTTGTACTACTTTTGACTTTTACTCTATTAATAATGAACTGACTGTATAAAGTCAGTTTATTTGGAAGTGAATCCCATGTTGATAACTAGTTAACTTTTAGCTTTTAAAACTTAACCATTTTTAATGTTATCTTGTGGTTGCCATTGTGCAGCCCCCTCCTTATTCATTTTGAAGAAAGTATGATTCTAGTACTATAACAAACCTTAAAATACTTCAATGGGTATTTTCATAGATGTAAGCCTTCCTTCCATTTGTGAAACTAAGCAAAATCAACTGAAAACACATGTATTTATTTGGCTTATTTACCTACACATCCTCCTCTACCCCTCTCGTGAGAGAAGGGACACATTATTGTTCTCGGGGGGCCAAGACTGGTTTTGAATTTAATCTGAATCACCTAAAGTTACTTTCCTTTACATTACTGTAATAACTTGTTTTGGTTCTGCTTTCTTCCCACTCCATTAGTTAACATAAGTTGTCTTATTGTGGCACAACAGTTTACTACATTCTATACTAAACCTCGGTGAGCCATTCCCTAGTCAACAGGCACTCATTTTTTTGCTACCCTATTCCTTAACCCTTCAGCATGGTCCCATGTCATCAACCTTGAGCTGGATACACCATAGACTACTCCTAAACCCCCTGGTGAACCAGTTGAATTCTAAACTATTCTCTGCTCTTAAATCCCTTGCCACCTTGTCCTCTCTCCAATTACCTCATTCCAAACATCAACCTTGCATTAGACCTATTATCTACCTACTTCCTTCCTCACAAGGGGCTGGGCAGAACTGAAGAAAATTAAAAAACCACTGACTCCAGTACAAATTTATCTTACCTACCCTCAAATAGGCCAGGTGTAGCCATTAGAATGCTTTCACTTTAAAGAACAGTGTTCCTCAGTTTGGAAAGAAACGTATGACAACCCTAATGACACCAATGAAACTGCCATACAATCTCCTGTCAACAGATTCAAAAACAGATGTAAAATGGCCTGATCATCTGTGGGCTTGTTACAATCCATTATCATGCTCAATGCTAGAAAAACACTCCAGCTTACCAGAAAGGTAGGCACATGGGCAGAGAAAAGAAAAAGGGTACAGCCAATGCTTATATGCAAAAGATGACCTGAATCTGAAGAGAATGAAAATTCTGCATCAACTTCACAAAACTGACTGTTACTCATAAACACATTCACCATTCTGATCTAAGTAGACAGACTTAGATGAAGTACTAAAGCCTATAATCTAATTTAAAAGAAAAAAAACAGCTCCTTATAGACCACATTTGTAAACTGAAAGTAGATACACCAGGTCATGTCTGACTAGGCTAAGGTTCACAGGTCCAAGACTAAAGAGGCAAGAAAGAGTCTACAGGCTAAGAAAGAAGCTATCATCAGGACTGTCCAAGGAAAAGACCAAGAAATTATCTCACACATACACACCCTTCCCCTCTGTATACAGTACCCTTCTACAAAGTTTATTCAATAAAACTTACTAAACTATCAACAACAATTTAAAAGAAAACCCTCTACGCGGGCCCTCACTGTAGCAAGGCAATTTTACTACTCTTTAGCCTTGATTCTCTATCCCATTAACCAACCACAGTAGCTATTTCAAATCTTTTCTCTCCTCAAGCCCAGGTAATACTCCTTTCCCCATCCTCAGAGCTGAAGGACAGCCTCATACATACTTAACTGAAAAGAAAAAAAGTGAGGCCATTAGATGAGGGCTCTAGCTTCTCCAGTCCTTATTTCACATCTCTTTGACTTTATCCCTCACTAGCTCCTCCTTCATCCTAGTCTCCAATGATGAAGTGACCTTTCTGTCTGCCAAGACCAATGGGCTTAACTAACACCTCTATAAAAACTGATAAATGACTTCATTTCTATCAACCTTCTCCAACAGATTGCCCCCACTGCCTAATCTCACCCTATCTACTGGTTCCTTCCCCATAACCTACAAATAATCCCTTATCTCCACTATCCTTAAAAACAAAAACCGTCCCTTCATCCCACCATACCCACTAATGTCCTACATCTCTCCTCCCCATCTCACCCTACATTTCTACTCCTTTTCTTCACTAAAGTCCTTGAGAAAGCCCTTCCTCTTCTCCTACTTTTCTAATTCTGGAACTATATCAAATCAATCCTGTCAATGTTATGTGTCAATTCACTCTCCTATGGTTACATTCACCATCACTGTAACATTCCAAACCAAAATATCCCTCCTTGGTCATCAATGCCCAATATATATCACTTCCTTTTTTATTTATTTACTAGAAGCTTAGTACATAATAAAAGCTTAATAAACTTATTGATTCATGCATTCATTGAAGCAGACAGTAAATGCTTACCAGAAATTATACAAATGGGGTAATGTAATGGGGTAGGATGAACTGGACTTGATAGCTGCCCAAACCTCCTCATTTTGCAATTTCATAATTCTAATTCACACCCTCGTTTTAGAGGGAAAACCAGTTTGAATGTTAAGAGATTTTCCTTAATTAATTAATAGCTGATGCAGGCCTAAGACTCAGATACTGTGATTCAAAGTCCGGTCTTCTTCCTGCTACACTGTTATACAATGTCTTTTACTATCAGCCTAAACATGCTATTCTATGCTCTCTCTCCCCCGCAATGTTATTTCTGTTCATTCTCTCATTTATTGTTAGTCTATTTGTTATCATCTAACTCAAGTTACCTGACAAAGTAATTGTAGCTGGAAAGGATTTGAGAGAGCAATTTAAAAAGTTCACTCAATTCTGCATATCTAAGGTAAAACACATCTCTGTGGTAGTTAGTGGCTAGAGTCCAGATCACATAGATCAAGTATGGAGAAATGATCCCAAAAGCGATCTCCAAGACAAAAGACTAGGAAAATTGCTCCCAAGGAATCCGTAAATCAGACTAACAGGCTGTACAAATATCACAAAGGTGACCAAGTAATGTAAGGGTCACTTGGTTTGACTATTCCCGTTACCCATTACAAAGCTCCTAAGTATACTACACATGCAGGCCAATAAAGCAGACAAAAAATCCAAAATTTTTGATTGTGAAACTAAGGATGTGTTGTCATGGAAAATATACAATTAGAATGAGTTCAAATCTCATACTGAAATAGTAAAACAATTCAGGGCATTGCTAACCATCTTATGCCTGCTTTGAATTATAATCCTATTGTTTTTTCTTCATCATTTTGCCAACTCAAGATTTCCTTTTTCTTATTTTTCCTGTACTGCATAATTCTAATTCATTACAAGAGAACTTCATAGTAATTATTGAAACCAATAACATACTTATAGTTTGCAAAACACTTTACATAAATTATCAAATTTGATCCTTGAAATGAGACAAATGCTGCAGATATTTTAGAGACGATGAAACTATTATTCAGAATCACACAAGTTTTAGAGGACTTGAACTCAAGCCTGACTGACTCAAGTTTAACACTCTAAAAATTATACCATATTACCTCTTTTATCAAAGAAACCAAAGTGCACAGTATGTTCTGTAATCAATACAAATTCAGTTCAGTGTCCCACATGATTTAAAAAAATAATACAAATAATTGTAAAGATGATCCTGAGCTAGCCTCTCAAAAGGTTAAATTATGTTTAGTTGTACATGTGCCTGCATGTACTGCAAATGAAACCCCTGAAAAGGAGGTAAGTATTTAATACTTTTTAGATTTTCATCAGAGGGTTAAAATAAAAGTATTGGTGATAAACTGCCTATGGTTGCTAGAATCATGACCATCATTTCAATGTTTCAACTTAATTAATAGAATATGAAAAGACAGAGATATAGATAAAATTTTGCATTTACTGAAGTAGTTAAACCTGAAAGGTTGGATAATAGATGGGACTAAATTCCACTGAAGTTCCTTCAAATTCTAAAATTTCTGATTCCATGACAATTAACTTTCAGCTATCCAGAAAAATTAAATTCCCTTAAATAACTTCATTCTCCAACAATTATGAATAACTAGAATTACTATATTATCATTACATTTAAATGACCACATAACTATTCCAAAGAGCAAAGTAATAATATTTTATTTCCATTATTTCTTTTAAATAATGTATATAAAGATCTAGGAAAATTAATGTCTAAATAAAAAATAAATTTAAGATAAGTGTAAAATTTTAATTCACAATTAGCCATATAATGATAGCTCCAATTTCTCAAGTCTGTAATTTAAAAATACCAGGGATTTTAGGTTGGGTCTCATCACTAAGGAAAAGTGATTCCTCAAAATTCAAAAGAATAATCATTTAAAATTTTAACAAAACCACATATGCCACATGTATGAATTTTAGATCCAATTTAATGAGGTTTTTCTGTACATATTCAACAAAATGGAAAGAGCAATGGATAAAAGGACATGGGTTCGAATCCTACCTTATCGACTTACTAGTATGATCTCTAGGCCTCAGCTGCATTTGTAAAATAAGAAAGTTAGATTAAATAATCTTTAAAGTCCATTCTAGCTCTAATCTTTTATAATTTGATGAAATACATAAAGCTAATTAAAATGGAAGATTAAAATATTTATTCAATCCCATATGATGAGGATTTAACCTAGAAATTAAAAAATATCCTAGAAAAAAATTCTTAAATGTCAATAGAGCTTATTTTTAACTGTGAATATCATGTATCCAGGTGTTTCTTCCATATCCTTCCAACAGCTTTCTAAATTGTTTAAATGTTTTTATTTTCCAAATCCCGAAGCCAGATTCACACACACACACACACACACACACACACAAAAACACACACACACACACACACATACATACACTTTAGCAGTAGAAAAACAAAACATTTATTAGGACCCAAGAAAATGTGAATAATTTCTAAATTCAAGGTCATCATCTAAATGTCAACTAAATTTTAATACTAGAATAAAAAAGTCAATTTTTAGAGGTGGTAGGAGTAAGAGAGAACCACAAAGGGGAAAGGGATGGAATACAAAATAGAAAATGAACTGTCTATAACTAAGTAATGTAGTTCTCATAGACTAAACATTTTAACATAGACCTTTAAAATCACTAAAAACAATGATTTTTTCCAAAGAAACAGAAACCTTTTACTGTTCTTCAAAATGTAAGACTTACAGTCTTTTGTTTCTATTATAAAACCTTCAGAAAATCAGATTGACTTAAAACATTTCAGAAAAAAACAGCAACACAAATGATTCAATTTCATAAAGATTTAAAAATAATTAACATACAAGAAGTCCTAGCATAAACTAAACATTAACTAACTCAATCAAGGCCAGAAAAGCACTGTTAGTGTATCTGAGTGAAACAATTTAAGACAATGAAAATTTATTTCTAGTCTGAGAATTTTTAAGGAATTTAACCTTTGACCTCATTAATTTATGAGTTTTTTATAAGCATAAAGACTCTAAGAGTAATTATTAATGTTAACTTCTCAAAAGAGCCTATTCTTCCTTTATATAAAATTTTGGTTCCATAAACTAAAACAAAATTCAAATATGTTGGTAAGAATTAATTTTCCAAACAAGAATATTGTAAATGGCTTCTTACCTCTAGTCCCGATGCATGTGACTACAAAAGATTTGCTTATTAGCATACATTCAAGCTAAACTGCTACAGAGAACATTCAAGCAGCCATTTTGAGACACTGCACTGTCTCAGTTGCACTGAAATGTAATTAAGATGGCTGCAATGTGCACTCCAGAACAAGCACACAGTGAAAAATCAGCAATGTATCAAACAAAGCACCTCCCACTTTGTCAGCCTGCAGGAAACTGAATAAGCATTGAGACAACAGCTAATGCATAAACTGCAACAAACAATGCAGCTTCTGAGAACATAACAATAAAACACAGAAGGCAGGAAGCCAGTTTTGTAATGTAACGCCTGTGAATCAGGATATGCAATACAGACTTCAGACAGTTCCAGATCCCAGATAGCTTTAACTCCATGTCATATATTAACAGTTACAGAGAAAGAGCCAAATCACACAGAGTAGGTAAATATTAGGGAATACTTTCCAAAGAAAATTCTACATTTCAGTTCAGGAAAAAAAACCCTTACAGCCATTTCATTTTTCATATTACATTTTCACAATATTGCCAATCTTGGAAATGTAGCTTTCAAATAATGCTTTTTCTTTAAAAGCTATAGCAACCAAAATTCATTGTTTCCAGAAGACAAGAAAATGCTATGGAATTTAATCCAACACAAGCCACAAAATATCCAAATCTTTGCAAATAAAAAAATATTTTGCAGAGTATATGGGCCAACTGTGAAATTCACAAATTATTTTGAGTACTCAAAGAGGTAAAAATACACTTCGAACTAGCAAAGTAATAAAGCTTATTTTAACTACTTAGTTTAAAAAAGAATCTTCTCTTAGTAAAATACTTATTGCACAAAAGCTGTTCTGTGGGTATCTGTAATTCTTGGAGGAGGGCATAAAGAAATACATGCATCCCTGGAAAGGAGGGTGAACAATCACAGCCACCATTCTCTTCTGGGTACAAAGGTAAGAGAGTAGCACATCTTGTAAACCTTGTACGTCCCACTAGGTCTTAAGGGATATAAAGATACAATATATAGCTAACTCATTTTAAAGGACATTTTGGGAAATACAAAGATGGATGGCAATGTGGTGTAATGTAAAAAGGACTGTTATTATAATAGGGAGATAACTGGGCATTACTGCCTGTGTGACCTTGGGCAAGTTATTTAACCTCTTTTGTCTTTTCACTGCAAATGAAAATGCTGGAATAGATGACTTCCAAGCTCCTTTCTCTGCCTAAAATCCTAGGATCCCTCCCCAACCAAAAACTTCCGTGTGATATCCATTACTCACGGGGGCTGGGGGAGAGGGAAGTAAGGGAGGAAGGAGGTTACCCAAATTTGCTTTATTATAGACAATTCTGGTGAGATGTCAAGGTAAAATACGATTACAAATCCAACGTGTACTATAAATAAAAAGCCTTTCTTATATAAAAAATCAAGAGGCTAAATTATTTTATAGTTTTAGACATATTCTTCAAAGTTTTAGAGTAAACTATGTTCAAGATATAACAGATCTACTAACTTCAGAAACCTATTTAATAGATCTTTTCAGAATATTTTATCCATAACATCATAAATTACCAGAAACTTTAAAATATCTCACTCTTTATTTTTTTCCATTGTGAACTGCAAAAGCAAAGCTACTTGCTTCTGAGTCTTATCTTTTTAGCAAAGCAGCTTGATCATGTATTAAAGGCTACTTTTTCACTTTTTTTCTATTGTGTCCTCAGTTTCTTGCACAGTGCCTGACACACAGTAAAGCACTTAATGAAGGTTTCCTGATTGAGTAACTGATTCACTGATATTTTTAAATGAGGAGGGAAAAGCACTGGTTAAGTTGCGGCTCTGTGACAGGCCCTATGCTAATAAGAATTTTACAAACATCTCATTTGATTTGAAGGAGATACTTTAGGATTGATTTCCCATTGCTACTGTCTTTTCCCTACGTCTACTATAGCTATTAGTCCTCTTCCTCCAGTCATCCCTACCTTGTTTTCACTACTACAATAGGACACAGGATTCAATCAATAAATGTTTATTTAATCTATACACATAGTATTTGGGGGGGCGGGGGGGGGGCAGTCCCCATCTGCCCAGTGGCAGTTGCCAGTCTTTCCTTCTCCTCCTACATTTACAACAATCTCAATTTTGATCCTTACTACCTGTTAGATAGACTTCCTGGTTAAAGGAAGACATGAAGACTGCTGAAACAACTGACACCCCTGAAGTATCTGCAGTTGTGCTGGCCAAGTGCCAGGGGATTCAAAACCTCACTGAGGGACCAGACCCCAGAGGCCAGAACTAGGAACAATGAATGGAAGATGCAGAGAGGCTATTTTAATTTGTTATAGCAAAAAACTTCACAACAATTAACAATTAAGAGTCGTCTAAAAATGTAATGGCCTACTTCTTTAGTATATTCTCTAACAATAGAGTTCTTCAGGCTAAAGTTGACATATACCACAGTAATAAATCCTGAGGTGAAAATTAGGTATAGGTTAAGATACACAACCATAGCATAAAGTGAGGGAACATAACATTACTTTTTAATAAATGCACATTTTTAAAATGTTAGAAAAATCTGTTTTCTGTGCTGCTGAGGCATTAAGAACATCTGATTAGTATTAATTTATGATACTGTGTGTTATGATAAAGACCCAAACCTTTTGGTTCACATATGGGATGCTATTTTCAAGTGCCTAAAGCACAATAGTAATCAGAACTATACATTCTTAAAGGTTGGAAAGAATCTTAAAGTAAAAATAAATTTAGGGTTATATGGAAGTAGGATTAGAATTATTCTGTTTGGAACCATAGGGCAGAAACAAGACCAACAGAAGTTTAATGGAGATAAAATTTTGTTTCAACCTAAAGAAGACCAACCTACATGATCTATTAAAAAAAAAAAGAATGAATTTCATCATCAATTAGTTAGTGCCTCATCATTAGAAGTGTTGAAGGTGAGGCCAGACAGTACACCTGTTGGGAGACATTTATGCTTCAGGAAAGAGTTGGATTACATGAACTCTAAAGTCTTTTATGACAGGCCTCTAAGGTTCAATGTATGATGTATAATTAGAATGTAAAATAGGGCACTGATATCAACAGAACATCTCCTAAATCAGGATGGAATCCTGAAAAATCTAGTAAGCTTGAGGCATAACATCAATTCTATACAAGATTTAGCATACTACAATTTAGGCATTCCATCCATTTGTAATTCCACTAAGTAGCTATTCTCCTACAGTTCTGACATGTTATCAAACTTACCATATTTATTAGTTTCACTAACTATTCAATTTTAAAAATTTAAACTCAAATATGATTATTTTTAAAATATTTAATAGAACTTAGAAATGTCTTACTCAGAAAGTTCCCTCTCACATAAGCAGTAACAGTTTTAATTAAAGCACTTTAAATATAACCAGAAAATGAAAACAAATTAAATATGTATCCTTGAACTGCAAGAGGTAATTCATAACCTTTTTGGTAAAACATTCTAAAATCAATTGCTCAGAAACAATTGGTCAGCAAGATCTGTAATCATTCACAATTGTTCAAACAGCAGTACTGCTAGGTAAGGTAGTAATCAATATCAATAAACATTTATTATGTGCCTACTTTGCATCAGGTATTGTGCTAAGTACTAAGGATACCAAGAGGCAAAAGTAGTATAGCCATAGAAAATATTAAAATGTTTTAATTTTTAAAACTGAATAATTCAGAAAAACTGGAATAAGGCAAATGGGAATTCCCTAAAAACAAGCTAGGAATAGCTAGATGGCGATGGTTCCCATCATATGGGTTTGTGCCAAGCGTGCCAGGTATTATCACAGGGAGTTCCTGAATCCACATGTATATCAATCATTGTTATTTTGATCTGTATTCAGCTTCAACTAAATATGAAGTGATTTATGATTTTTCAAATGTATATAGATGCTGGTGTGAATAAAACGGAAATTAAAATCATAACAGCATTTACATAACACTAAAGTTTACAAAGCTTTATTTTTTTGTTTTTTCTGAAATTTTTATAATAATTTATTTCATAAATCAATAGATATAATCATAAAGCAACTGCTACAATGGGGCAGGAGGTATTCCATGAAATGTTTTAAACCTTAAAAAGTTCCTTACATTAAAAAAAAAAAGATTGGGAATGCCTATTTGGATACAACCTATTCACTGTTAAAGCTCAATATGGTTAGGAATATGCTTGAATTAGGATAAGTTACAGTTACTAACAGGTATCCTTTCTTGTTTCTCATTCTCCCTTCTAAAGTTGGGTTCTAGCCCAACTCATTTTGTCATGGAAAAGTATATTTTGCCCCATGATGTTCTCTAACCATTTATTTTAGATTTCTAAAAGCATCTTTTTTTTTCAAACCAGATTCTGTCCAACCTTTATCATTCCTTAGGTGTATTTGCTGGTTAACATTGGTTAGTTTAGCAGTGTCTTAACTCACTTTCAAAAATTAATCATACCATATATTTCTTCAAGAAAACCCTTGACTGCCTAGGAATCAAGAAGGTAGAAATTTTGGTATAACTGAAAGATTTACATAAACATAAATTAAGTGGCTGCCAACAGCTAGTCAAGTGTTTAAGAAACAAAACTTGAAACTAGGTTTTCAAAAGTCTGTTACAGAACTACCATGCTACCTTTAAGTCTTCTAGAAAAATGTCTTTAAGATGCAACAACATAGCATCTATAAGTACATTTCAATTGGTTATCTAAACTATCTGAGAATTACCACTTTTATATTGCTCAACTGTAAATTATTTACCTACGTTGCTCTGATTTGATAACCTTTATACTTCCTTTTATTTATTTAATTCCTTGGTTGAGATTTACTTAAAATTTCCTAATTGCCCAAATTAACATACTGTTGATTCTTAATAAGAAAGCAAATTTCAACCTAGTGAGATTGCATTAAGCATTTATATCCTGCACTCAGTCTACCAACTAAAATTCTCATAAACAAACACTAAATTATTTCTCTCCCCACCAAGGAAGAAGTAGGTGAAGTCACATCAACCTGTGATGATTAAGTCCAGCTCTAATATTAAATAAAGAGCAAAAAAAAATTAATAGGGAAAAACAATACATTGGTTAGAAAAATTCAAAGCATTATGAATTTTCTTAATTATTTTTGCAGTGACTGCTTATTTTAGGTTATTGTAAGACAATCCCGTGCTCAAGTGTATATACAAAATGCATTACAGAAAGATTAACAATAATTCAGCAAACTATACTGGAATTGGAGCGTTAGGAATTAAGTGGACTGAAAAGTTTCAAAACAGACCGACCGAGAAGGTGAAACTACATGGGAACAGTAAGAAGTAAACAGCATCTCCCTGGCATCCTGGTTTGCTCTACAGATTGTCCTGAAGATAACTTTCTGTATATTTACGGAAGATGAGTTTTATATTCTAATACTTTTATTCAGTTATAAAAGGCTATCATTTTGTTTACCAGCAAAATAGCAGAATGTTAAGCATAAAATAATAATAGCAAGATAACATTTACTATGACCATTTCTCTCTGAACTTCATCAAACTGAGAACTGGTCAACATGACAGATATTTACAGATTTCCTTAATCTGATATGAGATAACACATAATTGTGAGATCAAGATTAAAAGGCCATTCCTACCCCTTCCTGGCTAAATCATTTCCAAAAAGGCATTTTTAAAAAATCAATTGTGTGCTCCCAAACCAGAATAAGTGGCATACTCTCCCTAGGGCCCTTTGTACCATTTCTGCACTTCTTCCTTCTCCAAAAAGATACTTTCTTCTAGCAACCTTCCTTTCTTTCTAGAAAAGGCCTAAATGAAGCTTATAACCTTCCCTGTCTAAGCCTGTCTCAGATGATAAAAAAGTACCAGGAAAAACCTCCAAGCTCCATAGCAATAAGAAAATTACTTCTAAAAAAATATTTTAATCTTCTACATTTACTCACATTTGATTCAATTCACTGAGTATAAGATGAATGTTTATTATATACTTAGGATGTTCTTACAGAAAATTTATTATGTAAGTAGCTTTATTATTTTTATGTACATAGTTTTATTATTAGGTGTGCTTCAGCCAGGAAAACATGGTCTGTGTCTTAGAAAAATCTACTAATTGCAACAGAAATGAAGACCAGTGATATCCAACCAAGGTGCACAGATCTCTAAAAGAAAAATGTAAGATCAAAAGCTATTCCTGAATAGTTAAATGGGCAAAAGATAGACAAGTCTCAAAAGAATTGCAAATTATTGAATAACTATGTGAACATGTTCCAAGATGATAAAATTAGAGAATTAATGTTTCACCTCACAGTCAACCATTTGGCAAAGACTTCAAAAGATGAAAAAAAGTCAATACTGAAAGAATTATGAAAAGAACAGCACACTAATGCATTGTTAGTGGAGCTGTGAAGTAGTCCAACTAATTGATATTCTGGAAAAGAGTCTGGAATTGTGCAAAACAGACTAAAACATCTAGACCTGCTGATCTAAAATTTGTCCTGCTAGGCACACACCCAAAGGAGGTCAGTGACAAAAAGACACACAAAATATTTAGAGACACACTTTTGGTGGTAGCAAAAAAACTGGGGGAAAAGTCAACAATCATTGATTGGGAAATGGCTAAACAAGTTGTGGTGCAAAAATATTATTGCTGTGCCATAAGAAATGTTTAATATGATGAACACAGAGAAGCAGGGAATGATACAATAATGTAAACAACAACTAACCAATCAAAACTGAATGCTGCAAAATTATAATGACTGACTTGGCCCCAGTGAAGCATGAGAAGGCACTTCCCCTCAACTCTGCATAAGTTGGGGATCATAGGTATGGGAGACTTTTTTGATCTTCAAGTTTTGCAGAACATTTTCTTTATCCCTTTCTTAATAATTTGTTAGAAGGGATAGTAGTCTCTGGAAGGGGGTTGGCAGAGTTGTGCTGGTAAATGTTTAACTGGCTCCAAGGTCCACACACGTGTAACTTTAATCTACATTATTAACATTTTTTCCATCACTTCCTTAAGACTAGACAATCAATAAAACAATAAATCAAGCCCTCATTTGTAGCATTTGCTGATTTCTGAAGTGTAAATGCTCGCACTGAAAACAGTTGTCTTGCCAATTCCAATGAGAAACGTGGGTGGTAAAAAAAAAGATATCAATAAAAAAATTTTTAAACAAAAATTTAAGACTAAATCATTAGTTCATTTGTTTATATAACCAAGCTGAAAATAGTAACAATACTTTCACTTCTTTTAATAAATAATATAAACGTAAGTCATGCTAGGATAAAATGTATAAAATCCCAAACTAGGGTTCTGCCCTTTAGTTATTAAAGTTGTTCAAAAAAAAAAAAAACCAACAACTGGCTCCAACTTATCTTTTCAGCCTTACAAGAATATTACTACCTCTCCCACATTCTTAAATCTAACCAAACTGGTCTTCTTCTGTTTCTCATACTGGCAAATAATTTCCTCATTTAATTTGCATCAACCACCTTCCATGTACTCCCAGACCTCAAAGAACCTTTCTCTTCTTTGGAGACAGTTCAAACATCCACAAGGCCGTTCCTGATCCCTGTTCCAGTAGGTGCTGGTGCCTCTCTTGCTAAGTGCCTTGAATTTATTTTGCACACTGGCACTCGCGCGCTCTCTCTCTCTCTCTATCTCAGCATTATCAAATGTCCACTGTGTGCCAGGTGCTGAGGTCAGTATTGGTGATACAGAAAGAAAAAATTAAATACTCCTTGTTTTCCAGGGGCTTCCATTCTTCTCAGAGAGAGAGAGAGAGAGAGAGAGCCCTCTTCAACACATGCAGACAGTAACTCAAAAATAGTTTTCCTGGGGCAGGAAGACCTAGATTCAAAGCATGCCCCCTTGCTAAACCTTCTTCAGTTTCTTTGTCTGTAAAAACATGGGTCAAAGTAGATGATCTTAGTCTAAGGCTAATTCTTCCTCTAACATTCTGGAAATTCAACTTATCTACCCTGGCAGGCTGAGACTTGGCTTCTTCTTATCTCCCACAATATCTGGCACACAGTCTCACAAAGAAAAAATGCTCAATTAATATTTGCTTAAGTACAAAAAGTCATTCAAAAGGATTTTATAGAAAACCCAAACCATTGTGGCTGGCTAATCAGGAGTTAAATGAAGGTAAGAAATCTGGGAGGGAAAGACATTCATCGATCTTCATGGCTGGCAGAAAGAAGCTGGCCCTTTCACCGTCAAAAAAGTCAAAGGAGCTGACAGGAAATTGACAAAATGCTACTGAGCGCCAGAGCCATTATTATGCCTCGTTATGTCATAAGAATAAAAGTATTTCAGATATGAATAAGTACATTATATTTTTCAAAACAGACTGCAGCATGGCCAGGACTATTATTTTTTTTAACCTACTCATTTATTATTGGCAGGCATTTTTTGAACACCAGTATTCTTTGGTGATATTTAGCTACAAAACATAAATACCACATTTCTGAAGAATCAAAGTTGCAGGTCACCCAAAAAGCAATAAAGTGATGCATTATGGGACTCGGCAGGTGAAAACCTATTAGCATTTTAGTATTATGCAAGAGATGAAACATGAAACATATTTTCAGAGAAATGTGTATGGTAAAAGGTGATGGATTTCAGAGATAGATATGGACAGGCAGAAGGAAGAGGATAATATAATGAACAAGAATAAAATTGAAAATAAATCAATAAGCAGTTCACATAACCAAATTAAGAGATAAGCACTGGCTACATTGGTACATATGCAATTTCAAACAGCAAGACTTATTCAGCATGTTGCATATACCCATGAGAGATTTATAGAATGAAGACTTAAATCATACAGAATGAGAAAGCATGAATGCATTACCACCTCCACCAAGAGGGGAAGCATCCATTTTGCTAATAATCTTCTCATCAAACCAACTTAAACCAACTCACCACAATAACATGTTCTACCCATGCCAAATCATATTATGCTTCAGTAGATTATAAACTAATTAAATTACAATCTTAAGAAAAACTGTATAAAGTTAGATACCCTAGGATATGTAAAATGGTATAATTCAGATCAGAGTGCCACATAACTATGTCACCAACGCTGCTCTTCATCCTTTTAAAAAGGGACAAATTAGCATTTTTATTTTGGTCCAGACCTGTGATTTCATTACCAGAGGTAACTCCTAGTGATGAGTTTCCAATAAGTAACTTCTCTACAACTTGTAGTCCTAATTGAGCAAAGTCCTCCATGCAATGCACTTGGCACTGTACTAAGCACTGGGAATACAAAAAATGGGCAAAAGACAGTCCCTACCCTCAAGGAGCTTACAAACAAACATATACAAAGCAAGTTACAAAAGATAAATAAGAGGAAATCATTAATAGAGAAGGTTTGGGGAAGGCTTCAAGTAAAAGATGGGATTTTAGCTGAGAAATAAAGGAAGTCAGGAAAGTCGTTCACAGAAGTGGAAATAGAAGAGGGAGAGTGTTCCAGGCATGGGAACAGTCAGAGAAAAATTCCCAGAGCTGAGAGATGGGAGTATCCTATCTGTTTCACAGACAGGAGGCCAGCATCACAGGAAAGGAGGCTAGGTTATGAAAATCTTTCAATGCCAAACAGAGCAATTTGCATATCTGGAGACAATAGGGGGCCACTGGAGTTTTGTGCAGGAGAATGACATGATCGAACCTACACTTTAGGAAATAAACTTTAGTATCTGAATAGGGAATGAACTGGAGTGGGAAGACAATTGAGGAAGGCATACCCATCAGCAGGCAATTTCAATAATCCAGGAGTAAAGTGCTGAGTCCTGCACTGGAACGGTGGTACTGTCAGAGGAGAAGTACAGAGGAGTCAGAGGAGATGTTGCAAAGATGAATTGACAGACTTTGGCATCTGGGATATGGGAGAGGGAGGTGTTAGTGTGAGAGACAGAGAGGAGTTAAAGATAACTGCTATATCAAAAATCAGAAGGACTGGAAGATGGTGTTGGTCTTCTAGAATTTAGGTGGAAAAATATTGAGTTCTGTTTTGGACACACTGCATTTAAGATGTCCTGCCTGGAGCACTGAAAATTTAAGTAAAAGTTTTCCAGGTTCATTTAACCAGCATGTTGTGAGAAGCACAACTTGAGCCCAGGTTTTCCTTTTTGACTTCCTGAATACTTTATTCTCTCTGGATTTTCATGACACTGCTCTGAGTTTTACCTCTTAACCTATCTGATCTCTCCTCAGAGTTCTTGCTGAATCATCATCCATACCCATTAACTGTGACTGTACTCCAAAGCTCTGTCCAGGGTGGTGCCAGACACACAGTAGGCACTTAAATACTTAATGACTGATGACTTCATCAGCTAAATTCAACTATCAACTGCATGTAGATAAATCCCAGATGTCTATTTCTAGCCGTACTGACTACTGAACATTTCAAATTGGATGTCCAGTCCTGTGGAAATGTCAAACTCCACAAATTCAAAATAAAATTCACTATCTTTCCTTCAAAAGATTATCTCCATTGAAGAATTTACCATTCTTTCTAGACATACAGATTCACTAACCCAATGTCGTCCTCAACTCCTCAGTTTCACTCTCTATATATACTCAGTAGTTGCCAAATTTTGTTGTTTCTATCTCCACAATATCCCTTGCATATACCCCAGTCTCTCTATTAACAAAAGTAGCCACCCTACTCAGTCTTCATCACCATAGTCCTGAACTATTGCGATACTACTTTTGGGTCTCCCTGCCTCAAGTCTTCCCCCACTGCCAACAAAAGTTGATTTCCTTGTTATTCCCCCCTACTCCACCCAAATTTCAGTGGCTTCCTATTATCTCCAGGAGCCAACATAAATTATTCTGTTTAAGATCTACTTAAAACTCTACAATTTGACCCCTTCCTACCTTTCCTGTCTTCTTACACAATACTTTTCTCCTTGACCAGTATTGGCCTATTTGCTGTTCCTGTTAAACAATGCTCCAACTCTCATCACCTTGCCTTGGCACTGGCTAGCCCCCACATCCAAAATTGTTCCCTTTTTCCTATTCTAATTCCATCTATCAATGAAGGTCAAGTTCTACCTCCTCCATACGTGGTCTACCAGCCTCCACGGCTCTCTTTTGTTTCCAATGAACTCTCTCCCTTATTTAACAAACATGTATCAACCAAATAGCACGAATTTTTAAGAGCCTTCGCATGGACTTCAGGATTATTATTTTGACAACTGTGTGGAAGATGGACTGGAGAGGGGGGAAGTCAACTAGAAGGCTCCTTGGTCCAGGTAAAAGAATAGGGGCTAGGGGATACTGGTGTCAGGTAGTGACTATTGAAGTGAAGAGAAGGGAATGGATATGAGACACTAGGTGAAAGAATCTACAAAACTGAATGGTGGTATCCCCAAGAAATATAGAAAAGTCAGAAAGAAGTGAGTTTGACAGAAAAAAAGTAGCTTTATCTTGGACATATGAGATGCCTAAAAGACAACCAGTAGAAAATATTCAAAAAACAACTGATAATGTCCAGGACTAGAGAGAGCAGTTCTGCATATGATCTGCAAATCCTTTGCATAAAGATAACTGTATACATGGGAACTGATGAGAGTGCAGAAAAAGAAGATAAAGGAGTCCAGGAAAGCCTTGAGGTATATATATAGTTGGAGTCAGGGAATGAATGATAATCAATCAGCAAAGTAGTCAGTCAGAGTGGTAGGAGGAGAATGGAAAACAGTGTCATGAAGATCTAGAGGACCTAGGAGAAGGTATGATTAAAAGAATAAAATGGTACAAAGAATGAAAGACATTAAATTTTAGAGCTAAAAAGAGAATCACTGTATATCAAAGAGACTATTGAGATTATCTAGTTAAATTCTCTTATTTTACAAATGGAGGAACTGAGATCCATAGAGGTTAAGTGACTTGTCTAAGGCCATACCAACTCAACGCAGAGTAGGTTTTTTGAATCTCCTGACTCATAAACTTGTGTTCTTTGCACTACAAAGGTCTGCTTTATAAACTCTGTAATTAACATGAAACTCCATTTGGACAGGCTAAGCATTAAGGAATAGAACATCCCATCCTACTGAAAGGATAGCAATACACATGTATTACTAAGCACACCAACTACATAGACTAAAATGCCATTTAAATTTATAAATTCCAGATCCTCCATCCTTAAGACCCTCCACAATCTGGTTTCACTCTACCTTACCTCCTGCTGCTACTCCCTTTCACATACTGTTATACTCCACTACAAACAAAGACAAAAATCAAAACAGTCCCTGTTCTCAAGGACCTGAAGGTGGGGGGAGTGAAAAGGCTGACAAGAGTGGCAGAGTAGATATCTAAGTATACACAAATAAAAGCAAAGTAGTTTAGGGAAGGAAGGCAGTAACAGTAGTAGACATCAGGAAAGGCTTCATGTAAAATATTTGAGCTGAGTCTTGAAAGACATAAAAGGAATTGAGAGGAGAGCTGAGGAGGAAGATCATTCCAGGCATGGGAGACACAACACAAAAGGAACAGAGAACAGAGTGCAGGCTATGAGGAACAAGAAGGCAGTCGATGGAGAGCAGAGAGTGAGGGAAAGGTTGTCATGCATAATGAAGCTGGAAAAAGCAGTAGGTGCAAGGTTGTTAAGGGCTTTAAAAACCAGGGCTGACTAAATAGTGAGACAATAAAATCTACTGCAAGAACAATCTCTTAATTGTTAAAATTTATAGAAGATAATTATTTTCCTCATTCAAACAAAAATGAAAAACGTGTATGGCTTTTCCCTATCAAATACTTTTAGAATAAACCCCTTATATGTTTTAATTTAAATTTTGGTGCATTTTAAAATCAATTTATTTCAACGTTAACCTAATATGCAAATTGTTTCAAACCTATTTTCAACTCTCCTAAAATATTTCCATTTAAAATCACTTGTACTTCTAGAAAATCACTTTACTTCATAACTGGACACACAGACATATTATCTCATTTGGTTTTTATAATACCAAGAAAAATACAAGTGCTGTTATCCCCATATAACTAATAAGGAAATAGGCTTAGAGAGGCTATTATGCAAAATCACACTACCATGTGTCCAGGGGCCAGATCTGAATCCAGGTCTCTCCTCACTCCACTAAAAGAAATGCAACACAACACAATTACTTATAAATCCAAAACACATAAAGGGAGATTTCCCAAAATTCCGACAGATAAGATTCAATATCAATTCTGATGGTGGAAGAAAGAAGGGGAGGCAATTTTACAGTATTGTCCTATAAGTATAATTGAGTCCTAAAAGAATCTTGTTGGTTAAACTGTTCTAAAAACAAAACAAGTTCCATTGCCAAATTCTGCCATCTCTGACTTACACAGGATGACATCTATTCAAAATAAGCAATCTGAAAAAGTTTCAGTTTACTTTCCTTCTATTTTTCTATTTGTTTTAGGCAACAGTTAAGTAAGTTTTGATACACCACTTCCTTATTTAACACCAACCTGATACAAACGAAAAGTCTCTACATATTAATTGGAGGGTTTTATTTTAAAATTGTTTACATAAAATTTATAATTAAAATATCTAAGATTAGTTTTCCCACAATTTGGGAGAATAATTTAATGTGCAATGACACTTAATTATAACAATGCTGTTACAAGTCACATTATAACATTATCTAATCTAAAATAAGCCACATTTAAAGATATTTATCTCAATGCTTGTTTTTTAATGCTGTTTACATGTAAAAGTATTAAAAAAAATCTATTGGAAAGTAGTCCAGTAGTTACACTGGAAAGAGTCTGAGACTTAATTTCAGATCTGCCTTTTACTGTGTGACCTTGGGTAAGTCATTTAACCTTTCCGGGTCTTAATTTCCTCAACAAAAGAAGATAGGACAAGATGACTGTTAAGGTACATTGCAGCTCTAAATTTTATTTCTAAAGCACCTAATTGATATTTACACTGTACTTTCTTAGAGACCTTACCAAATGTTTCTGTGTGTGTACAGAGAAGAGTTAAAGTTTATAAAACAAACAAATATGCTCACTGATGCTTATCAGAACAAAACGATTGTTAGCACTTAAAAATGTAATAAGGTAATCAAATAAAAACTACCTCTGACATTAACTATGGCTAAATGGTAAAAATATTACATAAAATACAAGATAACCAAAAAGACAGAAATGATCAAATGTAACTTCAAAGACACTCAAATTAACTAAAATTAAAACTTCAATCATTTAAAACCATACAAATCTGGAAAACTCAAAAAAAAACCCTGAAGTTTTCTTTACAATGTATTATTTTCTTAAAATTATATTGTCTTCTTTTGCATTTCCTGAAGAAAGCCTTCATATTCAGAAAATGTCACTTATAGGCATGGTTCAACTAATACTTGCAAAATTCTCAGTTCAAATTTATTTTTAAAAAAACTCCTTTAGCAACATGCATAACTATTTTCCTGAAATTGTCCTATTAAATCTTCCTTAAATGACTATATGTTTTTAAAGGAAATTTAAATTCAGTAATTAAATTATAATCTAGAACCACGTGTCTTCTATTTTACAAGTCAGCTTCTTTGTTTCTAAAGAACTGGGAAGGAAAAAGGAAAATCGAGTAGAGTCTTAGAAAAAAAGTAAATATTCTCTGGAAAATAAATGACCTCAAGATAGAGTCTCAGTTCTCCAAAGTCATCAAGACACCGAAAGACAACGCCTCAGAAAAGCAGGGGGAAAGAATCTAGAACCTAATGGCGTCCAGCAAAAAAAAAAAAAAAAAAAAAAAAAAAAAACCAACTAGCTCTGGAAAATGAACATTGCGCCTGCGCAGCCACCGCCCTAGCAGCTGCACAATTGCAGCTACCGCCGGACCCCGCAGGATCACGTGCTCCCATGCAGCGCCGCCCGCAGCGCCGCAGCCGCGCAAGCGCAGACTCTCCGTCAGCGACCGCCATAATGCGGGAAGCTCCGCGAACTACAATAGTAATTTAAGAAAACTACGGTGGTAACAGCCCCTAGGGTCCGTATCTACCTGTTGGGGCTGGAGATGAGGCAGGGAGGGCCAAACTCCTTCCTGCAGTCCGCCCCGCACTGGCGTCTCTCAAACTCGTCCCCTCGGTCTCGCGCGCACTGCCCTCTCGGCGCCGCCTGCCGCCGCCGCTGCCACCGCCTCCGCAGATTCAAAAACAAACCCGCTTCTCCCCTGCACGCGCGGGGGCCGTTATGCAAATGAAAGGAGGAGGGGCTCGTTCCGCAGGCTCTTGGCCACGCCCACAGAGCGCCCAGCCAATGAGAAAACCGGCCGTTGGTTCGCCATGCAAATCTCCCGGTTTTTTATTTGAATGAGGAAGGCCATTAGCCCCGCCTCCCACCCCGTGAGAGAAGCGACGGTTATTGGTCAGTCAGCTCGCCGCCCGTTGGGCCGGATCCTTGACTGGTGCTTCGTGCTGTCGGCTGAGGCGCTTGTGTTCAGCCCTCGGGATGGCCGCGAGAAGAGGCAGGGCAGGGAGTGAAGGTCGAAGGCTGCTGCGCGGGAGATCTGCAGGGAGGGCGGCCACCCGAGTGGCTCGGCTTTGGAGCCTCTACGGTCCCATTTCTCAGGGCAGACTTGGAACCTCTCCAGGGGGGAGGGGGGAGGGGAAAACCCTCGCCCGCCTCTGCCCAGTGTCTTTCCGCACAGAGACTGGCATCAAGGCTGGTGGTGCCCCGCAGGGGAACGGAGCGGGCCCGAATTCGAGTTCTCCCACTCCGCTCCTTACCCAGTGACCGTAATCTGAACTTGTATGGAGCTTTGAAAGCCTTAGATTTCGATGGCATTATGTATTGTTTATCAATAATATAGCATCTAATAGTCTGTATATATTTTGTATGTAGTGTATCGTATTTTACTGTGTATTATATAATATATAATGCTGTATATAATATACTGTATTGTTGGTGAATATATATTATATTACTGATAAAGATGCAGTATGTAAATATATTTTTATAATGTATTCTTGATAAGATATTGATAGATTCAGTATAAAATATACTGTTTTTGATGAAGTTATACTGTATGATTGATAATGCTATATACAGTTTTATGTGCATACAGCATATGTCATATACATATATACTGTATTATTGACAAATATTTAGGAATAATGTGTTTTATAATAATTCTAATTATTATAATTGTCCTAATTATTTAGAAATTATTATAATTGTTCTAATAATTTAGAAATTGTGTTACTGACAATTTCTACCTTTTAAAAATCTGCTGTTTAATGGCCACATTGCTGTCCAGTTTCTTTTGGGAACTGGATTTTTCTTTTTTGCAAATCAGTTTTTACTCTACTGTGCTATTTATTATAGAATGGCACTACATAAGTTGTATTAAATGTTTTATAAATGTATTATTAAAGGCTATTTGAGACCACATTTAATTTTGTTTCTCCTGATTGTACCTTTAATTAGTGTTTGGGAATTTCCCGCATGTAAACCACCTTGTGTGCTATTCTAATTTTGTGAAAGGTGCCTTAGACTTAGACGTATTTTTACACACGCATACATTTTACAAATATAGAAGCTCAGAACCAGAGAGGTTAAGTGACTTGCCTGTAGTCACACAGCCAGTATGTGTCAGAAGAGGGACTTGAACACAGATTTACTGACTGTAGCCCCAGCCTTCTCTATTCACAACTCTTTACTACTTTAATTCCACAAGCATTTATTTATTAAGCACATTTTTATTGTTGGTCAATCATGTCTCTCTGTGACCCTATTTAAGGTTTTCTTGGAAAAGATTTGAAACTATTAAGCACATTATATCCTATGTGTCTGTGTTCATCCTTCATTGCCAAAGAAGACCATGCCATCAGAGAAATGATGACATGACTTGCACCTGACTTTGTTTTGAGTGAGGGAGGGCTGTGCAGATCACCAGCCTCACTTCTCCTCCAGAGCCATCTGAATCTAGTGACCAGATATTCATCAGGATGACTAGAAACGGCCCAGGATGAGGCAGTTGGAGTTAAGTGATTTGCCCAAGGTCATACAGCCAGTGAGTGTCAAGTGTCTGAGGTGAGATTTGAACTCAGGTCCTCCTGACTCCTGCACTGGTGCTCTATACACTGCACCACCTAGCTGCCCCTGTTATATCCTGTATGAAGCAGTTGAGTGGTACAGTGAATAGAGCACTGGGCTTTTGAGTCAGGAGGCCTGAGTTCAAATTCGGCCTCAGACACTCAATAGCTTTATGACCCTGAACAAGTCCCTTAACCTCTGTTTGCCTAATCCACGGTAGAAGGAAATGGCAAACCACTCCAATATCTTTGCCAAGAAAATGAACAAAATGATTTATGAGGCACTGTTAGACTGCAATCATTGCACTCCAGCAGTTTACTTAGGGGGACAGATTAGTAAATATAAATGGTTTTGATCATTAAATACAGTGTACAAAATTTAGTATAGTTCCACGTAGATTTATATATTGTATACATTGTAGATATATGAAATACAGCAAACAGTAAATGTAATATAGTAAATAGCACATTTTTCTAAGAAATTCATAGGCTTCACCAGACTGCTAAGGGGTCAATGGCACAAAAAGGGTTAAGAACCCCAGATCCAAAAGAAAGATTTTTACCGGAAGCATTAGTAATAGTAGGAATATCGTTTATTTCATTCTGGCAGCCTTACCTTAATGCAACAAAATAACACCTCGATGTATTTATGAGAAGTAATATGATGTAGTCATTGGAGAGAGAGCTACCTTGAAGTACAAAAGACCTGGATTCAAGGACCTCTTAAATATACTGGCTATGCGATGATGGTTTTGGTTTTTGTTTAGCCATTTTTCTGACTCTTTGTGATCCCTTTGGGGATTTTCTTGATAAAGATGCTAGAGTGATTTGCCATTTCCTTCTCCATTTTATATTTCTACCATTTTATAGATGAGGCAAACTGAGGCAAACAGGATTAAGTGATTTGCCCAAGGTCTCACAGTAAGTGTCTAAGGCTAGATTTGAACTCAGGAAGATGAGTCTTCCTGACCCCAGACCTGGCACTCTATCCACTGCACCACTTAGATGCATTGTAACTACAGGCAATTCATCATTTAACCTCCTTGTGCCCACAGATTGTCAGTCTGAGCATTAGGGGAGTTCCCAAAATGGGTGTTCCTCACATTAGGAATCAAAGATCCATACTGTTAAAGAAAAGAAAATATTGAACTCAGCATGTTTAGATTCAAGTCTGCCAGAAATAATTTATTTAGGCAGATATAGATGGCATAGTACATAATGAATGAATTGAATAAGTGAGGCATTTAATAAGTGCTTATTGTGTGCACATGTTGCTTTGGTGATATATACGAAATGCTCTCAAATGGTACACATTCCAAAGAAGGAGACAACGTATATGGAAGATTTTGTCTGTGAGTCAGATAAAAACGTTTAATGGTCTTTGGGGTGCAGCAGCAAAGCAGATATTAATGCTTCTTATTTTTTAATTTTATTTTTAATTTATGGAATAAAACAAGCATTTCCGTAACATAATTATTGAAAAGATGGTTGCACATGAAACTCTTATGTACAACTTGGTATTCCTTTTAAATGTATAATAAGTATAATATGTAATGAATATTTTAAATGTATAATAAATTAGTATGTAATATTCCCTTTAAATATATACCATAAAGTATATGTATTATAATAAAAGTTATGTAAATTTCTTTCTTTTTTCCCCTCTTGTTTTCTTCCTCCTTTTTCCAGTGTTGAAGGGGATATGGAAAAATTGGGGCACTAATTCATTGTTCATGGAGTTGTGGACTGACCCAGCCATTCTGGAGAGTGATCTAGAACTATGCCCAAAGAGTTATTAAGCTGCCTATACCCTTTGGCCCAGCAGTACCATTGCTAGGTCTGTTTCCAAAGATGATTAGGGAAAAAGGAAAGAAACCTATATGTTCTAGAGTGTTTGTGTCCCCTCTCTTTGTGGTGGCAGAAAACTGGAAATTGCAGGGATACTCATCAATTAGGGAATGCCTCTTCTTTAATGTCATTATTTAATGTTATTATTCCCAGGGCTATTGTATTCAGAGACCTGAGCTGTCCCTATCAGGGTATGTGGGGAGATGGTGGTCAAAATGGTTTTATTTGCTTGACACATACAATTTTCCCTCAAGGTGGTTTGCTCTTCAGCTAGGCAGGTTTGTATGTCTGTAAGTAGTAGTTGGTTGGCAGTTGGTTTGGATGGCTGTCCCTTTCTCCAGCCATCCCTACCTGGAAGAAATGACTGGAAAAAGGCACTTGTGCCTATCTCCCTATTGGTGGTGATTGGTCAGCAGATGTTGGTGATGAGGAAGGAACCCGCCCACACACACACATACACACACACACACACACACACACGCACAATTTTTCCTCATGAAAATGGGTGTGGAGACCAGACTGGAATTAAGTCTAATGACCTGGTATTTCCAAGGTTCTTGAGTTTGGGATCCTGGGTCATCTTCATCAGGGACTGAAGGAAAATGGTGACCAAATATAGTGATGGTAGTTTGATTTACCTTCCTGTTTTTCACAAAGGGAGGTTGCCTTGCTACTTTAGTTAGTCTGGCTTGCCTCTCCTTTATATGGCAGTTGGTTAGCAGTTAATGGTGACAGCTGGTTCTTTCTAGCCCAGGAATTGCTTCCATGAATAATGACTGGGAGAAGTGGTCTAGAAACAAGAGTGGTGATCAGTCAACCAGTAAATAAACATTTCTTAAACTCCCACTATGTATGAGGCACTGTGCTAAGCACTGGGGAAACAGATTTTAAAAGGCAGTCCTTGTCTTCAAGGAGCTTACAATCTAATGTGTGAAGACAATATACAAAAGGAAACTGCAAAATGGGGTAGGGAAAAGATACCTTGCTTGGGGACATGATAGAGAAATTGAAAAGCAGTCCACCTGGTGGGAAATGAGATTCTTCTGGGACTCCTCCTTAAATGGAGATTATGGAGCTCATGACTGCTGTTGAGACCAGGAGTTCCAAGATTGGATCCTCAATCCTATTCTCTTCTCAGTCTCTCTCTTACCTCTGTCAAGTCATATCCCAGACCTACCATGGCTTTATTTTTCAAGTAGTCTGACAAACTTTTGGAGAAAAAAAAAGCCAAGGGAAGAATAGATGGTTTAGACAATGAAATCTTCATTATTATGCGTGCTAATGGTTAAAGAACCTGTGTTAGTTCATCCTCTGACATACACTGATTATGTGACCCTTGGCAAGTCACTTAGATTCTTAGTGCTCTCAGGCAACTCTCTAAGAGTATACACTGCAGAGAAGATGCCAATCTGCATTAGTAAAGAAGTTCTTCAATAGAAACTCCCAACACTAATGAAATAGCAAATATAGTTAAAAATAAATAAGTGGATAGAAAACCATGGTGGTGCACACAAATAATCCAAAAAAAAACCCCATTTTTATTTTGTTCCATAAGTGTATAATGGATATTCACAACACTGCAAGTACAAATAAAATATTGGAAAGTAACAACACTGCAAACAAATAATGAAGTTAAACAGTAAGGATCTAACTTTAAAACTAAAAACCTGGAATAATCCAGCCAATATACCTCTGTTCAACTTCTCTCCAATTCAAGATATATGATACTATGATCCTTCAGCTTCCATATTTCTTGAGGGTGTTGGGCAACATCATACTTCTTGTCTTCTGATAAACAATGTGTGGTAGCTCCCATTTGAAAAAAGGAGACAATATGGTGTCCATTCATTCTACAAATAATGAACAAACATTTGTTTAGGGTTTACAACATGCCAGTCACCATGACTAAAAGAGGATACAAAAAATTAAACAATCCATGCTTTCACGAAGTTGGATCTGGCAACTGATTGGATACCTGGAAGAGTGAGAAGCTCAGAGTAATAAGTTTACAAAATTGGAATAGTACAAAAAATGGTAATACTTTCTACAGAAATGGGGACATTGGAGGAGTGAATTTAGGGAGAAACATAAGTTGTGTTTTGGGCTTGCTGACTTTAAGATTTCTCTTGGACATGTAGTTTGAAATGCTTAATAGAGAAAACAAATATTTATTGTTATATAAAGAGTCCTTGACTTGAGTCCAGATTTCTAGTTCTGATTCTGCTACTTTTGCCTTGTGATGATAGACAAGTAAGTTTACATCTCTGGGTCTCAGTTTTCTCATTTGTAAAACAATGGGATTAAATTAGATGATCACTAAGGTCACTTCCAGCTTTAAGAGTCTATTATTCTAAATCACTCTATGAATCTACGTACTTATTACCTATATCACAGGATTACTGTGAACAATCTTCTTGGAAGATGTGAGCATGCCTTGTAAACAATCTAGTAATATATACATAGAAGAGATTTTACCATCAAATGAAGTCTAGAGAGGCAAGACTTTTCTCACTACTACTTACTTATATTGTTCCTGTACCTATCCTTATACTGTTGTATGACATTGTGATGAAGTTTATTAGCTCTTTGACCCTGGGGAAGCCACTTAACTTCTGTTTGCCTCAGTTTTTTCAAGTGTAAAATGCAGATTTTAGTAGCACCTACCTCCTACAGTTATGAGGACCAAGTGAAATAATATTTGTAAAGCACTTAGCATAGTATCTTTCAAAGAGTAAGTGCTACATAAATGCTAGCTATATTTATCATAAGCTCATACATACTTTATTTTATAGGAATTTTGGTAATTAAAGCTTGAATTACAGAATATTTTTTTCTTTTTCTCCCCTGCTAACTTTTTTAATGGGCCAAGCTATATTTAAAAGATAAATGAGTCAAATAATTAGAAACAAAGATTTTCATAGATTGTGGAAATACTAAATAAGTCATGGTGTATAAAAATTACTAGAATATTATTGGGCTATAAGAAATGGCCCATAAGAATTCAAAGAAACATAGGAAAACACATGGTGTGGGATGACAAGATTCCCTACTTAAATTAATTACTCAGAGGCCTCTCAAAGTGATGACAGAAAGTTTATTTATTAGATTCTTGAGAATCGGGCAATTCCTCTACCAGGAAAAGCTGAAGACCAAGAAAAAAGCAGTGATTTATGTAGACCCTAATGCCAAGTCCCTCCCCTCCACGCTGACCATTATCCTCATTAGCTGAGAATATGATCTTACATTCTAGACGCGAAATCTAGCCAATCCCTTTTGAAATGAAGACGTCGAAGAATTATGTAAGTTTCATCCAATCGTTGAGACCCTAATGTACTACACACTTTTATATCATTATATGGAATTATTCCACTCTAAAAATATTGTAACCTTGAGCCTCACGGTCTTACTTCACCCTGGGAGAAGAATTACAATCTGAGAAGTCTTCACTAAACCTATTCCATTCAACATGAACTCATGAGCAGCAAGTAACCAGAAACAGAATAATTTACACTATCACAACAATGCAAGGAAAATAGTATTGGCTTCTGATGAATGCAGTGACCAAACATGATTTCAAAGTATTCACAGCAAAGCCTCCTTCTTGGCAGGAAAGGAAACTATAGGTGTGAAATAAGGCATATGTTGTCAGACTTTGTCAATGTATGTTAATTTGTTTTTCTTAACTGGATATAATTCTTACAAGTATAGGAGATAAATGACTATCACCTACTTTTTCAGTCAAAGTCTGCTTTTTTTTTGGTATCTAAGTGTAAGGGAGAGCAAATTTTTATCTATTACTCCCATTCTCCTCAGTGATGTAATTATGGGATGTGATCACACATGATGAGGTGTTAATGTGGTGACAAATCAAACTTAGTGATTTCCTTACACAGTTTGCAAATGACTAGGCTAAAAATTGGCCACAATCCTGGGGACTTTAAATAGCCTTGGAGATAGAACAGCTAGAAAGCCAGAACTCAACTCTTGGGGAGAAAGGAAAGAATTTTCTCATTCCTCTACATCTATACTTCATCCCTCTCCCCATCTTGCTCCATTGGTCATGATATCTAGCAATGAAATTACTTAACCAGGGAAAAATACCTCATACAGGATCTGAAGAGTTGGTTTGAAAGAGTTTTAGGCACAATTGAGAGAACAGAGATGCACACTTAAAACAGTCACAAATATAGATAAGTAGTCACCAGGGAAGAAAACATTCCAGGAGCAGGACCTTTGGCTGTAGAGAAAAGAGCTATCCATGGATTCAAGATGGAACTTGCCTGGCAATTGAGAGTCAAACTATTGAGATGACTACATCAAGAGAAACTAGGAGAACAACTCATGTAGCAGATATGTATCAGTAAGTACCCCAACATACACAAGTGGGCCCGCTATTACACCTTCTTTGATCTGGTTTTCTAAAAGGAAAGGCAACTTTTGAGGCGTTAACAATCTCCAAAAACTAAGCTCCAAAGTAAAACCTCAGCCTCGGAATGTTTATTCCTTTTTTAGAGCCAAATGGCACCCCAACCCTTGAGAACCAGTGCCTCATTAACGAAACATGTGGGCCTTCCTATAAATCTTCCCTAATCAAACTCCCACTAATGGGCAGGCCCATTAATGGGTGGGAAAGATTTTTAATCACATTAACAATGCAAATACATATACTGTTTCTACTTAAAGAAACTCTTGTTTGGGTACTTTACCCTAACTTTACCCTGCTCTAAACTCTCTTGGTTGATAAAGGCAAGATTCAATTAGAGACACTTGATTAAAACAAAAACAGCAAAAGATCCTACTTTGCTTGACCTTACTAGATGCTGTACCTGTGGGGAGATTTGAGAGAACTCCTCACAGGAAGAAATCGATTTCAGGGTCCAGTAATACTAGCGTAGTATCAGTATCCATGGCTGCACGTGTTCCCTATATGTGTACTACTAAATACTAAATAGTAATTGTTTCTCTTTTACCAGGAACCCTGAGGGTCTTCTCCCAGTTTGACTTTTCTTTTTTTTTTAATTAAAGGGACCATTCCTTGAGCAACTACTTAAAGAAGCCTATTCATTGTATGGGTATATCTCCGCAAAGTGAAACTGATATAAGACCTTAGCCTGAAAGGGCCAGGGTCTTGCCTTGCATCCTGGGCCATCTCCAGCCATCCTGATGAATCCATCCAGCTCATCAAGTTGTCCCTTAAGGTTCTGTCCCATGTCCTCTATTCCGTTAAAGAACAATTTTTTCCCCTGTAGGATTATGCTCAATTTTGCTCATTCTTGGTTCTTCTATCAGAAATCAGTTCAAATTCTACCTTCTACAAGAAGCCTTTTGTGGTTTTCCTCTCTCATTTCCCCCATCGTTTCCACTAAAATTACCTTTCATTTACACTGTACACATCTTGTATGTAAATACATATTTGCTTGCCATCTTTTCCCTTAGAACATGAACTTGTGGACAGACTGTTTTTGGCTTTCTTTGTATGTTCAGAATTTAGCACAGTGTCTGTCACACATAGTAAAAGTTTGACAATTGCTTGTTGATAGAGTGAAGATGAGCTATACAAGAACTTATGTTTGAAGAGATACTCAGAAGATCAGAATTTCCCTTGCGAATCAGAATTCTTTCTGACACAAAAAAATTCTGCTTACATTTTATAGTAAGCATGAGATAAAATTAAAAATTCTACAGAGGTAAAATAAAATAGATACTTTAAGTTTCTCATTGTTTTAATTTACTTAAACAGAACAATAGAATGATAATTCAGGCATAGCCTTGGAAAAATATTTTCCTGAAACCAATCATTCTCTCTGATTTTTTGTCTTTTAATGTGATCAAAGATGAATAAAGAGAAGACTCTCTAAATTGCATTCACCAAAGATATTCCCACTCTTAGTTTGGTGATTATGAATAAGGCTTATCTAATATTTTAGTTTCAAGGAATCAAGATTATCTTCCTAAATTTGAAATCTATTCAAAGATTGATTTGGGGTTTGATTCAATTGAAGTCAAAGTCTTCAGGCCAATATGGAAGCCTGAATGGAGGCAAACCACCCAGCTCTCATGTATCTGACTCCAGCAAAAATCTTAAAATCACACCAGACTGAATAGTAATGAAGAAATAAAATGAGAAAGGAGCCTAATTTCTTCTTCTCTAGAACTACATAGAACATTAGTCAGAAATTCACTAGACGATAGGAAAGGGTGACATTATCCAAGCCTGAGCCAGAAAAAGGAAAACAAGCCTCCTAAAATAGTCAGAAAAAAACAGAGTTGGTCCAGAGATACATCTAGCCTACAACACTATGTTTGGAAGCAACAAGAATGGAGAAGTACCTTGAGAAATGAGGGTGATCAAGAAGCTCCAGGTTGTATGGAAACACACAGGGGGACTTCAGAAGTTCTAGGAAGTGGAAGCAACCAATACAATTACAGCATTCAGGTCATGTCCAGTCTAGATACCAAGCCTCTACATTCCCTAGCATGGTAGTCTGAGATTTCATTCAGAACCCTAAAGGTCTAGAACTCTGACACACAAAGATCAAAGCAGGAGGTCTAATCTGGGATGCTGAGGGTCATTGTAGGAACTGAGGCAACCCATGGAGAGACAAAGCAGACCTGATTACCCTACCCAAAAGCACAGTAGCCTATATAGCCTGACCTCGGCACAAAGTCCCATTGCAGAAACTAGCCGGAGAGATGAGTGAACCAAAGATGACATCAAAAAGAATCAATTCTTTTAAAATAGATATAGAGATGCCCTGAATCCCAGTCTAAAAGGAGAGCAACTTCATAACAACTACAAGCAGAGACTCAAAGGGGGAAAAGTAGATTTTTCTATAAGTACTATATGACTGAAGAAATTCTACAAATTTATACTTTGCCATATAAGTCATATAAGAAGAAAAAGAAATGAAATAAGAGATTAAAAAAAGCTCTGGAGAAAAGAAGTAGAAGAAAAATGAATTAGAAGAGAATGTGATAAACTTTACTCACATAACAGACTCCCTGAAAACTGAGAAGCCAAAAAGAAATCAATTATTCCATGACAGCAAGAAATGTCATAACAAAATCAAAGACATCTGACCTATGTTGAAATAGAAAATCTGAGACAAAGTTCCAATCACAGTTTATTAGTTAGGCTAGCGGTAACTAATAAATTTTGTCAATGACCTCTATGACCAAAGACCTTGAGTGAGGACTGACAGGGTCTTTTATAACAATTAGAAAGCTGACAGAGCAAAATCTCAAACAATTTAGGTGTTTCTTTTTCTGATTGGCTATGGATTTTTTTAAAAATAGAATTGAGATTACATCATTTGGACCTCTCTTCTATCAAAAAACCCTCCAAATCATATGAGATTCAGTCATAAGACAAAGGTTCTCAGACGATAGGAGTTGTTGCAACAGTTTAAATTGATGAGATTTGATCTTTTAGATTAATGAAGTTTCTCTGGTGGTGTTGGGTGGGGTTGCAAAGGTGAAGGTAATTACAAAACAAAAACTTGACCTGAGAATTTCTCTGAGAATATGGATGGTAGGTAAAGTTTATATGAGGAAGGAACCAGGAAAAAGAATATTAAATCTGTCTTGGTTAAGTCTTAGCAAAATAGAACTAAAATCAATTTTAAATTTACACTCAGAAAACAGACCAAGGAGAGATAACTTAAGAAATATTGTATACGCTAAACATTATGACTTTTCCCCAAAAAAGCCCCGGATATTATCTTTCAAGAAATCATACATGAAAAGTACAGAGATCTTTTAGGACCACAGGGAAAAGTGAAGGTAAAAAGAATGTATCAAGCATATCCTGGAAGAAATTTCAATAAAAAGTTCCAGGAATGTTGTAGTCAAAATTAAGAATTTCAACATAAATATATACCACAAGTATTCAAAAAGGACAAAAGAATCATAATCAAGATCACACAAGAATATTTGGCATTTTCTACTTCAGACAAGAGGAGATCTTAGAATATAATATTCAAAAATACATAAGAAAGAAGCTTATCACCAAGAACATCCAAGAACTCACTCTACAAAACTGAGTATAATCCTACAGGGGAAAATATGGTCTTTTAATGGAAAACAGACTTCATGTTTCCAGAGGACCTATGATAAAGCATATTAACCTACCTCTTGAGAAAGATGATGGACTCAAGGTGCAGAAAGAAGTATACATTTTTGACATTCTGCAAATTTGTTTTATTAAACTATTGTTTATTTGTTACACATTGGTTTTTCATTTTTTTTATTAAACTGAGGGGTTATGGGAAAGTTTACCGATGATTTTTTTAAAAGAGTGTCATTGGAATGTTTCTTAATTACAGAGCAGTTATGAAAGAAATACATGAAATTTATTAAAAGACATTTTTTTAAAAAAGGGGGTATGAGATGGAGATGGAGATGCATAGTTTCATATGCAACCCTCTTTTTATGTTGTGCAGTATATTTGAAAATGCTCATTCTGCTTATTGTTCAAGTTCAGAATTTTAAAAATTAAATAGAACTGGTAATACCAAATTAACCTCATTTCTTCTTTCCAAGATCATTAGATGGTAGAGCAGAACTATCACAAACATAATATAACTGGATTTGCTGAAATCTTGTGGATAAGATGTGAGAAATGTTAACGTAAGTCACATATATTCCATACTGGTAAGATGACCAGACCCAAAGATTAATTTTAGATTAATTAATTGGATCTTGGAAAGTGATCTCTAGAGGAATACCTCAGGGATCTTTCCTTGGTCCTGTGCTGTTAGTAGTCTTATCAATGGCTTGGATGAAGACAGAAAGAATACTTAGTAAATTTGCAGACGATACAAGGCTAGAATGGATTGGATGAAAAAATATGAATCTAAAAATTGGTGACAAGGATGAGGAAATGAACCAATAAGATTAAACTTTATGGTTATAAATGTAAGATCCTATATTTGCTGAAATCGTGGAAGGAAATAATTCACATAGAAAATAACAGGGATTTTAATAAACTGTATACTCAGAATGAACCAATAGAGCAATATTTAAAAAAAAACTATTATGGTTTTAAACTATATTAATGAATGAAAGTATGAGAAGCAATTATTAAATACTTGTGATGGGGATAGAAATATATAAGCAAGATAATCCATAATGAAAATGCATACAAGCGGTGGCAAGAGAAGAATGTTTTGGCTTGGGAAATCAAGAGGATAATGAGTAGAACCTTCCCAGAAGCAATTATAGTATTTTTGACTACTGTTGTGATAGTAAGAGGTGGAAACTGAGAACAGAGTGGTATAAATACATCAAAAGGAAGCAAAGAGATAACCAGAATGAATGATCAGATGAGATGTGAAACATGTTCTAGGATATGGATTGACTATATAGAGGGTCATGTGTCTTTATGCTTTCTAGTCCAACAATCAGGATAGTAAGGCTTCAGAACAGTGGTACCAAAGACAAATAGTTTAAGCCACCCACAGCATAATTCCAGTTGTCAGGTAGTTCAGAGAGGCTGAAACATGGAAGATAGGTACCTGTTACCTTCCATGCCAGTTTTATGAGTACAGCTATGAAAGTCCATTAGGTTGCCCAAACTACTCCCAAAACTTCTCTATGTAGTTGACATGAAACAACAGTTGATATTGGTAGGAGTGAAAGATGTGTCTTCTCTACAAATAGGGATACCCATTCCTTCTCTTTCTGTTTTGCCAAAATTTCATCCATGTTACTCCACTAATCATGGGAGTCCCCTAGAGCTCAGTATGGAGCCTTATTTTTTTCTCCCTCTGTACTATTTCAGTGTTCCTATGGTTTCAATTACCATATCTATTCAGATGACTCTCAGATCTATTTGTCTACTTCTAACCTCCCTCCCAACCTCCAGTCTCACATCATCAACTCTTAGATATCTCAAACAGCATATCCCATAGAAAGCTTAAAATGAACATGTCCAAAACTGAACTGATTATCCTTCCTTCCAAACCCTCATCTCTCCCTAACATCTCTATAAAAGTCAAGGGTACCACCATCTTCTCAGTGCTTCATTCATGACCTAAATAAGTGTCATCCTTGACTCCTTACTCTTTCTCATCCTTCATATCCAACCAGTAGCTAAATCCTGTCATTTCTACTTTCATAATATTCTCCTATATTTTCTCCAACCCTCATTCTCTCTTCTGACACTGCCACCATCTTGGTAAAGGCTCTTATCACTCCCATCTGGACTATTGCAATAGCCAGCTGATTGGTCTGTCTACCAAAGGTCTTGCTATACTTCAGTTCATTCTCTGCTCAGTAGTCAAATTGATCTTTCTAAAACACAAATCTGACCATATCATTAAACTCCCAATTCATTAAACTCCAATGTCTCCTTATTGCCTCCAGGATCAAATAAAATCTAACTTGACCTCTTTCTATCTTCCCAGTTTTCTTACATTTTTTCTTTGTCTTCATCAATCCAGGAACATTGGTTTCCTTCCCATTCTATTATCTTCTGACTCTGGGCATTTTCATTGGATGTCCTCAATACTTGGAATACTTTCCCTTCTCATCTCCATCTCCTGGCTTCCTAGATTTCTTCAAGTCTCAGCTAAAGTCTTACTATTTATAAGAAACCTTTGCAAGTTCTCCTTAATTTTAGTGCCTTCACTCTATGATTACTCCCAATTTATCCTGTATATATCTTGTTTGTACATAGCTGTTTGTATACTGTATCCTCCAATAGAACCCCTCAAGAGCAGATTTTTTTTTTACTTTCTGTTCTTAATGCTTAGTACAATACCTAGAACATAGTAGGATCTTAATAAATGCTGGTTGACTATAGTTATGATTATGAAGAAGATTGAAGTATTCAAGTATACAAACAACATAAAATAACTGTTTGTGACCAGTGAAAAAGGCAGATGGTACCTGGGGATTGACTTTGATTATCTGAAGCTAGAAGGCCAGGGATCCTAGTGTTATAGGACCAGCATTTTCCTACAACATTTGGCGGAGCAGTCTTTGTAGGTTGGGACAAGAGGAGACCTTGATCACATGGTAGTTAAACTGGAGCAAAAATCCTGCAAATACCCTTGAAGGTTGCATGCAAGAGGTTAGGACTGCTTAGCTACTTTACTACAGAGAACCCTGAAGAGTTGTTGACTGTACCAGAAGTATCTGTGCTCAGGTCCTGAGCTACCTGGAGCTGCTCCTACTCATCATTATCAACTCATGTAAGGAGAAGAAATATGCAAGTTTACTGGAAGTGCCATCATCTGTATTCTGATATTCTTGGGGTTGAGCATCACCATTTTGCATTAGAAGACCCACTGTGAATTGTAAAGATGTGACGTTACCCATCACATGGACCAGACTACAAGACTTTGAGATCTAGTCTTTCTGAAAGAGGAAGAAACAACTTAGGAATTCTGACTTTTGTATTCTTCCACATTTTCTTTTCTATTCCCCTTTTCTCCTTTGTACTGCTTATGCTCAGAAGTCGGTCCACTAAAAGACTTGAGCCTTGGCCCTTCCAAAAGAGGAGAAAATGTGGGAAGGAAAGGTCCAGAGTCAATATTTTTGTATTGTTTTGCTTTTTTTTCCCTTTCCCTCACTTTTCTCTCCCTTTGCGTTACCCATGACAGAAGGACTGTACAGTTTTTCAAATGGCGAAAGGTCCTCCAGAAGATTTTTGGGACCATGCCACCAAAAAGTAGTATGTGACAGTACCAGTGTGTTTCTGACACAGCTTCTATCATTTCCCTGATACATCTTCCTCCCTCCCTGACTCTCACGCAATCTGATTGGCCCCAGCTGCCCTGATACAACTTCTTGATCTGGGAACATAAAAAGATTCCAGCCACCTGTAATCTGTCATCACAATATTCTGATGAGTTACTGACCAGAATTATTTAAAGATGGAAACAAGGGAGTTGTGTCCAGAGAAACTAAGCATATTCTTGCTATGTTAAGGCAAAGTAAGCCTCCTCCTTTGTTAAGTGTTAGTGGTTTGCGAGTGCCTCTTTTTGTACCAATACCGAAACTGAATTAAAAGGGTATTGCTTTATAGTCGCATCTACAATATCTAGGTAGCAGGCTAGTGGTATAGGGTTATTAAACTTGAGGATGCTTTTTTTCTCTATTTATGTGGCTGAGATGCATTAGGAGTAGTTTGCTTTTACCTAGGAAGTTCATAATACCTTCACCATATTTCCTCATGGTTATTTTAACTCTTCGTATTGCCAGAGTTTGGTCATTAAAGAAATAGGTCCTATTAACTGAGGACATTGATATCCATCCATTGATATATATTGATGAGGTAAAGTTCAGTGGACACAATGAGACCACTGTAACAGAGGACCTAGATCAGTCGGTAATTTATGGAAGAGATAAGAGATGGGAAGATCAGAAAACTCAGGACCCAGACCCTCATTTAAGTTTTGGGGACAACAGATAGGTAGAACCTAAGTGATCCCAGATACAATCTGTAATAAACTATAAAAACTTATTCCTCCAGGACTAAAAAAGAATCCTGGAAGATTGTTAGGGTCTTCAGATTTTGGAGAACCCATACCCTACTCGGTTATTTTTGGTGGATCCTGTTTTGCAAATTACGCTACTTTTGCATAGGAACAGGCTATGTATAGTCTTGGAAAATGTAAAAGGAGCTAAATAGCTCCCCTGTGTCCTTATATTAAGGTCTATGTTCTTAGAGACCTCAGCTAGGGAAGTCTTTGGCAAGTACCTGGGGTAGTTGGATCCAATCACTATTAGAAGCAGCCTCTTTCTATTCCACTTTTGGGGTTTGAAAAATGGACAAGCAACACATAGTCTTGGGCATCCTCTTCTTATGCATTTTTTGGGGAAGTGGGGCTAGGCAATTGGGGCTGATTTGCCCAGGGTCACACAACTAGTAAGGGACAAGTGTCTTAGGCTTGATTTAAACTTAGATCCTCCCGAAGTCAGGGCCGGTGTTCTATCCTATTTGCTACCTAGCTGCCACCCTTCTCATACATTTTTAACTCAAGAAGTTTCTAATTTCACAAAGTGAGGCAGCTTTTTATATAGCAATATTGGTAGGGAAGTAAGCATACACGTCATATAAAAAATACAAGATAAGATTTGATTATGTTTTGCACATGACCACAGATTATGGGAACTGTTGCAAGTTCTTTTCCATTTCCTTATTACTTGTCAACAAGGTGCTTCCCTCCCCCACACCCCCACCCTATCCCTTTCCCAAGGGACTTAGCCATTTTAACCATTGATATCTCCCCATTGGATTCCAGTGTTGCTCTTCATGATCACTGTCCAGTCCTGCATTGAGATAAAAACATTTTCTGGGATGTCAACAGTTGGATTGCTGAGGAAAGGTCTTCATCTGCTTCGTTGTGAATGAGTCAAAGGGAGAGTGATTATTTTCCTTTCACTGTTCTTTTTCTTCTGATTTTGTTGTGATTTCACCTTGCTTATTTACTATTATTTATTGATTTGATCATCTGCCTTCTTCTTAGTCAGATTAGCTAAAGTTTTATCAATTTTATTAGTCTTTTCAAAGAATAAGCTTTTAGGGTTTTTTTTGGTCAATTCTGTGGTTTCTTTTGTTTCCAATTTATCTTTTTCTCCTCTAATATTTAGTATTTCTTCTTCTGTCTTATTTTAAGTTTGTTTACCTAACTTTCTAATGTTTTTAATCCCTTGATTGATTAATCCTTTCTTTTTCCATTTTGTTAATGTATATTTATTTATAGAGATATAATTTTTTTGGTTGCATCATGAAATTTTGGTATATTCTTTCTTCATTATTGTTTTATTTTACATAAGTTAGTTGTATCTATTCCTTTGACTCACTTGCCCTACGTGAAGTCACCCTCCCATCTATGATTATGTAAACTGCCATTGATCTATACCTTCCCCATAATTACCTTCTTTCTCCTTTGTCTCAAAATCTCCTCCCTGTATCTATGCCCTCGCCTCCTTCTAGGTGCCAGTTGTCTGCAGGAGTTCCAAGGAGCCCCCCACACAACACTAAGTCCAAGGTGCCCATCTTGTTTTATAGAACATCTCTCTTCACCAATGGAACCCCTACCCATCTCCAAAACAAGAACTCTCTCCTTTTTATCCTTTGTTTAATTCTTTCTTCCCCATCTTTTACTCATTGCCTTATAGACTCTTCTCTTCTTTAGAAACCACAGGGATCACATTCTATTCATTGCTAGCCTTCATTTTCACCCGAACATCACACACTTCCCTCTATCTTCCTAGTCCCTTCCCCCATTTTTATGCACCATTTTATTTTGTGATGCAGTTCATCAAAACATATAATTTACCTATATGGAGGGTATCACAAAGTTCTGTTCATAATGCCCAAGGCCCTCCTCTGCACTGGAACTTCTGCCTGACTTCTGCCTTCATCTCTGTGATGACAATCAAAATAGGATCTTTTGCTGTTTTTGTTTTAATATAATCAAGTGCCTGTGATGGAATCTTGCCTTTATCAATCAAGAGACTTTACAAGGAGGGAGTGCAGAAGCAAGAGTTTCTTTAACTAGAAACAGTGTATGTATTTGTATTGTTATTTTAATGTGATTAAAGATCTTTCCCACCCATTGATGGGCCTACCCATTGTGGGAAGTTTGAATAGGGACTTGTTTTGTAGCAGGGTCTCAAGTACCCTTTGTTTTTTCTATTGAGGCACTGGGTCAAAGGGTTGTGAGGCCCTCTGGCTCTAAAAAAGGTATAAATACTCTGAGCTGAGGTTTTATTTTGGGGCTTAGTTTTTGGTAAGAAGGTTTGAATGCCAGAGGAGGACTCTGGGAAGCTGCTAAGTTTTGAAAACCCAGATGTCGTGCTTCCCTCTCTGGTAACTAGTCAGACAGTTGTACCTGTCTGTTGAATTTTGGTCAGGCAGAGGAAGCCATGTCTGTTGATTACTTTGAGGCTTATTGATTGGAAGTATTTGTTTGGCCTGACAAGGACTGTGTGGAAAGGTGCTAAAGTAGCCTCTGGCTTTGAGAACTCAGATGTTGTGCTGCCCTCTCTGGTAACTATGATCAGATAGTTGGGGTCCAACTGTCTGTTGAATTCAGGCAGAGGAAGTTATGTCTGTTGATCTTTTGACTAATCTATATTTTCTTTGAAATTCAGGGTGCTGACTCCCTGAACTAACTGAATGATATATGTACTTGGTTACTTGATAAATGTGCTTGATTAAAGTGATTATTAACTCCTTGAAAGTTGCTTTCCTTTTATGAAAGCAAATCTAAGAACCTGTGACAGGAGGCCCTCCCATGTATGTTGGGGTGCTTACTGAAACAACCTCTTTCTTCTTTATTTATTCATAAAGGATAAATTCTTTATTTATAAAGAAGTCTCTTATTGATGTCTCTGTTGTCATCTTGTTGCTCTTGTCCTTCCCTATTGCATTTTTTCATCTTCCCTACTCTGTTGTCTAATGTGTTCAAGGAAAAAATAACTCCAATATATTCTCTTTATAATAATGTTTCAAATACTTCTTTGTTACTAAATGTTCATATTTTTTCATTTATGTTTAAGCTCAGATTTGCAGGATAGGTCACCTTGGGCTATATACTGAATTCTGTTGTTTTTTTTTTGAAAAACACATTATTCCATTCCCTGCAGCATTTTCTGGTGGTTACAGAATAGACTTGTATTATTCAAATTTCCTTTCCTTTGTATTTAAAGGTCATTGTTCAGATAATTATAGAACTTGTTTCTGAATTGAATTTTTAAATTTAACCACTATGTGTCTTAGAGTTTGCAGCCTGGGTTTTTTCTACAAGCAATCTATACATTCTATTAATTGATATTTTATCTTCTGTATTCAAAGATTCTAAATAGTTTTCTTGTATTACTTTTTTGCATTAGGGTGTTCAGACTTTTTGACTTGTCATATTTGAAGATCACATTCTGTGTTCAAGATCAATGTTGTTTTACTTGGATAGATAACGTATTTTCCTTTAATGTTATGGCTTTTTGCTTCTCTTCTTCTGGATTGTCCTTCACATCTGTGTATTTGCACTTACATTCTCTCTTATTTCTTTGGTGAGGCTTGCCATCACAGATTCCAGTTTTTCTATTCTGCCAAATTTTAAACTTATTTTGTTTATAATTTATGGAACAAAACAGGCATTTCCATAAGAATATAATTTTTAAAAGATGATTCCACATGAAACAGCAAATTTACAATATACAACTTGCTATTCTTTTTAAATATACAACCAAGTTATCATATAAATTTTTTTCCCCTCTCTGGTGTTGGTTTCTCTGGGAGCTGGATTTTAACTGTTTTAGCTTTTTTCCATGTTGAGTGATTCATGATTTGCTAGCCTATGTCTGTGCTTCAAGTGATTTTTGGGACAGACTTAGCCCTAGATGGCTGCTATGCTCTTTCAAGTGTAATAGAGTACCATACAGCTCCTCCCCACTTATATTATGTCCTGTTCCCATGTCTTATTCCCTCTCTTCCTCAATTCAGAGTACTAGCATTTCAACTAGGATTGATTTCTGTCATTTGGACTTTGGGTCTTTGAGATTCTAGAAAAAGGAGAAGATAGGGATGTGGAGTTGAGAGCTATTTCTAGGCCAGAAATGTGTTCTGTCCTATCCCTCTGTTCCACCACTCTCCTGCAGAGAACGTTTGCAGCACAGAATGTTTCTATGTCATTGCTGTTGAGACCTTAGCAAATTCCCCTTGCCTAGAACCCAGGTCTCCAAAGCAATGCAAAGAGGGAGGACACAGGGTATAGGGATGGGTTTTGTTGTAAGCTCAGGTGTCAGATGGCTAGTGTAACCTCACTGCTGGTAGAGTAATTAGCAATGATGGAGGCGGTCCTGAGGGAACTCACCGTAGATGTCAGTTCATGTTTTTAAAAATGTTTTATTGTGTTCCTGGTGTCCTAGACTTAGGAGACAGTTAAAGTTGCTTTTATTTTGTTGCATAATTTCTGTTTTAGAGAGATTTGAGAAATAATCTGTGATCATAGAAACTGTCAAGTCCTCTGTTTTGTTATACAATTCTGATTATTTTCTTAATAATTGTCAAATGATTCTGAGTTTTGGAGTTCTTCCATTTTAAAAAGTTCTTCTGTTAACCCCCTTAAATGAGTGGCCTTAGAAAAAAAGTACTTAGGCTGTCTCTCTCCAGAAGACAAGGCTCAGTGCAGAAATTTTTATATACAAATGTGGCTACTCAAAATCTGAAAGGAAAAATCATATCCTACATCACTATAAAGAGTAGAGTTTTTCAATGTGTGTGTGTGTGTGTGTGTGTGTGTGTGTGTGTGTGTGTGTGTGTGTGTGTGTATTTTGGCAAACCTGTATCTTGGAATGATTATTTTTAGAACTTTGTGGGGGCTGGATTGGAGAGGATAAGACACTGGATGCCTATAGGTCCCTTAAAAGGCTATTAAAATGGGTTGGATAACAGGAGTCATGATGAATAGATAAGGGGATAGAAGAGAAAAGCATTGTAGAGGTAAACTTGAAAGAACTTTTAGCTGATTCAATATAGGGGTGAAAGAAAAAGTTAAGAAAAATAGACTGGGATTCTCCTTTCTGACAAGTATAGTGGGAAAAAAAATAAGACAGCTAGATAGTATTTGGGGGCAGCAAGGTGGCACAGTGGATAGAGGGCTGGACCTGAAGTCAGGAAGACTCATCTTCATGAGTTCAAATCTGCCCCCCGACACTTATTAGGTGTGGGACCCTGGGCAAGTCACTTACCCCTGTTTGCCACAGTTCCTCAACTGTCAGAAGAGCTGGAGAAAGAAATGGCAAACCATCCGAATATCTTTGCCAAGAAAACGTCAAATGGGGTTACAAAGAGTCAGACATTGCAACAACAAAAGGTAGCATCCTAAATAGAGTACTGGACTTGGAGTCAGGAAGAGTTCAAATACAACCTCAGATAATTCCTAGCTGTGAAACCCTAGTCAGATATTTAGATAGTCTGCCTCAATCGCCCTCATTTATAATAGTGGAATGAAGATAATAGCACTTATTTTCCAGAGTTGTTATGATAAAATGAAAGTAAAAAGTACTTTGCAATATAAATACTAGCTATTTTCATTGTTAAGAGGAGGAATTTTGAAATGTCTTGGATAGAGTAAAGAATGTTTGTCTTTTAGCCGTGGCCAGGATCAAATGTGACAATCTATATATAAAGTGCTTTGCAAACCTTAGAGTGCCATATAAATGTTGCTTTTTTTTTTTTTTTTTGCTATTCATGTTATTAGAAAGAATGAAACATTCTTTTTAAAAAATGGAAGAATAGTTTCAATGTAAACACAAAAAAGAATTTTAAAAGGATCTGAAGGAGCAGGACAGAAGTAAAATCTGTGTCAGAGATGTTGGAGTAGAAAAATGTGACAGAGAAGAAAAATGGATCACTGAACACTTGGAGTCAAGTAATAGAAATGAGGGTATCCTTGAAAAAGAAGGAATTGGACTCGAAAAGCAGGATGTAGCTGATAATAGGGATCTATAGGCACCATCAGGTGAGAGATCATCCAATAAGGCTCAGAGGAAGAAGAGATGAATGGTGTTAATTGGTAACTCCCTACTGCAGCAGCCCTTTATTGACCTTAAAAAAATAAAAAAACTCCTGTTTCGTTGGGAAACCTCCCAAGGCAGGTAAAACCAGTTAACTGCTCCTCAAGTCCAGTGATTCATAACAGACGCAGCTAGAAAGCATTGCTAAGGAAGAATTGAGAATGAAACTAAAGACATAAAAAGCACAAATAGTGTTTTCAAGTCCTGCTGCCAATTGAAGTTTCCAAAAGGTGAAGGCAAACTTGAGAAATCAACAGCTGTTTAAGATGGTGTCTGAGAATGGGATTTATATTTCTTATCACTGCTTAAAATATAGAAATGATAGTTTCTTGGATGGAGTGCTCCTAAAGAGGGCTAGAAAAAATATTTGCCTAGGGTCATAGGAATCTCATCCAAAAGGACTTAACCTGAAAAGGAAAGGGGAGAGGAAAACATGCCTACTTATTCTCCCTAAGTTAGATTACATAGAGAACAGCTGCAGTTTAGGAAGATATCCAAGAAAGGAGCCAGAAATAAAACTCATGGCCTCAGATGGTATCCATGAATACACAAAGTAAGAATAATAGTCAAGGAGAAATATAGACACTAATGCACAGAGGCAATTTTAACCTTGTATCACTGAAACATGACAGAATGGGAACTATGACTCCTGAGGCTTATTCAAAGGAATATCCTAGGTAAAAACAATGTTGGGGGCAGGGTGGTACCATTACAGCATCATACATTGAAAAAATTTACCGTGAGGAACACCAGGAACCTAGGCTGGGGGAGGGTTTGGGGAAGCTTTGTGGAGAGCATTTGGATAAAGATCAGTAGAGACAGAAACAAACATGCTATTATAATCAGATTATAAGGTGAATAGACTACCTGAACATGGAGTGGGGAAGAGAAAGAAACAGAAGAGAAGTTTAAGAACACAGCACATGTAAGCCTAGCATTGAGGTATGATAGATCACTATATCCCTAGATTGTTGCTGTTCAGTCATTCAGTCATGTCTGATTGTGACCCCATGGACCATTTCAATATTTGTCTATGGAGTTTTCTTGGCAATGATTCTGCAGTGGTTTGCTAGTTCCTTCTCCAGTGAGTAAGGCAAAAAGAGGTTAAATGACTTGCTCAGGTCACACAGAAAATAAGTGTTGGATTTGAACTTGACCCTCCTGACTCCAGTCCCAGAGCTCTATTCACTGAACCATCTTTCTGCCTCATATAATAGTGATAGGGGACTTCAATTATCCAGATAACTGATGAATCTCATTTTACATATAGAACAGCTACTTATGTCTTAGACTACCTTAATGACCAAGTGAGAGGAGTATTGTATAGAGGAAAGTGTGCCAGATTTGGGGTCAGAGGACCTGGATTTGAATCTGGCACTTATCAGCTGGATGACCTTAGGCAACTCATTTAACCCCTCTGAGTCTCAGTTTCCTTATATGCGAAATAAAGAGGGTTGGAGTAGATGACTTCTGTGTTTCTTTCTAGAGTTAAATCTATGAACCTTTAATTCCATACATTTCAAAAAATAGAGAACTATTATCATTGAACTGGTTTTCACCAGTGACCTTAGAAGTTATTTAATCCAATCATTTCATTTTTACAATGAGTAAGTGTTGAATGCAGAATATGAGCCTAAGGTTTCCTGGTTCCAAGTCTAATATACTGTCTACTTTGCCTTAGGAAAGAAATAGCCTGTTCATTTTAAGTTTTGTGGCAGAGTAAGATAAAGATAGGTATAATCTGATATGTACACTGGATTGCTGGACAGATTTCAAAGGGTTGAGAGAATCTATAGATAGGATTCCATAGCCCAAAAGTCTTTAGGAGGATTGCTGAAATGTTTTTTCCTCTTTATTCATCTATATTACAAGAGATGGTAGGTAACATTGGGAGTGAATATTTGTAAATAAAGGTAATGGTAAATTATACCAATAAAAATAAGAAAAAATGACCTATTTACAAGGAGTAAGGACAAATAACAAGATAAAAAAAAAGTGGTACTGTTCCATAAGAAAAATATTAGAAATGTTAAAACTATGAATGACATTGAGTAAGAAAGCTAACAAAATAAAGAGAGTTTCTTGCCTTTTTAAAAACCACATTGGGGGAAATAGGAGAGGAGATTGTGGTGCCTCATCTGGGTGGATGAGGCAATGACAACATATAGTGGGGAGAAGGTAGAACTAGTTATAATACCCCTTCTGGGCTACTCTCCCAAACACTGGAATTCTGGTTGGTTGGTTGTTGTCCTTTGTTCTTGAAGAAGACCAAAATAACATCCCTATGCTAGAGTCAAGTTTTAATGTGTCCAGCTGTGACTGATCAGACCAATACAAACTTGGAATATTCTACCACATGTTGATGTGAACATTTGGGGTGGATTCTCTAAATTTGCATATTTTGTGTTTCTTTTGAGCTATTTCAATTCTACTTTGCTCATAGAACAAAACACCTTCTCTGATGTGAGCATGTCATGCTGGGCAGTCTTGTGTCAGTGTTTCCCATGTCACTGGCATCCTAAGAGTGTGTAGAGAACAACCTACTATTCCCTGGTACTAGGGAGTACTCTGTAGGTGTTGTTCATTCCTTTTAGTCATGTCTGACTCTTCATGACCCCATTTAGGATTTTCTTGGCAGAGATGCTGGAATGGTTTGTTTTCTTTCTCTAGCTCATTTCACAGATGAGAAAACTGAGGCAAACAGGGTTAAGTGACTTTCCCAGGATCACACATCTAGTAACTGTGGTACATAGACCAAAACTTGTAAGCCCCTAGAAGTATGCTTCCTATCATCAGTCAACCAGAAAATACAATTATCACTTATCAAAGACATTTAATAATATGGAATAGCAAAAATGGTAGCAATAACCCCTACCCTTACCCTTCCTCCAGAACTGAGGTTTACTCTTCCACAAATATACAATCCCTGGAAACCATACAATCATGTGTAGAGAATACATGTAACCAAGGTTACTTATTCCTGCAGTTTTGCAGTTTCTCAAAACCCTTTTTAAAAATTTATTTTATTTTCTCCCCAATTATTTTTCCCCTAATTTCCCTCAGTGTTAAAACAATTTTTTTTAACATTTTTTTAAATGTTGAATTCCAAATTCTATCCCTCCCTGCCCCTTCCTGAGACAGTAAGCAATCAGATATAGGTTATACACATGCAATCATGTAAAATATTTCAATATTAGTCATTTTGTACAAGAAGATTCCAATAAAAAAAAGAATGAAAGTAAGTGAAAATAGAATGCTTCAGTTCGTATTCAAACAATATCAATTCTTTTCCTGGAAGCAGATAATATGCTTCATTATTAGTTCTTTGGGATTGTCTTGGATCATTGAATTCCTGAGAATAGCTAAGTCATTCACAGTTCCTTACTGTATAGTATTACTATTACCATGTACAATATTCTCCTGGTTCTGTTCACATCACTTTGCATCAGTTCATGTAAGTCTTTCCAGGTTTTTCTGAAACCATCCTGCTTGTCATTTCTTATAGTACAATAATATTCCATCACAATCTTATACTGCAACTTGTTTCCCCAATTGATGGGCTTTGACTTTCCAATTCTTAGCTACCTGTAATGTTAATGTAAAGTTAATGGTGAGTGGAGGGAAGATCCTGCCCATTAATAGACCTCATATACCTTTTGTTAATTTCTAATGAGGCATTGTGTCATGAGGGTTGTACCCTCCAGCTCTGAAACCTTTGGGGTTATTTTTTGGAAGAAAGTTCACATGCCAGATGAGACTCTGGGTAGCCACTAAGGAGCCCTCCAGCTTTGAAAACCCAGATGTTGGTGCTTCTCTTTGGAATTGAGATATGTACTGTCTATGATCAGACAGTTGGAAGCCCTGTCTGTTGGTCTTTCTGTTTGTAATTTCTGTTTCTATTTTCTCTGAAGTTCAGGGTGTTGACTTTTTTCCCCTGAACTAAGTGAATGATATATGTACTTGATTAAAGTGGATTGTGTACCCCTCAAAAGTTGTTTTCATTTTAGAAAAGCAGATCTAAGAACCTATACAGCAGGCCCTCTTGTATATGCTGGGGTCCTTGATGTTATACCACTACAAAAAAGAGCTGCTTTAATATTTTCATACAAATATGTCTTCTCCCCTTCTTTTTAATGTCTCAAAGTTCTTTCTTTGTGGAGTACTATAACTTAACTCTGGATTTCCAAGGCTGCCTCTCTCTTGAGCTCATAGTAGGCTCTTTTTTATCCTGCCAGAAGTCCTACTTCTATAAGCTGCTTCAACCCTCAAGTTAACATTTCCATCTGGAGTGTGTGTCTCTGTTCCCTCAAATGTGCCATAAATTCTCTTGAACTGTCTCCAACTTCTAGATGGGGTGTCTTCTGGGAAAATGAATCTACTGTTAAATATCTTGTGTAGGTGGGGAGGAGGGAAGAAGAGAAAAATCTCTTCCTCCTTTCAAGAGATAAAGAACTGGTTTCTTCCAAGACTGCTGATTTCTGCCTTCACTACTTTGAACCCTCAAACTCCCCAAATGTCTCCAGGACTAGCTATTTAAAGCTTTGAGGAATATGTCAGTTCTTTTGGACATACAATGGTCATGTTACTCTAAATTTTGTCAGAGAAAGATATTCACTCTTCATAAAGAGATTACTGGATATTAACACCTTGTTACTATCCTAATATCTCATGATCTGTGTTTATTGCATTCCATGGTTACATCAAGTAAGATGGGGAAGGGGGAAGAGTCAAATCTCTTCCCATTATATTCTCAATATTAATTAGCTTCTGTTTTCTCCTAAGGAAAATAATCTTTGGATCAGAAAGCAGAGAACATACATTCATAATAGGGAGTTGAAACTCAAGGAAGATGGTAAGAGAACATTTAATTGCCCTCTGTGACATTGTGTTACCAGATTTAGATGAATTGCCTTTGTGGGTAATGAGATAACTGGTGAATTAGCTACTGTCAATAGTTTTTGAAAGATTGAGATGGTTGGGAGATATGCTGTAGAACTGGATAAAAACAAATGTTTCAGTTTTCAAGAAGAAAGTAGACCATGCAAATTATAGGCCAGTGAATTTGACTTCAATTTTGGGCAAAATTATACATGATATTTTTAAAGAATTGTTCAGGGGGTAGAGCCAAGATGGCTGAGTAGAAAGAAGCACATACTCTAACTCTTTCCCCACAGCACATAAAATACCTGTAAAAAATAACAACAAATTCTAGAGCAGCAGAAACCACAGAACGACAGAGTGAAAGAGAGTTCCAGCCAAAGGTAACCTGCAAGGCCAACAGGAAAGGTCTATCCTACAGGATGCTGAATAGAGTGTAGGCCAGCCCTGGCCACATGCCACCAGGAGTTACAGGACCAGAACAGGCTTCCAGCGCAGAATCCCCAACATGGAGGGTCTCAGATCCCTCAACCCATAAGCGCCAAAGGTCAGTAAGAGGGCTTTCCCAAATGAGTGAGAAGGGAGTAGGATCCCCCCAGCACTGATCCCAGGGAGCTGCAGAATCTGTGAATCACTCTGTCTAAAGCCCCTGGGGGAATTGAGCAGCTGATCTGAATCTCAGCCCTGAGTCTGGTCCTGGGGTGAGGAGGAACACTAGAAACTCTCCTCTTGACAAAGGATTCAGAAGTCAGGTAACTGGCTGAGAAAATGCCCAAAACAGAGGAAAAAAATAAGACCATAAAATGTTGCTTTCTTGGTGAACAGGTATTTCCTTCCATCCTTTCAGATGAGGAAGAACAATGCATATTGTAGAGGAAGGCAAGGCTTCTGCACCCAGTACCTCCAAAATGTATATGCAATGAGCTCAGGCCATGGAAGAGCTTGAAAAGCAAGTCAACGGCTTGCTAAAGGAGACCCAAAAAATGCTGAAGAAAATAACACCTTTATAAATAGACTAACTCAGTTGAAAAAAGAAGTCCAAAACCAATGAGGAGAAGAAGGTTTTAAAAAAGCAGAATTAGCCAAATGGAAAAGGAGGTTCAAAAGCTCACTGAAGAAAATGGTTTTTTAAAAATTAGAATGCAACAGATGGAGGCTAATGACTTTATGATAAACCAAGAAATTGCAAAACAAAACCAAAAGAATGAAAAAATAGAAGATAATGTGAAATATCTCATTGGAAAAACAATTGACCTGGAAAATAGATCCAGGAGAGACAATTTAAAAATTATGGGACTACTTGAAAGCCATGATCAAAAGAAGAGCCTAGACATTGTCTTTCATTAAATAATCAAAGAAAACTGCCCTGATATTCTAGAACCAGAGGGCAAAATAAATATTGAAAGAATTCACTGATCACCTCCTGAAAGAGATCCAAAAAGAGAAACTCCTAGGAATATTGTGGCCAAATTTCAGAGTTCCCTGGTCAAAAAGAAAATATTGTAAGCCTCTGGAAAGAAACAATTCGAATATTGTGGAAATACAATCAGGATAACACAGGATCTGGTAGTTTCTGCATTAAGGGATTGAAGGGCTTGGAATAAGATATTCCAGAAGTCAAAGAAACTGGATTAAAACCAAGAATCACCTACCCAGCAAAACTGAGTATAATACTTCAAGGGAAAAAATGGTAATTCAATGAAATAGAGAACTTTCAAGCATTCTTGATGAAAAGACCAGAACTGAAGAGAAAATTTGACTTTCAGACACAAGAATCAAGAGAAGCATGAAAAGGTAAACAGGAAAGAGAAATCATAAAGAACTTTCTAAAGCTGAACTGTTTACATTCCTACATGGAAAGATAATATTTGACTTTTCTCAGTATTTGGGGAGGTGGAGGAATTACACACACACACACACACACACACACACACACACACACACACACAAACACTCACATAGACAGAGAGCACAGGTTGAATTGAATCAGAAGGGATGATATCTATAAAAAAAATTTAAGGGGTGAGAGAGGAATATATTGGGAAGAGAAAGGAAGAAAATGGAATGGGGAAAATTATCACTAATAAAAGAGATAAGAAAAATATTTTTCAATGGAAGAGAAAAGGGAGGAGGTGAGAGGGGAAAAGTGAAACTTACTCTCTTCACATATGGCTTAAGGAGGGAATAACATGCTTACTAAATTTGGTATGAAAATCTATCATACACTACAGGACAGTAGAGGAGAAGGGGACAAGAGGGGTGAGGGGGATGACAGAAGGGAAGGCAAATGGAAGAAGGGAGTAACTAGAAGTAAACACTTTTGGTAAGGGACAAGGTGAAATGAGAGAATAGAATAAAGAGGGGACAAGGTAGGATGGAGGGAAATATAGTTAGTCTTACACAATATGACTTATGGAAGTCTTTTGCAAAATGACACATATATAGCCTGTATTGAATTGCTTGCCTTCTCAGTGGGGATAGGTGGGGAGGGAGGAAGGGAGAGAAGTTGGAATTCAAAGTATTAGAAACAAATGTTAAAAATTGCTATTGCATATAATTGGGAAATAAGAAATACAGGTAATGGGGTATAGAAATCTATCTTGCCCTACAAGAAAAGAGAGAAGATGGGGTTAAGGGAAGGGTGGGGTGTGATACAAGGGAAGGCACATTGATAGAAGGGGTAATCAGAATGCAAAGTGTTATGGGGTGAGGGGAGGGGAGAGATGGGGAGAAAAATGGAGCTCAAAATTTTGTGGAAATGAATATTGCACTCTAAAAATAAATTTTAAAATAAATAAATAAAATTTTTAAAAAAGAAATGTTTAGAGTACACCTAGAAAAGGAATTGATGATCATAAAGATCCAAAACAATAATATTGCCAAGAACAAATTATGCCAGACTAACCTCATTTCATGTTTAGTTAGGGTTATTAGACTGCTAGATGTGATATGATTTGCCTATATTCTGGCAAATCTTTTAACCAAGTGTCTCATGGTATCCTCATGAAAAAAGACAGAGTGGGCTAGACAATGGTACTGTAGTTTGATTCACAACTGATTAAATGAACAAACCTAAAGAGTTTGTTGGTTCACTGTCAGGTTAGAAATCTCTAGTAGAATATCCCAGGGATCGATGTCATAGTTGTTCAACCACTCCTATTTGCCATTCACTTTACTATGAACTGGTTATGTTGAACTGTTATTATGTCCACGTTTTTCAGTATATATGTTCTTTCCCCATTCTGAGAAATAGCATCATAGTATCTATAATTCTATTTATCTTTTCTGTTAACTCTGAGCCCCCAGTCAGAGATAGTACTTCTGGCAAAATATTTCAGTGTTAGCTCTCTCTTTGTTCTCTAGGAATAATTTCCCTTACCTATATCTTCCTATCTTTTTCCAGTAAGGACTTATATACCAGTAAAAGCCAATGTTTAAAATTATTCCTAAAGACAAAGCAAATTACTAAAACTAATAATGGTAAACAGACTTTCCTTGTACCCAGAGGGAAAAGTTTTTTATTCCATGAGAAAGCTTGAGGTAAGAAAAGAATTAAAAGATTAGTAGCTTAAGAGGGGGGATTCAGCTACAGATCATTTGTATTGATCCTTTTTGAACTTTCCTTTGGCCTATGAGAGTTTCACTGGCCAATGAGAACTTCACTTTTCCCAGTCTCATGCATTTTCTACTCATCCCACCAGGGCCTAGGTTCCTCTTCAAGTGTCAGTTTCCTGGATTCACTAAGTTAATTTTTAAAGGACACTCAGAAGTAGGGGTATGTTGGAGCTAACTCATACCAGCTCAAAAGAGATGATCATTAATTTTTTATTATGAGTACTTGAACCACAGAAATCAGCAAATCTTACAAATCAGGGCTTCATTTTTTGTTTTGTAGATTGTTTTTAGACTAGAGAAAATGTTGCAATAAGATTAATAATACAGATTAAACTGTGTGTCACATATACAATTGTTTTCTTTTTTGGAAAGCTATTTGTTAAACATTTACTAGCATAACTTTGTCCAGAAATATGGCATGTCATTTTGTATCTTGTGGTTGTTGTTTTCTTTCTGATTCATTCAAGTGACTTGTTCATATCTCATATAGATATCATATGAACTGGCTATATTTTTTCCCTCAATCAGCACTTTATTATCTGGCTCCCTTTCTATAATTAGGCTTGTGGAAGATTAGCACTCTTACATATTGTCCATGGTTCCTCCTAGTGATCTGAAATTCCTATTTCTCAGATAATAACAACAACAATATTTATATGCTGTTCAATCATCTAGCACTCCATCCTCTGCCCCACACAGCTGCCCTAGCTAGCATTTATATAGAACCTACTAATAGCCAAGCTCTGTGCTAAGTACTTTCCAAATATCTCATTTAATCCACTCAACAACCCTGGGAGGTAGGCACTATTATTGCCTCTATTTTGCAGATGAGAAAAGTAAGGCAAACCAAGGTTAAGTGACTTGCCCAGGTTCACACAGCTAATAAATGTTTGAGGCTAGATTTAGACTTAAATCTTCCTGACTCCAGGCCTACATTTTATCCCCTGTGCCAACTAGCTACCTCAGAGAATAGTAATCCATGATTTGTAGTCATATAGTGTTACTAGAACAGCATTATAATTAAAAAGATATTTTAGGGTAGGACAGAGGTGAGTAACTAGGTGGCACAATGGATAGGACACTGGGTTTGGAATCAGGAAGGCTCATTTTCATCAGTTCAAATTTGGCTTCAGCCACTTAATTGCTGTGTGGCCCTGGGCAAGTTACTTAACACTTTTTGTCTCAGTTCCTCATCTGTAAAATGATCTGGAGAAGAAAATGGGAAACCATTCTGGTATCTTTGCCAAGAAAACCCTAAATGGAATCACAGAGCCAGAGATGACTGAAGTGACCAAAGGACAAAGGATGTATGAAGTACTTGAAAGGGTGCAGGATTTAGAGTCAAGATTTGGATCTGAATCATGGGAAAATGGTTTTCATGGATTTGAACCTCAGTTCCTTCATCAAGAAAACTGTTGGTGATATTTTCTAGTCATGTGTTAACTGCCAATACACCTGTATATCTCTTATGGTTGTTTTGAGGCTGAACTAAGATAAGACATTTAAAGCAGCTTGCAAACTTTAGAAGTTATATAAATGTGGGAAAAAATTTTTACGGCTAAGCTTGGGGACAAAGGCCTCATTTCTAGAATATATAGAGAACTGACTCAAATATATAACCATACAAGTCATTCCCCAATTGATAAGTGGTCAAAGGATATGAACAGGCAATTTTCAGGGGAAG
>CM053770.1:154653883-154727652 GCA_028658325.1 Potorous gilbertii
GAAAAAAAAAAATCCCAATGTCAATTTTCTAAGGCAAAATGCCTTCCACACTCAGAGAAAGAAATATGGAAGTCATTCGCAGAATGTAGCAGATCATGTTTGTGTGTGTGTGGGTTTTAGTGTATTATGTTTTGATTTGTTATATGATTTCTTCCACTTATGTCAGTGTGACTACATAACATCACTATAGTGAAAATATACTCAATAGGAAAGTATGTCGAACCTATACAGAATTGTATGCTGTCATGGGGAGGGAGGGTGGTAGGGGGGGGGAAGGTGTGGGGGTATAAAATCTTAATTTTAAGGAAGTGATTGTAGAACATTTATAAATAAATAAAATTTAAAAAAATTTAAATAAATAAATAAGAAGAAGAAATTAAAGCTATCTATAGTCATATGAAAAAAAAAAGAAGTTATATAAATGTCAGCTGTTACCTCAGTCACTGACTGAATTGCACAATTTTTCAAAATGCCATTCTGCACATTCTCTTCTACCCAGTCAAGTCCATCAGTTATTACTGTAAATTTTTCTGACTCAGAAGACATTTGAAACAGGGTCATGAAGTGGAAAGAACTGAATCTAGAGTCAAAGGACCTAGATTTGAATTCTGGCTCTGATACATTCTCCCACTATGAACTCGGGGAAATTACTTAACTTTTCTGGGACTCAGTTTTCTCAATTACAAAATGAGGATACCAGACTAGATGGCTCCTAAAATCCCTTTTAGTTCTAAATCTATGCGTACATGCCCCTAACATTTAAGATAAAACATTCAAAATTAGAAATTAAAGTAATCTACAGAACAGGAATGCATTGAAACAAGCATCAATGAACTCTATTTTCAAATGTTTATTATTTGAAAAAAAAAACCAAACAACTGTGAAGACTTCATTGCTTTTGGAACTTCTGCTCTTAGGAAACCATTTTGATTGTAATAATTTTAAAGAGAGTTGGTTGATGTTAAGCATCTGTCATACTTTAATTCTAAAGAATACAAATAGTAGTAAGTAAAAATGACAAATAAATCACTCATCTTGTGTTTCTATGTATTTTTCTTCTTATGCACATTTCAACATTTATGTATCTATAACTATACTTTTAATATGAAGTTTTATTTTAGTTGGGGATAAGATAAGTTTATTAAAATGTTTAAATTAAAATTTTCGTTTACTCTTTTTTAGAATATAAAACCGTGTTTGTGCCAATATAATTTTGATTGTGCGCTATAGAGAACTTAATTGTTTAACCAGTTTGAAGTATAGTTGAGTTGGGAAACATTACACAAGAGGACGTTGCTAGGAAGAATCAAAAATGGTTACCCCCATGAAACAAATTGTTTTCATTGTTAATATAACAAGTCTCTCCCCTGTCCTATCAGAACTATCCTCTCCCCACCTCTAAAAAAAAATGTTTGGTCATGTCAGCCTTGAACCAATACAACCCAACACCTCTTCTAGTCAATACCCACTCAGACCACAATAGCCACAGAATTCTCCATTTTAATTGCATTGGAGGAGTTTTTGGCATCCTGGAACAAAGCAAACAAGAATGGGGAGATCAGAAAATGGAAACCTACAATAGGACTGAGTCCACTGATTTTGCCAAAGCAGAGTATATGAGAGAGTTTGAATTACTTTGAACAGAATTAAATTTACTGATGTACAATAAATGTTTCAGTGTTTTAGATCTTTTAAAAAAACTTTTAGTATATGACATTTTCATTTGTTTTGCATGGTTTGACAGTTTACATGATTTTGACATTCTTTAATTCATCATGAAACCACACATCACACTGCATATAAAACATACCTTGGAAGAACAATTCATTTTTAAAAGTCTAGTTAATAGCCCATACATTTTCAAATGGGGTTCTGAAGAATTCAACCAATAAGGAGGCTTTTATTAAATTCTTATTATATGCCAGGTATTGTCCAAAATGCTGGGGATTAAAACAAAGACAAAAACACAAAAGCAGTCCTTGCTTTCTAGAGTTTATCTCCATTGCTTAGATAAATTCTTAACCTTTACCAGTGTGTGACTTGGCACAAGACTGTATTGCAGTGATCCAACTCCATTTGAGTATTTCTGTAATATTTGCCAGAGTTCACAGTTCTCTCAACGGAGACATGACTTCAAAGCCTACTGTAAGGCTAAAAGAATAATCTCCAAAACATTTTTAAAGGGTGGCTGTTTTATTCTGATAAATATCCCCAGATCTTATAGGCTACCTTGGACTTCTGACAATTGTTTGAATATAACCTTAAATGAAAGAGTGAGCTACATCAACAAAACCCCACCTTTCCCCTTCATCTTTAGCACTCCAGTATTATCTTGCTCATCACAAGCATTCATTTTCTTCATGGGATTAAGGTCTTATCTTATGATAGTATTTCCTGAGGATTAATTAGGATTCTTCACCACAATAGTCTAAATCCTAAGCTTTGTTTTTTATTTATAAATATACTTTCCCTTGTACTTCAACTGTTGTTTTATTGTGGACCTGATTTTCAGGGATGGAGAGGGTGGTAGGGCATAGCAATGTGGCATTATGAATAGAGTGCCAGATGGAGTCAAAAAAACTCAAGTTCAAATTCTGCCTCAGACATTTCTTAGCTTTGTGGCCTTGGGAAAGTCATTTAACCTCTGTCTGTGTTAGTTTCCTTATTTGTAAAATAGGGATATAACAGCATCTATCCTTAGTGTTACTGTGAAGATAAAATGAGAGAATAATGGTAAGGCACTTGGCAAATCTTAAAGCACTATATAAATGCTAGCAATTGTTATTGTCACTTTTGAGGAGGACCAATGACATCACAAGGTTGGGGTCAGAGTACAGTGTGTTCAGTTGATCAGTACAATATGATTTCAGAAGGCTCTACCACACACCCAGTGCAAGTAGTCCATTAGAACATTTGGGATGGAGATGTCTTTGTGCACTGAGATTATGCTTTGTTCACAGAGTACAGTACATTCTTTGATGCCAGCCCACCATACTGGGAGGTCCTGTGCCCGTCTTTCCCATGTCTCACAAATGATATTAAAGTTCTTCAGAGAGACCTTGAGAATGTCCTTGTACTCCTTCTGACTACCATGTGACTGCTTACTTTGTGTGAGTTCTCCCTAAAATTAGGTTGATAATGATGACCCTTGAAACACTTGACTTCTACATATTATCTGCTGTAATATCCCAATGGTTGAACTGCATGTAGTCTCCAAGAGCTACAACTTTTGCATCTTTCCTTAGAGTAATATTTATTCTTCAAAACCATAGAATTAAAAACATAGCAAGTAATAGAAATGAAACATATCAGTCCTTAATTTGAGACAGGGGTGGGTAGAGGTGATGTGATAGAATGGGAGAATATGTGGAAGACAGAGTGGCACAGCCATAGCTCTGAGAAGCAGAAGCTTTGAGAGGAGAGAAAACCAAGAGGAGTTGTAAGAATGAACCTATGGAAACCCAGTTGCCATGGAAGTGGGAAAAGTGCTGCAGAGATGAGATCACCAGCACCAGGACTCCAGAGGCATCAACAATATCAAAGCTCATAGGGTGGATCCTGCTTTGCTTTAACCCATCCAGATGGCAAGATCCAATGTTATTGATTTCTATTTCCTTTTCCTCCCTGTCTTCCAAGATGGCAATATGCCTGTTCCCTAACTCTCTTTCTTAAAAGTTTGTGTACCCTTTTGTTATTAAAAAAAAATTGATAGCTTTAGTTTTCACATTGCTTAAATTTTCCCCTGTATCTATCCTTTCCTCTGAAAAGCTATCCCTTATGGCAAAGATTTAGAAAGAAAGCAAAGGAGGGAGAAGAGGAAATATACAAACCTCTCAATTCATTGAAAAAAATCTGATAATATATGCAATTTTCCACACCTTTAGAACCCCCTACCCCAACCTCTAAAAGAGGTGGGGAAATACAGCTTTTCAAGTCTTCTTTGGGGCCAAATTTGTTCTTTGAAGTTTTGCAAGATTTCTTGATTGTTTTGTGGTTGTTCTTCCATTTACATTGTTGTATTCTTTTTTGCTTGCTTCATTTTGCCTTTGTTCATTTAAATCTTTTCATGCTTCTCTGTCATATTCATCTCTATCTAAGCCAGTAATTGTGATAAATGTGGTTAACCATTGCTTTGCTGGTCTATGCATTGCATATCTCAAAATGCAATATAGGAAGGATAATTAAGGAACATCTGGGAGAAGAGAGATAGAATTAAAATTGCAGCAACCTGTTTTCTAGGAGCTTAAAGATAAAAAAGAGAATTATTGATTTATTTTAACAATGCCTCAGTGTTGAAAGAGAATATTTATAGCAGGACTTCTTTAGGCAAGAAATGAGCAAGCTGTGCTTTGTGGGGTGAGCTGGGAGGAGTAAAGGGAAAGAGGAAAAGGTTGTGAATAGCTAGGCTGCTTTTAGAGAATGGTCAGAAAGAGTGGCTAGAAGAGAGAGAGTCACATCCAGTGCAGGAAGTAGCTCCACCCACACAAGGATTGAGGTTAGTGAGAGGAAGTGATTGACCTATTTACTTGCACAGCACAGTATTACAACGTTGCTAAAAGAATAATATAAATCAATACTCAGTTGGTAGGAAGTTTTGTCCGGAGAGTGAATAGGGAGCATATGTGGTAGATACACATTTCTTATGAGTCATAGAACATTAACTCTGGAAGGATGCATAAAGATCAATTCTCTTTTTTAACATGACGAAACCTAAGGACAAAGATGTAACTCTCATGCTGTCAAAGACTTTGCTCCAGGGTGCCAATATGGGAAAGGAGGGCAGAGGTATCCTGCTTTCTTCTTCCCCATTTGGACTTCTGGCCAACCATCTCTGCTCCTCAAAGAGGATCATGTGAGGTAGTGACCACAGCTCTCTCACCATCATCTAAAGATGTTACTCCCAGGGTCCTCTGGATGTGTCACCTCTTTTCCCAGACTGGTCTTCTTTACTTCTGCCTTTCCTCTGCTTGCTGTCTTCACTTTGTATCTTTTTAAATGTGGGAAAGCAGGAACTGCAAGTAGTTTTAAGGAGACATGATTTGGCTCCTCTCCAAGTGCTTTGTGTCCTAGGAAGACTCCTTCATGGTGAAGTGAGTTGTACAAGGTAACAAAAATAGTAAATAATGGATTTAGACTAGAATAAAGTAACATTTTCAAAAAGTATAGCCCTTCCAAAATATTCTGAAATTGTTTTAATGTTTTTGTCTCTTTTTTAAAAAAAAAAGCATTAACACAAAAGGTAAAACCTATCAATATTTTTCAAGAGGTTGAATATTTTAGTCTTTTTGCTTTGCATCTGGTTTTCTGTTTGAAAGGTCACAATGGTAAGGATAAGTAATTCCTACATTCTACTTTCAAGTGGAAGTGCAAAATGTACAAAAGGTAAAAAAAAAAAAAAAAAAGAAAAGTATCCCAAATTTAGAGACAGATCAGATATCAAAAATTTGGACAATCACATCCACACTAGGTCACCTCAGAACCAATCTCAAGCTTCTAATAATTTAAAACTTAAAGGGAGCCAAGGGAAGGGTCAGATCATTGTGAAGTTGGTGCCACAGGAGTCAACAATAGCAACCTAGTCAACTTATCCATCAGTAGTAACTGTAACCAATGACCCAAGACCCAGGTCTCCGTAAGACTGTTTTCTATATTTGTGACTTGTTTTGATTCTGACCTGAAGTTTTCTCCAAAAACTACAGAATATAGTTCAATGACAACTCATATCTAGGTCTCCACAGAAGTAGCTTTAAAAGTTCTTACCTACCATGCAAACGCTCAAAGTAACAAGGCATATGGAGGTATAGTAGCAAGTACACTAGCATTCTCAGGATGGCCTGCTAATACAAGTTCTTTGATCTACTTTATAAAGGAAAGACAGCTTCCAAGGGTTAGCAATCTTTGTTTAATTAAACTTACACATAAGTCACTCACTAGTTCAGGGGAAAGGTTAATACCCTCAATATGGAGAAAATACAAGCAGAGAAATTAGCACAAAGATCAACTGTCTGAACAAAGTAATACAACCACTTACATACACCACTTGATGGAGGAATACCAACAAGAGCTGAATAGTGGGGTGGAGGGGGTCTCTTAACAAACAGCTATTCAGAGTCCCTTTTTGGGAATCAATAAAAGGTCCTTCTCATAAGTGAACCCCCAAAACAAAATACCAACCTCCCAGTATATATAACAAAGACTTGGTCCCTGATTAGCTCAGAGCCAGTAGAAATGAAACCTATGTGACTCAACACAGGTGTGAATTATCAGGGTTCAAAGAAATATCAATCCTTCAGATGTTTTTCAATGAGCCTGGGAACTGAACTCCAGAAAGAAAACAACAAAAAATTCCATTTTGCTTGGGCTTACAAGAGTATAGGAGAAAATGCAGAAAATCAAAGGATTCATAATAGCCAATTAACAAGAGATGTAATTCTCCTTTTTTTTATGGTAAATCCTACCTACCCCCAGAGCCCTAAACAAGGCTTCAAAATCACAGCATAGTCATGTGGTTTGAACTTTCTTCAAAAAGGAAACACTTGAGGTTAAGAGAAGTAGTCCCCTATCCTAATATTCAGATTGATTCTAGTGGTATCCCAGTTATACATTCAGGCCTCCACATTTATGGTACTACTGTGTAGACTTGGATTGCTCCCAAAAGTAAACAAATTTAGGGTTGTTTGAGAAACAACCTCTTTTCTTCAGGAAGCTGGTGCTATCTAGCCCTTTTTCCTTCTTCTAGGAGTCTGAATTGTAAAACTCTTAAGCCTCAAGTTTCTATAATGACAATTCCAAGGCTTAAACTGCCCAGAAATCTGCCCAGTCCTCTATTCAGAAGACTGAGTCCCTAAACTCTCCAGGAACTGGACATTGGCCTAGAAATTGCTCTTCTGCTATCTAAGAAGCTAACATTTAGGAACAGAAGTCCTCCTCCCCTGCCTTGGTACCATTTGGTTGAGAGCGTGTGCATCTACAACATTCCTGTTTCATTATCTCCACAAAGTTGCATCCAGGCACTCTAGATTCTAGGAACTTGGAGGGGAGGAACTCTAGACCTGAAGGTGAAAGCATATGCAACTCAATTGTCCTGTTGCACAAAGCAGATTAATAACACCTGCATAAAAGACAATGTGCATACACAGGTTCTTCTGTTTCCCTCCCCAGGATCTAGGTACACACCTAACTTGGTCACTCTTATACTTTAAGTTATCTCAGAATATCTCTGAAAAAGAGAAAAGAGTTTGACCGCCACTGAAATCCTGTGGCAACAGGCAAGTGATAAAGCAAGGTGCAGATACAATAGGAGCTGTAGTCACAACTCTACACACAAGTGACCCAGGCCATAGGGTCATTTCTCACTTGAAACAGCAGTGGGACTCGGCAGTCTCCTGGGTGTCTGAGCAGGCTTTTAAGAATTGCACTGCTCACCTCCTAGTGTGAGGACGGGGGCTAGAAAAGGTGCCCTAAAAATTATCTGCTTACCCAACCCTGGCCTGATTACTGTGGCAGTAGGGGAATCCCATTATGTGGTCAAAACACAAAAAAAATGTACAAAATGTACAAAAACATCTGCAAAGATGATTCCACTCACCATTGGCACATGAAACGTGCACACCCTTATAGACCACACAAAATTCAGTAGACCTGAAAGACGAACTGCTCTTGTTGTAAGACAGTTCAAACAGGTATCACATCCAAATAGCAGCCCTGAGTGAAACAAGGCTGGCAAATGAAGGCCAGCTTTCTGAAATTGAAGCAGGATACACATTTTTCTGGAGTGGCCACAGTGAAGGGGAATGCCATGATGCTGGAATAGGTTTTGCAATCAAAACTAATATAGTCGGCAAGCTGGTATGCCTGCTAAAAGAAGTGAATGACAGGCTTGTGACAACGGGATTGCCACTTGCATGAAAACATCATGCTACCTTCAGTGCCTATGCTCTCACCATGACGAACCCTGATGAAGTCAAAGAAAAATTTAATCTAGAGTGTTATTATCTATATGGTATTGTCTTCTCCCTATCCCTATTAGTTTATAAACTCCTTGAGAACAAAGACTGTGTCCATTTTTGTCATTACAGTGCTTAGCACAGTGGCTTGAATATAACATGTTTAAGCAATATTTATTGATAAATTCATATTTAAGGAGGATAGTGATCTGAGTATAGTAATAAAAATTCAGAGCAAAGGTCATCAGCTACAGTATTAGTCTAGCTATAAAATTTTTGAGACCATTTGAAACTATTGGATAGTTTACACAAACCCTGCAACTAGCTGTCAAGGTTATAATCATTTGTGAGACGAAAGAAATTTGCTCACCTAACTTAATGTAGAAGAGGTTTAATATTAATGCAGAGGAGATAAGTTGTTGGAAAAGAAAGATCTTGACCCAAAAGGTTCTTTCTTTGCTATCTTGGTGCAACCTAAGATGATTATCAAAAAAGCTAAAATGTGTTGATTATTCCTAAGTTTGAGCAATTCACAAAAAAATCAATAATGCTCCCTTTAAGGAGTATAAACTTCCATTAGTCAAACACAACTTCAATAAACTGCAGCTGGCCAGCAAAAAAGCAGTGGAGAAGTAGACAGCAGCAGGAGCTCAGCAAAAACACAGTAAACATAAACTTCAGAGGCAAAATGGAATGGCACACCCAGAGGTAAAATAGAGTCACAATGATCTACAGACTAGTCAGTTGATAGAAACTGTGAAATAGATTTTAACTATAATATAACCCTATGATCATGCATCAGGAATGTTCCCTCTCCTAATGGTGGCATGGAAATTTTAAGATCATAATCAACTTGTGCATTAGAAATTTCTGGTTTTTATGTACTCTGAAAACATTTGCAGCAGTTAGGTGGGAAAAGTCATTAGTACACACATCCTTTCCTTTCCCTCTGCCCCTTACATAAACCACCACACTTCATCTAGGGAGCCCAGGGGGAAGGAGCTACTACTGGATTTCCATTCCCCAACTTTCCTCTAGTCTCTTTAAGGATCTCCATAAAAGAATTTAGTCCCTTATGATTGTTCACACATATTTACCTTTTGATGTGTCTCTTGACTCCTATATTTGTACTTCAAAGATTCTATGCAACTCAAGTCTTTCCATTAGGATTGTTTGAAAATCCTCTATTTCATCATAATCCATTTTTAAGTCCCTATAGGATTATACTCAGTTTTTCTGGATAAATTATTCTTGATTTGCCTTCAGGAATATCATATTCCAAGCTCTCTGCTCCTTTAAAGTTGTGGCTGCTAAATCTTGTATGATCTCGAATGTGGTTTATCAGCACTTGAATTCTCTTTCAGGCTGCTTGAAGTTTGTTTTGTTTTAATCTGGAAACTCTGGATTTTTAGCTATCTTGTTCCTGGGAGTTTTCACTTTAGGTTTGTGTTTAGGAAGTGATTGGTGAATTCTTTCTATTTTCTCTTTGCCCTGGAGTTCTAAAAAAAATCTAGGTAGCTTTATTTTAAGATTTCTTGAAATATGATGTATAGGCCCTTTTTTGGGTCATGACTTTCAGGTAGTCTGAAACTAAATAGTACCCTTTATTATGACATTCATACTGTGATTATTCTACTATAAAAGGCATGCACAACCTGTGACCTTTGGCCCATAAGTAGCCTGTGGGCATGCAAAGGGTTTCAGGCAGCCCATGGAAAGTTTTCCTCTACATTTTTCTCAGACCACCTGAAATCCTTAGGAGTCCTGAAGGTTATGCAGGCCCATGCTACAGGTTTCAGACTAAATAGGAATCTAGAACTGAGAGCATTATTTGCTCCTGGGGTAAGAGCCATGAAATTGCTGCTTGCTTAACTTTTGAACTTTATGCCACTCCTAGGTATAGGTCTCATTCTCAGTCAGCTCTGGCTATGACCCAAAACTAGATGATAGGAAATAAAGATTTAGCATCATTCTTGCACTCTTCACAAGTTTAGGTCCCTGCATATTGGATTTGGGATCTCTTCTTGCTCTGGCCCATAGCCATTCCCTGGCCTGGGATGGTCTAGGTTTTTTTTCTGCCAAATCTCTGAACTCAGTATCCATAGACCTCTGTTTATCTCCCTTTGCTGGCCCAGACTGGAGAAATGCTCCCTAGAATGTTTTTTCTTCATCTCAGATTTCCCAAGTGGGACCCAATCAAATGAATTTTCTAGGAGTAGAGTGTTCTTATACTTATTCCTGCTGTCAGCTTCAAAACTTTTCAACTAGGAGTAAGCTAGAGCCAGCTTGAACCCATTTACTAAATTGTTTAATTCATTTTGAGTATGTACACCCTGAAAATCAACAAATGATACAAATCAGGCTTAATTTATTGTTTTATTGATTGTCTAGACTTGAGAAATGATGGAGAAAATGTTGAAGTGCAGATTAAACTTAAGTTTATCATGCAAATGATTTTTAAAGTATTTGCTACCATACCTCTTCATGACAGCTATATCTTCTATCACATCCCAGTTCTTGGTGACTTGGAATCAAGGACTTTTAGAGGGAGCTTCAACTAATAAAATTGCCTTAGTGATGTTCTTAGATGCTCTGATCTCAAAAATGCAAGAAGCCTGCTGTAGACAACACTGGAAGAAGAAGAGCTTATTTCAGGTAAGAGAGTGAAAATCAGAAAGGTGGTAAGAATGGCCTTCTGGAGGAATTAATGAACACAGAAGAGAATGAAAATAAAAAATCCCAGGCTCCACTTCCCTTCTCCCTCCAGAAGGCACTCAGTTCAGATTCTAAGAATCTGCCACATGCGGGGCATGAGTTCTGCCAAATATTAAAATTAACAGTGAGTTTCCTGATATAACCAGTAACATTATAAAAGTTTACTGGTTGGTTGTTTGTTTTCCTTCATTCTTGAAGAAGACCAATTTACCATGATAAAGTGAAATTTTAGCCTGTCTAACTATGGGTGATCAGACCAATATGAGCTCAGAATGCTCTACCACAGGTTGGGCACAGATAGTCCATATGAATACTTAGGGTGTATATGCCAAATTTGCGCATCCTATGTTTACTTTGTGCTGTCTCAAGAGCACAGCATGCTTTCTGACATAGGCACACCATGCTGAGAGGTGCTCTCATGTTGCACAGTCAAATTCAAAGTTCTTGAGAGAAACCTTGAGAGTGTCCTTGTATCACTTCTTTTGACCATCATTTGATTGCCTGTCCCATGTGAATTCTCCATCAAATAATCTTTTTGACAAGCTTACATTTTGCATTCGAACAGCATGGCCAGCCTATCAGACTTGTCCTCTCTGAAGCATACTTTGAATGCTTGGCAGTTCAACTTGAGTAAGGACTTCAGTGTCTGGTACCTTATCCTGCCAGGTGACTCTTAGAATCTTCCTAAGACAGTTCAAATGGAAGTGATTCAACTTCCTGGCATGGCACTGCTACACTGTCCATGTTTTTGCAGGCATACAACAATGAGGTCAGCATAACTGCTCTGTAGACTTTCAGTTTGGTAGTCAGTCTAATACCTCTTCTCTCCCAAACCTTTCTTTGGAGCCTCCCAAACACTGAGCTAGCTCTGGCATTGGGTGTGTCAACCTCCTTGTCTATGTGTACATCCCTGGAAAGTACACCAAGGTAAGTTAACTTATCCACAGCATTCAAAATTTCTCCATTTGTTGTAACTGATGGTTCCACATATGGATGGTGTGGTGGTGGCTGATGGAACATTTGTGTTTTCTTAGTGTTAATTATTAGGCCAAAATTAGCATAGGCAGCAGAGAATTGATCCATACTTCATTTCATCTCAGCTTCAGAGTTTGCATTGAGTGCACAATCATCTGCAAATAGAAAATCATGCACCAACTTCCACTTTGGTCTTTACTTGTAACCTTTCCAAATTGAAGAACTTACCATCAATACAGTAGTTGACCTTGATGTTGTGCTCATACTCATTAAAAGCATTTGACCACATGACTGAAAACATCATGCTAAAAAGCATGGGAGCAAGCACACAGCCCTGTTTTACTCCATTGGTGACTGGGAAGGCACAAGAACATTATCCATTATCCAGAGCCTGGGCAAACAGGCCATCATGAAATTGACACCCAATACTGATGAACTTCTCCAAGTAAACAAATTTTGACATAATTTTTTGTAAGCCCTCATGACTAACAATGTCAAAGATCTTGGTCAGATATACCAGAAACTTCAGGACCACAGCATTCGATGATGACACTTTAGGCACAGTCATTGTTCCTTCATTGTGAGTCACAGTTAATCATTACCAGGAAGATAAGTGGTGATTATCTTTCAGCATGTAGTCAATCCTTGGTGCTAACATTTGATTGGTACCAGCACGCCCCCAATGCTCTTTAACTGTCAGGACCATGGCTATCTCCCAGATACACACACAAACACACACACACACATATACACACACAACTGGCTTCCTTGACCCTGTTGTGATGGTGAAAAGGTGACAGAAATATAGAGTATGGGTTGACTGGATGTGACTAGATGACACTATGGTAACTTGTGGCATGGTAGCATATCAAAGAGAAGGAAAAGGAAGAAAATAACTATTTATCTGGCACTCACTTTGTGCCAATGACTTTTCTAAGTGTTTTACAAATATTATCTTCTTTGATCAACAAACCCTGCAAATTAGGCGCTATTACCCCCATCTTACAGTTTTATAAAAATTCATCTATGTAACATTATTGTCTTTATTAAAATAAGATTTTGTATCAATAGATTTATAGTTCCATATCTATATATTTATGTTTGTATATTTGTATCTTGAGAATACCTGGACAAACTGAGGTTAAATGACTTGCCCAAGGCCATACAACTAATGAATGTCTGAGGATAGATATAAACTTGGGTTTTCCTGACTCCAAGCCCAGTGGTCTATCCATTCTGTGACCTAAATGCTTCCATATAGAACAGAGATCAGGCCCCCACTGACATGGACATGGAGTAATTAGCTCAGTGCCAATAGAGAAGGCTAATAAGGAGGATAAAGAAATCATCTAACTTGGCATTCCTTATTTGTTGTTGACAGCGCTACAGAATCTAGGCCATCAACATAGTATGACTGACAGTAAATTGGTCCGGCACATTCAGAAACTGTAAACAGTGCTCTTGACTGTTATGGATCATTCACTGTGAGAAACTAAAATATTACGTTAGTATTTCATATTTTATTCCATTCTGTAATTGATTCTATTCTATAGCTGCCTGACTCATGCTTCCTTGTCTCAGAGTTAAATTCAGAAGTTCATAAGTTGGGAGAGGATTATGAGATGGCAGAGTAGGTCAGAAAATTCCAAGCTCTCCAGATTTCCCCCACAAACAAGACCAAATAGCACCTCAAGGTGAAGGTAGAGTGGTAAAAAGAAGTAAGAACTGTGAAAAAACAGTAGTCCTCCCAGAACAGAGAAAAGTGGAAGAAAAATTCCAGGATGGAGGTTGGTCGCTGTGAAGTGTAAACACCTCCAGGCTTGTTTTGCTGAAACAACAATGAGCCCTGGGGTCAGCTGCATTGGGAGGTAGTCTCAGCCCAAGTCATAGTAATTTTCACCTCCCAGACAGGGTGGAGAGTTGGGCATCTTAGCAGGGGAAGATTGAGGGGAACTTTGCTGATAAGAGACACCAGATCCAGCTGTGCTACTGAGATGGGGCCCTGGACAAGAAGGAACCACTACACTCCTGGTGATTGCAGAAGCAGTGGAGAAGGGACACTGCTGTCTATGGACATTTACAGGAGGATGGACCCAGGTTTTCGGTTCCAGGACAGAGGGGAGAAATGAAGGAGGAACTGAGGTCAGAGGCCTACCCCATATGCTCCAACTAGATATGATTGTAACAAGTTGCTATATTAAAAAAATAGTAGGCAAAGGAGAAAGAACCCAACCACAGAAAGTAACTATGGGAATAGAGAAGACCAGGGCTCTTCAGAGGATCATATTGAAGCAAAAAAAAACTCTTCTACCACAAAGAGTAACTTCAAATGGTTACCTGCCCAAAAAGAATTCATAGAAGAATTTTGAAAAGATATTGAGGAAATTTTTTTTAAAAGAACAATGTGAGAAAAACAAGGTTATGAAAAGAAAGTTAACCAGTTTGAAAAAGGAGATCTAGAATCTAAAGAAGAAAAAAACCCCAACTATTTGAAAATTAGAATTGGGCAAGGGGAAGTCAATAAACTTATAAGAGACCAAGAATTAATAAAACAAAATATAAAGAATGAAGAAATAGAAGAGAATGTGAAACAAATGATTTGGAGAACAGATCAAGAAGAGAAAACATAAGAATAATTGAACTACATGAAAGCCATAATAAAAAAAAGTCTTCTAAATTCAGGCTAAGGGAAATGTAATGGAATACTATTGTGCTATAAGAAATGACAGTTGATATTCAGAAAAACCTGGAAAGGCTTACATGAATTGATGCTGAGTGAAATGAGTAGAACCAGGAGAATATTATACACAGCAAAAACCAGAGTGTGCAAGGACTGTTTCTAATAGAGATAGTCCTTCACAGCCATGCAAGGACCTAAAACATTTCCAAAGGACTCTTGATACAAAATGCCATCCACACCCAGAGAAAGAACTATGGAGTTCGAACAGGGAATGAAACAGACTATTGTAATGCTAATGAATTAAAGATATTCCCCAGCCATTAATGGGCCTGTCCATTAAGGCAAGTCTGATTAGGGAAGGCCCACATTTTTTGTTAGTTTTCTAATGAGGCACTGGTTCTCAAAGGTTGTGATGCCCTTTGACTCTGAAAAATGTACAAATACTCTGAGGTGAAGTTTTACTTTAGTACTTACTCTTTGGAAGTGTTTGTTTCACCAGTTGATTCTCTGGGCAGCCACTAAGCAAAAAACTTAGTTTTCCCCTCTTTCTATTTCCTCATTTAGAGACCAGTATAAATAAATCTATCTAGGTGAATTCCTGCCCTAAAACAGGCTCGTGCCCTTGGAAACTCCATGGTTCAACTTGAGAAGTTTTGTTAGAGATGGATTCTGGAGGCTGAGTCTCATGATCAAGTCACTTTCTGAGCAGGAGGAGCTTAAGACTTGCATTCTACTCATCATTAATATGTCCATCTTTTTGTTGATTGTTCACCAGTCTGGGTTGATCTCCGCCTGTCAGGGCTACCCACTTTTCTGCAAAGGCATTCAATGAGCTCAATTTTCTTTTGTTACAAAGAGAGACCACTGACAATCAATTTATTGATTATTTGCTAGCCTAATTTATAAATTGATTATTAATTACTCAGAAACTCAGCCAGTTACAGTCTGATTTCTGGGGAGTGCTTGTACGCTTCTCCTCCTCCTCTTTCTTCTCCATCGCCTCCTTCTCCTCTCCCCTTCTTCCCTTGCCACTTAGTTCCTGTTTCCATTTGTGGCACCTGTCCTACACGTGAGTGCTCTGTCCCTAGGAGTGTAATTTTTGGTGCCTTATATTTTGTAAGACGTTTGGGGAGCTAGATTTATTTTTAATTTATTATTTGTTTTTATTTGCCTTCAGGGGTAATTAAATGTAACTTTATGAAGCTCCACCACAATGACTTTAATGGTTTTAACTATGGGTTTCCCCTACAGCTATACAGATGTGAGCCAACAAATTGGTAAAATCTGAGAAGAAGTTCTGGACAACAGACGCAAAGGTGAAAACTGCTGTCAGTGTTAAAAATAAATGCTCTGAATATGGCGAGATGAGGGACGGAGCCTGTTACTCTGCTTGGTGGGCAGAGGGAGATGACACTGTTCTAGAGGGAGCTTTGAATATCACTTTGGAAAATACAGGGTCAATGAGATAGCAATTGATGGCTTACCTATAGGGGTGCTAGTTACCATGTGTTCCATGAAATTCAGCATTGTATATAACATTAGAGGCCTTTCAATCCCATTGATGTATAAGACATCTCCTATATTCTCTGCCCCATTAGGACCATGGCTGAGTGAGGGTGATGATAAATCAATGTATCACCAAGAATGAGAAACACATTCCTATGAAATAAGAAAGGTCCAATAGTTTCTGATAATAGTTAATATAAATTTTGGAGTTTAATAAGAGCCAGAGGTGGCATTAAGAAGAACCTGGACCTAATAGTCTCATTGTTCTCTGAAGCAAGCTCAGAGAATGCCTCTTTCTATGTCAACAAAGCCAAATGGGGCTGACTTAGCATTCCTTAAGAGATCTTTAATTCAAGACACTATAGGACATTTTTTTTCCATGTCTTATGACATGTTAATGGTAAAGAAGACACAGATATCTTGGGTCATAATTTCAATTGAAACTTTGTCAACTCTGGTAAAAAATGCCCTTTCCTGTCTTGGCAATTTCAAAGAGCTGTTTATGACAAGATGCCTGCCATCAGAGTGGTAGGATTTTATCTCCTTATCTTGTGTCACAGAGACATATGCTATTCACACATCCTGGAATCATAAATTCCAACTGATACTACTTTGTTAATTGTCTTGTCTCACTAAATTTACAATTTGTTCAACTAAGAGAGTTCCATTCTCACAGTAAAATGTATTTAAGCCTGACCATTCCTGTACTGAGCAGCCAGATCCAATCCTGGCTCTGTGGATCCATGTATCGTTAACTTTAAAGGGAATAAGAAGAATAAAAATGTACGCATTTAGCCTGTTGCCTTTTCTTTAACTAAACTTTCAAGTCAACATTTCTTAGAACCAGTCTCTAGGAAGACTCACCTTTTAAAAATGACTACTTTTGGACAAAGTTCTAATTGATTCTCTCTGGTCCTTCTTTATTTCCTCTTTGGTATGGAATCCTGGACTTTGAGGTTCTTATCACCTTAGAGGTTTCTCTACATTTTGGAGAAATATCTCAGGTCCCCATAAATTGACAGAATTACTTTCCCTTGAGATTGCTCAGATAATGTCTTCCCAGAAAAAGCTTGGGGATCAAGGGATTGCATTGTTGAGAAGATCCTTAATTTTTAACAGTATAAGAAAGTGAAACTGTTGATATATAATTATGGTAGACAGGTATTCATATTAAAGAAAGGGGATCTCCCTAGTTTGCTTGTTGGTAATCCTGAGTTTATGTAATACCAGGGTTCCCCACCACTCCTTACATGTAAGTCCCGGCATGAAGGTGAAGGAGAATCCTTATCTCATTCCCGTGGATGAATGGGGTAGCTTTTTCATAGAGGTTTCTAAAAGGGTAAAAATTTGGAATCAGAACTCTCATGGGCATGCTTGGGAGGGAAGATTTTTGATGACTGATCCAGAGAACACAGAATAAGTAGATCAACTTAGACCCCAATACAGGTTCTATGCAAGAGGTTTATGAATTCTTAGCCACTTTACAGAGATGACTGCCATGTGATGAAGGATCTGTGACTACGCAGGAAGTATCATCATCTGTGCTGTGATCTTGTTGTTCCTGGTGATCCTTCTGCCTATCATCACTGCTTTATATTAGAAGATTTTGTGATTGTGCTGGAGGTATCATTATCTGTCACTTTATGTTCCTGGTGCTCACTGTTATCACCTTACATCAAGATATCCACTGTTAAGTTGTTCTTTCTTCTTATCAAAAGGACCTTGACATCAGGGTGGTTATGCAATGACAAGCAAATGAATTGTACTTAAGTGAAGGAGGACTGTGCAAAATTATCAGCTTTACTTTCTCCTCCAGAGTCATTTGGGTCTTATGGTCAGATATAGATCAGGATGACTGGAGATGGCCCTGGGTGCAGTAGGAGACCTTGGCCATTTTAAGTTAAGGTCTTTAACATGTCTCAATTTGACTGAAGCAATGTCCATTCAGTGATTAAGGCTAGGTTAGAAATGAGGCAGAGAATGGCCTCTTTTACCTAGTGATCTAAAACTTCATCCTTCTGAAATAGGGAGAAAAAGGCTGGGGTATCTGGTCTTCAGACTCTTTCACATTTAGTTAATCCTTAAGAGAGTCATCAAATTTTTTGTTGTTGTGAATCTCTATTTTTTTTTTTTAGTTTAGCTCCCTTTCCCCTTTCATTTCCTCCAGGACTACTTATGCCAGGATCTTCATACTCACAAGATGAAAATTGTTCAGGAAGAGCCCTGACATCATTTAAATGGTAAAAGGTCCTCTAAAAGATCATTAGGACCTTGATACCAAGGGGTGGGATGTGATAGGACCACTGTCTGCCAGGATTCCCCATATTCTGACACATGGATTATGCCCATAATTTCCCTGAAAGGTGATAAAGCTTGTCCTTGATTGGACCAGGGGATGAGGTTCAAGCTGTGCTTCCCTTAAAGTTTCCTGATAGCCTCTGCCTATATTAATGTGATTCCTTGTCACCCAGGGTCATTTCAAAGACTTACCTATATGCCCCCCAAACACTTAAGTTCCACATTCTCTTTACTGATTAGACATATTTTCATATAGTGGAGTGAGTATTGGGATGGGTTACAGCTATGTAAACTAAGTGGTATAGTATGGATAGTCTTTACTTGCCAAGTAAACCTCCATTTATCAAATTCTGAATGACCTACAAATACCTCATTTTATTCTAATTCAAAACTAAACTAATAAGGTACCTGCCTGAGTCAGGTCAGACCTGACCATTATGCTTGTCTATCAACCAAGATTCCCCTCTCCATGGGAGCATTATGGTGAGGTGGAAGGGATAATAGTAAATTTCTGTGTCTGTTGAAGGTCTTCCCTTGGCACAAGTTAAGATGAAAACAACATACCCCAAGCAATAAACTTCTGAAAATTAGAATGGATAAAATAGAAGCCAATGACTCCACCAGATATCAAGAAATATTTTTAAAAAGTCAAATAGAAGACATTGTAAGGTATCTCAGTAAAAACAATGCACCTGGAAAATATACTGAGAAGAGAACATTTGGAAACATTTGAACTACCTGAAAGCTATTATCTAAAAGGAGTCTTTTTTCAGCCATTTCAGTCATATCTAACTATTTGTGATGCCCATTTGGCATTTTCTTGGTAAAGATACTCAGATGGTTTGTCATTTTCTTTTCCAGCTCATTTTACAGATGAGGAAACTGAGACAAACATGGTTAAATGACTTGCCCAAGATCATGCAGCCAGTAATATCTGAGGCCAGTTCTGAAGTCAGGATGATGAGTTTTCCTGACTCCAGATCTGGCACTCCATCCACAGTGCCACCTAGCTGCCCCCAAAGAAGAACATAGATATCATATGATTAATAATAATAGCCAACACTTACATAGCACTTATTATGTGTCAGACACTCTGATAAGCACTTTATCAGTATTATCTTACTTGATCTTCTCAACAACCCTGAGAGATATATGCTATCATTATCCCTATTTTTTAGATGAGAAAGCTGAGGCTAATGTAGATCAAGTAACTTGACCAAGGTTACCTAGTGAGTAAGTGTCTGAGACTGGAAGTAAACTCAGATCTTCCTGACTGCAGGTCCAGCATTCTATCTATTATACCACCCAGGTGCCTCTATTTTAAGAAATGATCAATTAAAGCTTACTAAAATGTTAGAACACTAGCAAAGTGAAAATAAAGAAATAATCCTCCAGTCAACTTTGTGAAAGAAAATCTAAAATGAAAACTCCCAGAAACATGATAGTCAAAATCCAGAGCTTCCAGAGAAAAGGAAAAAAATAACTTAAAGCAGTCTGAAATAAAGAATTCAAGTGCTGAGGAGTCACATTCAGGATCACACAAGATTTGGTAGCCATCACCTTGAAGGAGCAGAGAGCTTGGAACATAATATTCCTGAAGGCAAAGGATATTAGCTTAGAATCATGAATCATTTAATCCAGCAAAACTGAGCAGAATCCTACAGAGATTTTTAAAAGTTGGATTTTAATGAAATAGAGGACTTTCAAGCATTCCAAAAGATTTGACTTGATATATAAACACAGAAGTCAAGAGAAACAAAAAAGTTGAACAATGATAGCTATTTGTAGGGAGTTAATACATGTGTCCTTTTAAGACACTATCATCATTAGGGGTCATAGAGGGATTCTAATTAGACAAAAGGACTGGGAGTGGTTCTGTTATGTTTTGATTACTTTTTAAAAAATTATTTATTTATTTTTAGTTTTCAATATTCACTTTTATAAGATTTTGAGTCTTAAACTTCCCTCCATCCTCCTTTCCTTCCTTCCTAAAATGTAATCTGATATAGGCTATACATATACAATCATATTAAACATATTTTCACATTAGTCATGTTGTGAAAGAAGAATCAGAACAAAAGGAAAACTACCAGAAAGAAAAAAGATAAAATAGTATATTTTGCTCTGCATTCAGACTCCATAGTTCTTTCTCTGGATGTGGATAGCACTTTCCATCATGAGTCTTTTGGAATTGTCTAAGATCACTGAATTGCTAAGAAGAGCTAAGTCTATCAAAATTGGCCATTGCACAATGTTACTGTTACTGTGTACAATGTTCTCCGGGTTCTGCTTACTTCATTCAGGATCAGTTCATGTAAGTCTCTCCAGGTTTCTCTGAAATCTGCCTGCTCATGATTCTTTACATTCACGTACCACAACTTATTCAACCATTCCCCAGGTGATGGCCATTTCCTCACCAATTCTTTGCCATCACATAAAGAGTTGCTACAAGTATTTTTGGACATGTGAGTCCTTTTCCCATTTGTATGATCTCTTTGGGATACAGATCTAGAAGCAATATTACTGGATCAAAGAGTAGGCAGAGTTTGATTGCCCTTTGAACATATCTCCAAATTGCTCTCCAGAATGGTTGAATCATTGCATACCTCCATATTGTTTTCTAGTTTTCCCAGCAGTTTTTATTAAATTATTGTTTTGATTATTTCAAAAGAATAGAGAGGGAAGGAAAAGGAATACAACAGGGAGAGGAGGTGAGGAAGCATGGAGAAAATTTTCCTACATAATTGGAATGCACAAGTAGGAGTCTGAATAAACAAGGAGGAAGATGTGGGGTGGGGAGAGGGAGAGATAATACTTAAACCTCATTCTCATTTGAACAATGAAGTAAAGTGAAAACACTATGAGAGATATGCCTCTCGTATTGTCTCTTAACAGAAAGTTGGTAAACTAGAGTCATGAAATGAGGCATGCATTTTTGGAAATGACAATGTGCTAATTTTTTTTAACTCTACTTCTTTGCTACAAGGGAGAGTTCTATTGGGGCGGAGGGTGGAATCTATTGGGAAATGTCAATAGTGAAAATAATCAGCAAAACAGTATAAGCTGTATTAAAAACCAGTTGGTTACATACTATGAGTTTCTTTGCCTATGAATGTGCCATGTATATCAGATATTGGACAATTGTTTATTTCTTCCACTCAAATGAAATATTTAATAATTAGCCACAGTAACATTTATATATGACTTTATAAAACACTATAATAAAGACAGAGACTATCCTTTTTTTCTTGTGTACATTGAACATCTGCTAAATAAACATTTGTTGAATTAAAATGACCTTGCCTGTTTTCAAAAATATTTTTTGAAGCATACCTGTTCTTACCATTTGAAGCAGACTATTTTGAATAATCCTATTCAAAAATCTTTCCACATATAGACATCTAGCTGAATAAATATAACAACTAAGAATCTAAACTCTTAAGCAAAAACCACAAATAGTAATTAGTAGCAAGTTTACCCATACAGTTTCGGCTCATACTAGACAGCTACTAATAGAATATGGAAATTTATATGAAGGAAACATATCAGTAAAGAACTAGAAATCTTAATGGAAAACAAAAATACAGCTAGACAGGACAATTCTACTTAGAAAGTTCAAATTCATGGTGGATTGCTATAAATAGCTATAATATATCCGTAAGAAACCCAGAAATCTAAGTAAAAAGTGGAGATGCAATGAGATACTATGATAGATAGATAGATATAGATAGTGCTAAATCCCATAAGTATTACTAGAGGTTTGAAAAACTACTTTCTTTATTAAGCTTTACTATCTTTCAACTCACACATGCTATTCTCTCACCTCCATCATATAGTTCTTCTGTTATATCTTAGGTACTTAGATAGTATATTGATGATTATGTCATGTAGCTTTAATATATATCAACAAATGCTAATATTTGTAAAATTTTTGTTTTATCTAAATTTTCTATCTCTCCCAGCACTTCACACAGTACTTTCTTCAAAGTAAGGCTTAATAAATATTTGTTGAATTGAATTGTTGGTGATGATTTGCCTTTAACAATTATGCTGTTAATGATATAGTTGCCAATAAAGTCACTGATGTTTTATTACATTAAGTTGTTTTTTTTCTTTGTTGTCTTGTAGTCAAGAGCAAACACAAGTTAGGAATTGTAGGAATTGTGCAATTTACTAGGAAAACAAAAAGGAAAGAGAAATATGATTATCCATTACAATATAGTCCTAGTCATAAGGACAAAAGTCCTAGGAAAATATTACCTTTTCCCTGAAGGTCACCCACTGCCGCCTCAGCCAGCTCCAGTCTGATTTCTGGAGAATGCTTGTGGGCTTCTCTTCTTCCTCCTTCTCTTTTATCTTCTCCATGTCCTTCTCCTTTCTTCTTCTTCCTTTGCCACTTGGACCCTCTCTCCATTTGTGGAACCACATGGGCGCTCTGTCCATAGGAATATAATTTTTGGTGGCTTATATTTTGTAAGCCATTTGGGGAACTAGATTTATTTTAATTATTTATTTTTATTTGATTTTGTTTTCAAAAAGCTGGGACAACTTACCTTTTGTCCTGTACAGTTTTCAGTTGTGATTTCTTGAAATATAGTTCTGAAAAAAAAAACTTTAAGAAAACCTGTTGTATTCAAATAGAGCTGCTTAACTAAACCTTTTAACCCAAATCACTCTGACTTTCATTGAATGACCAATATAGCCCCAGCCCAAATCTTTGCTGCTCACTGTTTAGATGTTGATGGTTTAGAATGAATATAAAAACTGTTTTCTGTTCTTACCAGAAACTCTGAGGTTTTCCTTCCCAGACTAATACTTTTATGATGATAATCTAGACCATCTTTTGTCTCAATTTTTTTATATTACAATTTTATTTTATTTTCATTCCATAGAACAAAGCATTTCCATAATGTTGAACAACAAAAAAAGATGATCACACACATGAAACTGCAAATCTACCCTGTACAACTTGCTACTCCCTCCAAATATATAACAAAGTTATCATGTAAATTTCATTTTTTTTTCCCTTAATGTTGTCTGTTACTTTTAGAAGGAAGAGACTTTTGAATGTGTTCTCTTAGATGGACGAGACCACAGGTTTGGAGGAAAAAATAAATTCCATCCCTTTAAATTATGTAGTTATTGAAAGGATTTTCATAATCACATCTCTATCTTGATTCAATTAAAAAAATGTATTCAGTGTTTATTGTGTACCAGTTATTGTACTAGATCCTAGAGATGAAAATGTGAAAATGAAGTAGTCCTTGTTTTTAAGGAGTTTGTATTTTACTGGCATGAAGCAACATGTTCACAGTTCCGTCCCAATTCTTACCTTCCCCTTAGGGTTGAATGGACATTGCCTCAGATAATCTGGGACTTGGGAAGGACCTTAATTTAGAAAGACCAAAGTCACTCACTGCATCCAGGGGCATTGCCAGTTGTCTTGACTTTTGTCTGGTCACTGGACTTTGAGGATACTGGAGGAGACAGTGAGGCTGATGACTTTGCACAGTTCTGCCTCATTTAAAACCGATTCATGCTGAAATCAAGGTATAACCTGTTGGAAACATACTTGACACTAAAAGGTATCAAGGAAAACTTATTAGACCAGAGTTTAGATGAATTGTATACTTTAGCTAAAGTGGACCCCATCCCTCTTTTCAGGAGGATGGAGTGCTGGATAGAGAGGGATACATAAGTGAGGACCTTCATATGTTAGTTCAGGACAGAAGCTCCCATCAGATGATGGGACCCATTCTCCTTCGGGTCACAAAATCTTTGACATGCTCACTATACATCGCTCCTTGGTGTGCTCCCCTCTCCCAAACATGTTTCAACATAGGACCCATGATCAGAAAATGAAGGGATAATTTTATGTGGGGTATATCTATTTACATACAAATTTCTGACCTTTTCACCTGACCATGCTAGGTCACAGCTCTGATTAACTGTCACCACTCAAAATTGGGAGTTTTTACCCTGTGGAAACATAACTTCTTTGTTTCCCACATCACCCTTGTGATATCATTGTTCCTCTTCCAGAACTAAGGACAAACCATAACATTTTCTTCACTAGAATTACTTTTTATTGGGGGCAGGGGGAGAGAAAGGAACTCCATAGTTAAACATCCAGTCAGGCTCATGGTGTTTACCATCAGCTTTTTGTGCAAAGCTGACACTGCAGCTAAAAGAACATTAATTAAGAAAGGATCTCATCTTTGCAGAAGTTAAATTCAGGCTAAAATGTCATTTCAGGGAGCAGACCACAGAACATTTGAACTTCCCATGACTCGTAGTTGGATTGAGGGCCACCTAAGGAAGCAAAAATTTGAAGTTAACCATCATTTGATGAGATAATATGTTAAGAATAATGCATGCATTTTATTTTAGGAGACTAAGGGAACCTGTAGAAACTGGGGAGTAATACCACTGATATGGAACTAATATCCAGTCACTAAAAAGGAAAATTAAAGTTTGTTTCCAGTTCTTTCTCACTTTTCACCTGCTGCCAGCAGAAAGGCAGGGGATGTTCATTGGCTTATCTAGAGTCAAATAGAAAAGAATTCTAAATGAACTTACAGGTTCAGCTGTCTAATTGAACAACTATTTCAGAGATATGGTGGAGAGAGGTTCGCAATGATTTCAAGCATAGCTTTCAAAACAAAAGTGGAAGGGAAAATCGACTTTCACCAAAGACTGAGAGGTAAGGAAAGGATCAGTGTAATACCAACCTTCTATTCCTTCCCACATCCTGCATGAGAGAATAGGAGCCCTGCAGGAGAAATTAAAAACGAAAAATCATTTCAAAAAATACAATAAAAATGCTATTAACTTCCTTAGTGCTAAATGAAAGATAGTGAGGGTAGAAAATTTCCACCTTCCCAATTATGCATGAATTGATCATAGTTCTAGACTTCATGGCAAAGAAATAGTTTAATCATAATTGATATTTAGGCATATTAATGACAATATTAGAAAATCAGGTCATAGGCCAGGAGGAAAGGAGATGGTAATGTGAAGAAGTCTGGAAGTTGTAGGGAAATTATGGCTTCGGAAAGAATGAACAGAAATAGTTCAGGGGACCTGAGCTTGGGAATTTTGTCCAGCAAGAGGTATGGGGGGGTGGTTTGTTCAGGGAAATTCTGAGTTGAATTGAAAAACAAATGGAGTTTAGAAACTTTGAGAAGAACTTTTTGATTCTAGGATGAAGAGGTTAATCTGAGGTCCCTTCCAATTCTCCAGTTCCATTAAAAAAAATTGTAATTTGAACCAAACATAAAATGTTGAATTTTGTATGACTCTGTGACAAGTTAAATGAAGTATTACGAGATTATGTTACTTAATGAATGGCTCCTAAGGAGAACTCTCCTGCAAGGGAAGTTTTCCTACTTCTTTTTTTCAGTATACCTGGTATTTTTTGGCCTTCTTTCTTCCCCTGGACATCTACAAAGCACTGTTTTAAGAAGAATCTCTAAATGAGGTGTTACTTCTTCCAAAAATTTTTATATTTTATTAGGGGAATTTTATGAAGAACAAAAACCACAACAACAAAAGGCTCAAAACGCAAAGGAGTGAAGCTATAACAGTTAAATTTCAAACACGACAGGCAGTAGAAGTTATATTTTTGGACTAAAGGCTGTTTCTTACACTGTGTTCTTATACTTTCTCACAAAGTAACCTATGTATATAAACAGAGCTTTCCTGAAGCTAAAGTGTGAATTAAGCAGGATCTGTGAGTACTTATTTTATTTGTATCCCCAGAGCCTTGTATACCCAGAGGTATATTTCTGGCACATAGTTGGAACTTAATAAATGCTCATTGATTGATTGGCTACTCTAGCCTCCCCTTTTGAATTGTATGTTCCCTTCATTAGTGTCCTTTCAGATATTCAACTTCCTTTTGTTTTCTAATCAATTTTAAAATTCAATTTAATAAAATAAATTAATTTTAATTTTTTTCTAACCACTATTTTTAAAAGAAACTTTTATCATTTATTTAAGCCAGAACTGAAATACATTTAAATTGTGTTTACCTCCCCCAGGCTTAAGCCTTTAATCTCTCCCAGAGAAATGAAAGGCTTTGTTTCCCGTTAAAGGAATTTCAAGCAGCCAGGAAGAGGGAGGAGATTGCTGGGAGTGGGGGTGGGAAGCAAGACTGAATACATAAAACACTTATGGTAGACTTTAACCTAGTCCATTTGTGACATCTAGTAGTTGGATCCAAAGGTATAACTGTGATCTTCACCACTGTCCTTCCCCTTCCTCTGCCCCTCACCCCCCAAAAAATCCCACTTACCTGGGGAAGACTTCAGGCCAGACAGCTGCTCTTAGAGGCTTGGTTATAGCATCTGACTAAATAACAGAAAACTAGAATTAAAAGGTGGACCTAGAAGACATTCTCATATAACCTGTGCTTGAATAAGAATCCTTTCTCTAAAATCCCCTATAAATGGTTGGTCAAACAGCCTTCAGATAAAGATTTCAGAGCAGGAAAACTCATCCTAGAGCCTCTACTTTTGAATAGCTCTAATTGTTAGATTTCAATCCATTGTCCCGAGTTTTGCCATCTAAGACTAAATTTAAAAAATCTAATCACTTTCCATTCAGTTAGTCAATAAATCTTTATTAAGCTCCTACTATGTGCCAGGCACAGTGCTAATAGTGTAGTTGGGGGAAGCTGAAAAGGAGAAAGGGAAAAGACTAGTAGTCTCTTTCTTTCAGTGGAAGTGTTGGAGTTCATGGCTCTACCCTCCAGTCAGAGGGTGCAATCAGAGTTGCAAAGGACATCAATGAGATGTGAGTACCAAGGCTGACTTAATCTTTCAGGAAAATAAATTTTCCAATGATATGGTTCCTGGGGCAAGAAGGCATGAAGTACAAACGCACAGTAGCTTCCACACCTCCACAGGTTTGTCTGTTCAGTTGTTTTTTCAATCATATCCAACTCCCACGGGAAAGTCCTTCAAACACTTCAAGACAGGCATAGGGTATCCTGAATTGAACAAAGTACTTTAAACTTGGTCTGACTAAAACAAGAATACTGGGATTATCACCTCCCTGGACACACTCATGTCTCCTATCACACTGTTGACTCGTGTTGAACTTGAAAATCCAAAAAACCCCCCAAAAACCCTGATCTTTTTCATGAAAATTCCTGTCTGTTGTTGTTCAGTTGTGTCTGAATCTACATGACTTCATTTGGGCTTTTCTTGGCAAAGACACTGGAATTGGTTACCATTTTCTTCTCCAAGTCATTTTACAGATGAGGAAACTGGGGCAAACAGTACTGACTAGCCCAGGGTCACACAGCTAGTAAGTGTCTGAGATCAGATTTGAACTCAGCAAGATGAGTTTTCCTGACTTCAAGACTGGCACTCTACGCTGTGCCACCTTACTGCTCTCGGTCACCTACCTGTCTAGCATAAAATTACCATCTAGCAATGCCTTTCCCATAATGGTACTTCTAAAGATAATTGTTTTTAACCCATATGCATAATTAGGAATTTTTGTGCCTAGGGCAAGTACCACTACCAATTCTCAACACTTAGAAGAAAGGGAAGATGGAGAAAAAGACCTCAGCACACAGGTTGTTGTTCAAGGGGTTGCTATTAAGTGAAAGGTGTGAGGACTTTGTGTGCCCAAATATAATATAACATTATGGGGCAGGAACAATTTTCTTCTGCTCATCATCTGTTAGCTTTTTATTTTCACTCATTATCCTTTCTATTTAGGAGGTAAACTCTATTGTTTACATGCTGCTGAAATACTCAAAGTGTTGACAGCATTTTTTAAATCTGAGGGAAACCTCTGGTCATTTCATCCTCGTTGTATCTCTTCTCAGAAGTAGGACTTTACATTTATCCCTTTTTATATTTCTTCTTCTAGAGGCAAATGACATCATAGCTTTGTGGTCAAGAAAAACTCTAAGTTCTTTATATGGCATATTGTTGAGGTTTGGGGTGCTATAGACCCCAAAATGCCAACACTCCAGGTCCTGCCCCAATGAATTTGACCCAATCTGTCTTTCAGCCAAAGTGATCAATTTCAATTAAACACCTGTAATGAGGATAATCCACTATGCTCTGAAGCCAACCATTTCACTTGATATAGCTGTGTTATAAAATTTTAAATTAAGCCTAAATTATGCTTCTATCCATTGATTCTAGTTCAGTCCAATGAGGCCAAGAAAAACTAGTTAAATCTTTTTCTTTCACATGAGAGTAGAGGGCATCACTCCTTTAGAATGACATCCTCTACTAAATGATGAACATGCTCACACTTGGTCATACCCTTCATATCTCAGCAACTCTGAACTCCTGTAGATCATTGTCCAAACCACACTCAGTACCCCCTATTACTTGATTCCTCATTTTCATCTCCGTCCCCAATATTTCATCCTAACTCTACTCAGTTCTTCCACTGTACCTTCATCTTAAATCTATTCTTCTTCTACTCCTTCCATCTACTGTCTCTTACTGAAACCTGGCTTTCCCTTGATGATATAGCCTTTCTGGCTACCCTTTTCAGTACTGGATATACCTTTATTCATTCTCATTGACTTACTGGTCAAGGTGAAGGAATTAGAATACTCCTTGCTCTCCATTGCCAAGTCCAAATTTCTCCCTTCCTATTTTACTCAGTAACCACTCTTCCTTTGAAATTCATGCAATTCATATCTACCACCTAATCAAAATCATGATAGTCATTGTCTATAGACCCTCCAGGTCACTTCCCTTCCTTCTTCAATGAGTTTGATAGTTAGATTGCAATTTTTTTCTTCCCCAATTCCTACCTTCATACTAGGGGACTTCGACATACATATTGATTCTCCTTCAAATACCCTAACCATTCCAGCTCATCAACCTACTTATCTCCCATGAGCTACTCCTCCATCCCACATCAGTCACACACAAAAATGGCCATTTATCTGACTATAATCTATTGACTCTTTACCTCTCCCTCTGTCTTCTCTTCCATAACCCTAGTCTTCATCCTCACTGTGACCTCCAATCCCATGACTTCTCAATTCTTTCCCAGGCCATCTCCCTGCACTAACTACTCTCTCTTCTTCCCATCTTGTCTCCTTGGTGAACCGATTTAACTTTACACTGTTCTCTTCTCTTAAATCCGTAGCCCCCTTATAACATTGCTGAGGATGCCCATTCAAGCTTCAGCCTTAGATCATTTTCATGCCTATACATGAGTGTCTGAATAAAGATGGAGAATATCACACAACCATTCTGAGTTCATTACAAATTTGTTACATAGCCTCAGCAATTCGACATTCCTAATACCTTGAATCAACTCCCTATGCTACTCTCCTGCAAGAGCTCTTGCAAGTCTTTTCATCCCTCCTCCAACCATGACTCCTCTTCCCCCATTCTCTCAGTTGAGAACCTTGCTTCCTATTTTACAGAAAAGAATTGAGTCCATTTACTCTTAATTCCCTCTGTTCACCTCGTCCTCATCTCCCATCACTCAGATGCCTTCTGCCACTTTCTCCCCCTTCACCCCTATTTCACATGGTAAAGTAGCCTTAACTCCTTATCAAGGCTAATATACCTGCTCAAGTAATCCCACTCTATCCTACCTTCTCCAACAAATTGTCCCCTCTGTCACAGAACTTAGATTTAGAGGAACATACGTTCAGAAACTTATTAGCTGTGTGACTGTAGGCAAGTCACTTAACTTCAATCAGCCTCAGTGTCCTCACCTGTAAAATGAGGATAGTACTAGAACCTACCTCATAGGGTTCCTGCAGGGATCAAATGAGCTTACCACACATTTAACATACGTTGCAAACTTTAAAGTTCTCTATAGATAATGGTGATAGTAACGATGCTAACAGCAGCCATAGTACTGGTCATTATAGCTTGCCTACTAGGAGAACAAGTGAATTTGTCTAATACTCTGCTACACCCTAGGGAACTCAGACTTTACCGTAAGATGTCAGAGTGGAAAGTTATAGTCATATACAACTTGCCTTCACCACCTCAAAACACTAAGAAATGTAACAAATGAAGACAACCTCCCCCCAAAAATCTAAAGAAAAGAAAATACTTTTAGGTGATTACTTAGGGAAAAAACAATAATAGAGGGCTGCACCACCTATTCCTTGGCCTGCTTTATATCCTGCTTGCTTGCCCCTGCCCCACAGTTTTCTAAGCCCAATGTCAAGGAATTCCCATCACAGTAATTAGTCAGGAGAAGGCTGATTCACTAGGAGTAGGTGGAGTAAAACAACTCCAAGGGTCTCCTTCCTGTGTGATCAGTTCTCTGTTCCATTCTGCACCTTGCCCCACTATACTTTGCTCCCACACTTCAGGGATGTGTGTGGGCATTGTTGTCTTTTGTTTCCGAAAAGGACCAAACTGACGTCACTATACTAGAGTCAAGTTACAGTGTGTTGGGCAGTGACTGATCAGACCAATACAAGCTTCTAATGTTCTACCACGGGTCAGGCACATATGAATATTTGGGGGTAGATTCTCTAAATTTGCACATCTTATGTCTCTTTGGGCTTTTTCCATTGTGGTTTGCTTATAGAGCATAGCACCTTCTCTGATGTGGGCATGCCACGCTGAATGTACTATGCCAGTGTCTCCCATGTCACACAAGTAATTCCAAAGTTCTTAAGAGAGATCTTGAGAGTGTCCTTTTATCACTACTTCTGACCACCATGTGAAGATTTGCCCTCTGTGACTTCTCCATAAAATTGTCTTTTTGGAAAGTGTTCATTTTGCATTCAAATATTGTAGCCAGTCAATCAGAGTTGCACTCTCTGCAGAAGAGTTTAGATGCTTGGCAGTTTAGCTCTAGAAAGGACCTCAATATCTGGTATTTTATCTTTCCAGATGATCTTCAAAATCTTCCTAAGACAGTTCAAATGGAAGTGATGCACGTATCCTGGTATATATGCTGGTAGTGGCCATGATTATAGAGACAAAAGACCATTAAGGTCTAACAAAAGATGAAAGAGATCCAGTACCAACAATCTTATCACCCCAATATCTATTGTTGTTTTTTAGTCCCTGCTCTCTGCTCTGCACCCATATACCTTCCTCTACTCAAGGTCCTGTACTCTTGGAGAGAGAGATAGACAGAGAGACAGAGAGACAGAGACACAAACACAGAGATTGAGACAATGAGAGAAACAGAGATACAGAGAGAGACAGAGACAGTATTTATTAAGTGTGTACTACTCGACAAACACTGGGCAAAACACCGGGATACAAATACAAGTAAGCAAAACCGTGTTTACCCTCTGGTATTTTGGATTCTCATGGAGGAAAACAATACATAAAGGAAAACAATCAAAGGGAAAAAGGGCATGTAGGGAGCCAAGAAGTGGTAGTGAGACCTGATTCTGAACAAAGAAAGGTGAAAGCTCACCTATTAGAGCCTGATTTCCCAGGGGTGGTTTCCAGTGTTGGAAGGTAGAGGAGGAGGGGGTAACTGATTACTGGAGTGGAGAAGACATAATGTGAAAATGGTTAAGAAATGGCTCTGAATATATACAGAAACACAAGAGTGCTGAGAATAATTGTAGGTGGGTGGACTTTTATCAGCCAAAATAGTTTAGTGTAGTACCCCTTCAGCAATAATTTAGTTAAACTCCCCCATAGTTCAACAGCAAGAAATTGAGGAATAAAGGCTCTGTAAGAAAAAAAACAAACAAACAAATTATCAGAGAGAATGAGGAACCAACAAAGCAAAAGAAAACTACTAATATAATGAAATAATTCCATGGGAGTAATAGAGTTCCAGGATAGAAACTGAAGAAAGAAAGAATAATTCTGCAAACAAGAATGGTAGAAGACAGAATGGAATGACCAAAATAAAATCTAGAGAACTGATATGGCGCAATAAAAAAAGTCAAGGAATAAATGAGTCAAATTGGAACTTTTAATGAAAAAACTTAAAAGGAGTTTGCAGGCTGCAGAACCTTAGCAAAAGACTAGATATCAAAAAAAAAAAAAGAGAGAGAGAATGGAGAAAAAAATGCACTGATACAAGAAATGTTAGATCAAAATCAAGACAGAAAAAAATGAAAAAACATGATTGATCTATTCTTAAAACTACAACTACAACAACTACTGCTACTACTACTTCTACTACTATTACTACTACTACTGTAGAAGAGAGATGGGAGAGCTGGTTCAAAATGTGAATGAATTCACTTAGACCTTCTCTGTAGCCATTGAGAGCTTTATTGACGCAAAAGCAGCAGGCCTGAAATTTAGAAAGAAGCTAAACAAAGGCAATGGTATAGGAAAAGGAACTGACTTACATAGATGCTTTTAGGGCTTCCTTGTGGGGGTTGGAGATCTAGAGTAAGTCTTGCAAGATAAATAAGTCTTACAAGATAAAGGCACTGGGTGAGGAGTATGAATAACACAAGATAAAGAAATCTCATTCCCCAGGATGTCCCCAGGATAGGGACAGGGAATCTTATGGTCTAGCATAAGGGGAAGTTGTAGTAAGGGGAGACTTTAGGGCACCAAGGGCTTCACAAAGTCAATCAATATTATTTTAACTCTTAGGGTACTGTTTCTATCCACATCACTACTACTCCAATAGCAATGTTAGAGATGTGGCTGTGGAAGCTGGACTATAAGGAAAGTGGAGCACCACAAAAGCTATGCTTTTGAATTGTGGTGCAAGACAAGACTTGAAAATTTCTTGGACAGCAAATCAGTCAATACTTAAAGAAACTAATTCAAACTATTCCTGGAAGGTTAAATATTGTAGCTGAAGCTTAAATACTGTGGCCACATAATGAGAAGATGTGATTCATTGGAAAAGATTCTGATGATGAGAAAGCTTGAAGGAAAAGGGGATAGCAGAGGATAGGATGGATAGATGGTGTCATGGAAACAAAGAAAACTAACTTGGACAGATTTTGAGAGATAGTAGAGGATAGAAGGACCTGTTGTGCTGTGGTCCACAGGGTCACAAAGAGTCTGACAGAACTGGACAACCGAATCACAACAATAACAAAAACCAGTAGATGGGGAAATAAAGGCATAAAGAGACAATCTGAAAGTCACTCATGTCACAAAAAAGTTTCATCAAAGAAAAAGCCTGTGTACAACGCTTTAAGAAATCACACAAGTTATAATACTTCAATAAACATGGAAGGCAGACAGCAAAGTCCAGATCAATATAACCCACAGAGAAAAACCCTAAGTATCAAATACACAGAAATATTATTGGTAATTTCTAGAGTTCCCAAGTAAGATAAAAAATTACTGAAATAGTATAGGAAGAGAGAGATTACACATGAGGGAAACCCAATCATATTCAGGGAAGGCTGCACATCAACAACGTGACAGGAAAGAAAAGATTAGAATCTGATATACTTAAAAGCAAAGGAAAATAGTATGTACCCAAAATAAGACTCTTTGAATTTGAGCATAATATTCCAGGGGAACTGTACTTTTAATAGAATTGATAACTTCTATACATTCCAGTGAACTGAACCAGAATGGGACAAAAGTCTTTTCAAGGAAATTTCAATAGGCAAGTAAAACTTGTCCAGTGCTCCAGTGCTTATATTCTGAAAAAGGGAAAAGATATTATAGACTTTCTAGAGTCCTACCCTGTGCCATAGTCAGAGAGGGAACAGAGAAAGACAAGCTGTGGTTCAAGCGATAAAAAGAAAAAGACGAAAAAAATAACCAAGGGAAGGAGAGTAAGCAAAGGGGTGAACCTGGGTCAGAAGGAGGACCAAGGAAGCCTACTATGTTTTTGTATCAGGGTGCTAGGGAAAATCATTTTAAAGTAGAGAGGAGTGTTGGGGAAATTTGAGCTATGAGGATTCTTGATTGTATTTGGCTTAGGAAGGGTAATGTTTAAAAAAAGGAGGAGGAAGATTAGAGTAGTAGGAGTAGAATAAAGTAAACAAGAAACTGGAGCAGGCCAATGAGGGGGTTGGGTTTTGAAACCAGGAGTGAGGTATAAGAGTGGATTGCCTTAGGAGAAGGAAAAATGTGTGGGAGTGTATATTTACACTATATGTGTGCGCGCGCGTGCGCATGTGCGTGTATGTTATTATATAATTATTATTATATATTACAATATATAGATAATTACAAAAGGAAAAGGGACGAGACGCCATTATTCCTATCTAGACATGAAGAGGAACAGGTAGGATTAAGTCTTTGATCAAATCGTTCAAAAAAATATTATGTGGAGATACTTAAAGTTGATTTCTGTCTTCTTTATTTTTACTTCTAAAAGAAGAGAGGGAAAAACCTGTTAGAATTTATTGGAGGAAAAAATAAAGAATAATCATAACTATACATGTGAATGGGTTGAACTTGCCCATAAAAAAAAGGGAGGGTGGAAAAATGCAGTACAAAACAAAACTCCACAACTTTCTTTGTGTAATATGGGTTGCTCTGGCCCTCTTTGTCAGGGCCAGGTCAGTTAAATCTACTCCTCCTGGTTTCCAGGTACTTAAAGGGGCTTGGGATATGAAATGAAAAATTGATTTTTAATCCTATTTTGTTAAAACTTAATCAAGCTAGATTTATTTTTCTTTGCTGCTCCTTGTGTGTTAGTAGAGTGAACTGACCTTTCCCTGGTCTCAGACATAAAGTCCACTAGTTCTGACACTAAGATTGATAGCAGTTGCCCTGAGGCTGTCTTGAGCTTGGTGCTGTGAGCCTCAGAATAAAGGGCTATCAATCAACTGTCTTGGACAACCAGGAGGGATCCCCTATTAGGGCTTCCAGGGCTTTATTTAGATTCATAAGCTAAGGGCCAGGTTTGTGATTAGACTCCTGGAGACAAAGGCCAGGGGAATCAACCAAACCATGTGACCCCTTGGACAGGGACCCCTTTTGAATGATTAGACTCTACCATGTCATTATACATTTGGCTACACATATAAATCTTTGTTCCCAGTTTGCAAAAATTTATGAAGTTTTAAACTAACTAGGTATTAAAATGTATGACTAAAATGTAGGTTCTTTACCGCTTGTCGAAATTATGAATTTATTATGTTTGTAGATGTTGTGTCTTTGTGGTACCTCAAAATTGTAGAGTTTCTTTTAGGAAAAAAAATAGATCACATACAGACTGCATTTATAATTGTAGTAAGGGAGGGTTTTTGTCATTGTTGCATTGTTTCAGTTGTGTCTGACTCTCCATGATCCCATTTGGGGGTTTTCTTGGCAAAGATACTGGAGTGGTTTGCCATTTCCTTCTCCAGCTATTTTGCAGATGAGAAAACTGAGGCAAGCAGGGTTAAGTGACTTGTCCAGAGTCATACAGCTAGTCTGAGGTGAAATTTGAGCTCAGGTTCCCCTGACTCCAGGACTGGGGCTCTATCCACTAAAAAAATCAACTTCAGTAAGATTCCAAAGACAGTTTACAATTTGTACTTTCTCCTTGACCAGGGGTGGGAAACCTTTTCATGTTGGAAGGCTGCATTAATATTTAGCTATAATCAAATAAGGCCATGTTCAAGAAACTTCAATTACATATATTTTAAAAATGTACATTATTTTATAAAAATCTAACTATTATGTACTCGATAATTTCAAAGCATGAAACTATTTGTTAATTTTAAGGTCAACTAACCTTTTAATGACTTTGTTGTATCTGCTTTTTGTTGGAAAGTATTTGACTATTTGGTGGCAGCATGGAGGTCCAAAGTTTCAGTCGATCTTCTCAATGGGTATCAGTCATTTGTGACCTTAAGGGAGTCTTGATTTGGGTTAGGTAGGAGAATGTCGATTCATAGAAATAAGTGGTTGAAAAGCAAGAAAGCATTTTTTGGACATATTGCTGAAGGCATGGGTATTCTACTGTATTTTTCCACATTTCAAGTGAATCTTTCTTAGCATCAAACAATGACTTGAAAATGTCATCTACTAAGAGTTCAATCAATTCCAGCTGTAGTTCTTTAGGTACCTTGGGCATAGCAACTAGATGAAGTTGAAATGTTAATTTGAACGTGATGTTGTGATTCACAGTCAGTGAAATTTTCTCCAACTACTAGGTCTATAATAGCTGCATATTCTTCAAATGATTCACATATATCATCCTGCTCACCAATGACCTTTGCTAACTGGGGAAAATGTTCATCTGAAATTTCTTTTTGAAGAAGTGTTTTGAAAAAAGATACCTTTTTAAAAAAATGGTTGGGTGTTTTTTTTTTTTGCCACATATTGTATATAGAGTTAGTATTACCTTGCAAAGAAATATTCAAGTCATTTTGGTTTAGCATGATATCACACAGAAATATGGCATTCCTATGGAAATCTTTCGATAATTCATATCACTGGTTCTGTTTCTCATAAAATTTAACTATCTGTTCTTGCAAAGATAAAATTTTGACTAAAACCTGTCCCTGAGATAGTCAAACAGTTTAGAATGATATGACAAATCCACTCTGAATACCTCATCATTCAACTTTAGCATGTTATGAAACTGATGATGTCATGTTGTGTTTGCACAACTATAGTTAACAATACTTACAATCTGTTGCAAAGTGTCACTTAAAACAGTAGCTTTAACACAGATTTTGCTGATGCAAGATAAGATGAAAAGAAATGAGAGCATTTGGATCTGTTAATGCTTTTTTTATCTGTGCAATAAACCCTTCATATTTTCTCTCACGGATGGTGTCCCTTCTGTATATACACTCACTAAATTTATCAGATTCAGTTCAACTTCATGACGTTTATCTTAAAAGCTAGTGAAGATATCTATTCCCTGTGTTCTGTTTGCAAGAGTACCCAAAGTAAGTAACTCTTTATAGTAAAGAAAATCTTCTGTTATGACCTGAATAAAATATAAAACCTGCACTGAGTCAATAGTATTAGTTGATTACCCAAAGTGATTGAATAATATGTATTTTCATTTTGAAATATTGCATGAATTTGTTCTGTTAAGTAGAAGGCTAATTTATGCTGCCTACTAGTTATGAGTCTCCTTGAAAGAGGCAATTGTTTGTACTTTGAAACATTATCGAGTCTAAGCATCTTACAGCTTTGACAATGCATTCTTTCACAATTTCCACATCGTTGAAAGGCTTCCCTTTTTTCCCCAAGTATATAAGCTACTTGATAAGTTGCTTCAGTGGCATTATTTCCAGATCTTATTACCACTTGAAAGAATTGTCTTTGCTTTTGCTTTTTATCTTTTAATTTCTGCATTACAATCTTTCATGCCTCTCCCTCTAATTTAAAATATTTGTATTCCTTATGAGTGTTATAATGCTGGTGAGCACTGAATTTTTAAATGTTGATATTGCAGTATCACAAAGCAAGTAAATCATCTTATCTTCAGCAGAAACAAGATATATTGCAATTCCCAATCCTCATTAAAATATCTATTTTCTTCCTTCAGTGTTCTCTTGGTCTTTTTTGACATGATGGGCTGTTAAGTAGACAGAATTTAAAAATGTTGTTAAGCTGTGTAACTATTCACAAATTTCACTTCAAAGAGAAATACAGTGCATTGTTGTCAAAAGCTGATAACAGAATGGTTTACTTGACCTCCATAAATTCTCACCAACCTGTCTCGTGGGGTAGTGGGCCAGTCAACCCAGAGAAGTTAGATCTAAGTAAACAGCATAGGAGTTATCAATTAAGGCTTTATGGCTTACTAATGTTCTAATTGTGCCAGTCATTCTGGAAGAATATTTTCATTGAAACTTATTTTATTCTTTGGTATTGTAAATACATTTATTTGAAAAATAAAATAAAAAATAAACAAAAATGTGTTAATAAAAATAAAAGGATGTGTTCTATAAAATTTGGATTCAATTGAAAGGTCTCACTTAAGGACCTAGAAGGCCATGTGTGGCCTTAAGTTCATAGGTTATACACCCCTGTTCTTAACCATGAAAGGAGAGATGTTTGTTTAAATCCAGGAGCAACCTAAGTGTGAGTGAAACTTAACTTAATCCTTACTTTTAAGTAGTTTAGTAAGATTGATCTTAAATATTAGAAATTATAAATCCATATTTAGTTGAACTCTGAAACTAAATTTTTTAGATTATGGTCACTTGTACTGTCCATTCCAGAATTTGAACTATTTTTCAATTTCCAGAAGAACCTCCTAACTGCTTTTAAATAATAGATTATGCAAAAATGCTAAGCATTATACAGATCTAAACATGAGTGATTCATGTGATACTTGGATTATTAACTTAGCATTGTCAATCAGTCTCAACCAGAAACTAGGAAGGTTTTTGTTTGTATGTTTCTTTGTTTTAAGAATTGCCCTGAGTGATGGGAGAAAGGAATTAATGAGTTGAAAACAACAAGCCAGTAGTGTATGAAGGAAGATATAAGGAAAAAGAAAAATCTAAGTCTAGGGCCAAAGTTAGATATTTCTACTGTCTGAAAGAAGGTCATGTTGCTAAGAACTGCAAAAAGAAGATATGAGCATGTTTATGGAATAGGTGTTACACAAAGAAGAAAGATTTGAGGAACAAAACCCTTAAGATAAAACTAGATCTGGGGAATATTAGATGTGGATTATTGCTGTGAAGCTTAATTTCCAAGTTGTCATCCAATATTTGACATCAGGAAATATGTTTAGAAACTGCAAAAATAAGTTTTGTCTTTAAAGTATAATTTGATAAAGATTTCTTCCCATTGGCTTTGAATGTAATCAATTTAGAATGTCAAAAATTAATATTATAAATGTATGTTCTTATTATAAAACCATTGTGTATGAAAAGTTAGGAACTTAAAAATGCAATTTTCTTGATTTGGAAATTAGAAAATATTATCATAATTTTAAAGATCTAACTAAGCATTTTAGTTGGGTATTTTAAAGAAAAGAGGAATAGTGAATCTACAGAGAAAACCTATCTAGAGATTGAAAAGTGAGAAATAGATCAACTTTTAATCAGGCTTTCCTGAGGGAGTAACAAGTTTACTGTTTTAAAAAGGGAAAAGAAAAAAGGGAAATTGAGCTTGTTTGCAAGAGTCAGTAAAAAGAGGAATTGAAACTGCAAACAACTCTTGAGTATCAGTGAATTTTTAGGAGTAAGCAGTTTAAATTTATCTGGCTCTAGAGAACTGCCTCCAGGAAAGGAGAAAGTCTTGTGACCATCTTAAAAGTAAGTAAACTTCAATTTGGAAGAATGTTTTGGGAACTTAATTGTTTAAATAAGTCAGAGGCAAATATCTAAAATATACAGATATTTAAAATAGAAGTTTTCTTATACATATGAAGGTAAAGTATTTTAAAATAATATTTTTTCTTTTTAATTAATTTATTTATTTTTAGTTTTCAACATTTACTTCCACAAGATTTTGAGTTCCAGATTTTCTTCCCACCTCTCCCTTCTGCCCTCTCCGAGACAAGCATGCATTCTGATTATCCATTCCCCCAAACCCTCCTTTTTTCACACTCTTCCCTTTCCTTATCCCTTTCCCCTCTATTTTCTTGTAGGTTAAGATAGATTTCTCTACTGCTTTGCCTGTATGTCTTATTTCCTAGTTGCATTTAAAAACAATGTTTAACATTTGTTTTTAAAACTTTGAGTTCCAACTTCTCTCCCTTCCTTCCTCCTCCCTCCCCCACTGAGAAGGCAAGGAATTCAATATAAGCTATACATGTGTAGTCATGTAAAACACTTCCATAGCAAAATAATGTTTTTAAATGTAATAAGGACAACTAAAGGGAATAACTTTTATTAAACAGAAGTTATGTCAAGTACTTTAATCAAACAACAGTGTCTTTTATGGTTGTCAGCAAATTGGCCACTCAACATATTGTTGAAACCATAATGAATATTTTAAAAATTTATTTGAATAAAATATTTTACTTAGCTTTGGAAGGTACTGAATATGTTAGGTCAGAAGGGGATAGTCTGTTTTAAAAGCTATTTTAAAGCTATTTAAAAGCAGTGTTAGCTTCTCTAGCACTTTGTTGCAATAGCACTTTATACTTACTATTGATCTTGTTCCGTTGTGTCCTATTCTTTGTGACCCTATTTGAGGTTTTCTTGGCAAAGATACTGGTTTACCATTTCCATCTTCCAGCTCATGTTACAGATGAGGAAACTAAGGTAAATAGGATTAAGAGAATTGCCTAGAGTCTGAAGTAAGATTTGAACTCATTAAGATGAATTTTCTGACTCCAGGCCCAGCACTCTTCACATTAACTTTGGTATGTTTACTTGAAATAAATAATAATAGATAGTTACCAAACATATCTTAGGCCTAAAATGTTACATTCGTTTTCTGAGAAGGTATGGGAGAATGCACAAGTTTGCTTAGAGTATAAAAGTAACTTTATGATGCTTTGTAATTATGAAAACAAAATTAACTCTCCTAGCCTTGAATGGTGATCACTTAATTTTTACTATTTAAAATTAAATCTCATGGGACTTTAATTCAATACTGTTTCAAATTTTGATTTCAGATATTGTCTAAATTGCTGTGAAGCCAATATTTCATCTTTGCAAAGGAAATGTCAGTGCTACTCAAATGAAGCACAGTCTGAGGCCTTCTATAGGTGAATGTCTGTGCCTGGGCCAGTTGAAAGGATGACCTTTCGAAGGTGAAAGTAGAAGACTCTTGACTCAGCTTCCCACTGTGATATTTCTTCTCTGGACATGAAATTTTTCCACCTGGTTATTTCTGAGCCTGGCTTGCTACCCTGTGAATATGGTGGAGCTTTGCTACATGATTGGTTCTCAGTTATAACTCTAACCTAGATTAAAACAGAACTGGGGATAGGGAGTATTTTCCTCTTGCTATAGTTATGTTTCTCCTTTTTTCTTTTATGGCAAATTTCTGTGTCGGAGCAGGTGAACACTAAGACATCTATGTTACTGAGGTCTCATATTAAAAACACTAAAATACCAATAGGTAATATCAATTTCATATCCTAACCAACTAAATATTGTTTGAGTTTATCACCCTTTTAAGAATTGTATGTTTATATATGAGAATAGGTTTTTGAGACCTCATTTTTCTGAAGCTGATTTGTGATAATATCCTCCTAAGGACAAAGATGTGAGATAAAGATGTAATATAAAATGATGTAATATAAAATATAAAAAAAATTTCCCAAGTTGAATGGAGTGGAAGATTTATTTTTCAAGCTTATCTTAAAGAGTTTCAGAGTCCTGACTTCTGAATTGAAGGTTTTGCTTTTATGCATCCTAGCTTATACATCTACTTTGATAAATACTAATCTTTATCTAGAAGGACTCATCTTACAAGTCAGACCCTCATGGATTTCTTTTCAAGATTATTCTTTTAAAAATAGAAGAGAAAATGAAAAGCAATTGATCTAGAGAACAGATCAAGAAGAGAAAAAAATAAGCAGAATCAGACTAACTTAAAGCTATGATTAAAAAAAGACTCTTGATACAATAATAAAAGAAATAATTAAGGAAAATTGCCCTGAAGCATTAGAACAAAGGTGAAAAGTTGAAATAGAAAAATCCATAGATCACCACTGAAAAGCAATCCCATGAGGAAAACTCATAGGAATATTATAGCCAAATTGTGAAACCCCCAGTTCCAGGATAAAATATTAAGAGCAACAAGAAAAAACAATTTAAATATGATGGTGCCACAATTAGAATCGCATAAGACCTAGCAATGGAGACACTAAAGAACTACAGGTCTTGAAACACTATATATCAAAAACAAAAGAACTTGGGTTGTTGAAAATATTATACCCAGAAAAGTTAAGTATAATCCTGAATGATAAAAAAAAAAATAGACATTTGATCAACTGTCAGACTTTCAGGATTTTGTTATAAAAAAACCAAAACAACAACAAAAATTTGAAAATATTATACCCAGCAAAGTTAAGTATAATCCTGAATGATAAAAAAAAAAATAGACATTTGATCAACTGTCAGACTTTCAGGATTTTGTTATAAAAAAACCAAAACAACAACAAAAATTTGAACTTAATAGAAGATTTGACATAGAAGAGCTAAGGGAAATATAAGGTACGTACCAAGAACTGATTTCAAGGGATTCAATAAGGACAGACTGTTTACCTTTTCCATATATAAAATGTGAAACATGTTTAAGATTGTCATTAGTAATTGGGTAGTTTGTAAGGAAGATCAGGGTAGATCTGAGTATGATACAAGTAAAACCATTTAGGAACAGGTAAAAAAAATATTTTATACAAATGAGGTGCAAGAGGAAGAAATGACACAGAGGAATTACATGGGGGAGGAGGACTGATAGTTCTGGTAACCTGTTTTCATTGGGAATAGGTTTAAGAGAGAACAATACATATTATTTTTAGAAGAGTAGAAGTCTTCTAAATTAAGAAGAAATAAAATAAGGATAGGGAGGGGGAGAGGATAAGGGAGGGCTCTCTAGAGGGAAAGGTGAGGGAATAGATTAAAAGGTGGTAGAGAATGGTGTTCAGATCAATGCGAATGGGAGTATAGGGGATAGATCCTTGGGAGGGGTAGGCTAATGTATCACTCAGGTAATATTCATAGCACCAAAGGCAATTATGAATATACCAGGGTAGTTCTGAATCTCAAAGTATAACAGACTCTCCATATAGAAGGTAGAAGGACATATATGTACGTATGTATATGTGTATGTATATATCTATATCTATTTCTAAATATATCTGCACTTAATTGCAGCCTTTGTGGGGGAGGGGAAGAAAAGAACAAAGTAAAAAGTGCACAGCTGAGAACAAAAAAAAATTTACAAGGAAGCAAAGAAAAAATGGAGAGCTCTCAACATAACATGTAGTATTTATTATACAGGCTTTCTTGAAATGAAAATTTATCACTACATAATTTGAATCCTCTCTTATGTTCTCCTATGCACATGACATGTTCTTCTTTTCCTACTTTATATTCAAGTTTCAGTATTTAAGTTTATGATTTATTTTTCTTTTCTCTATTCTTTTCTGGTGTTTAAGTCTAAAATAAAAATAAATAAATAAGATTCTCCTTTTGGCCTATTGATAGCAGTGTCCATATCAGATACAAGGTTTAGGTAACAGTTGGTGAGGTGTAAAACAAATTCTCAGAAGTTTTAAGTGAATTATGGCCTCCTGATGCCTTAGCTGGTTATTGAAAAAAATCAGATGTAGGTAGCTGTACTGAAGTATAGTAAAGTCTGTTTTGCAAAAGACTGCAGCAAAAACATCTAAGAAGCATTAAAAGTAACCTAAACCAGAGATGTAGATCTTCCAGGAAAAGCTCCTCCATTCAGAGGCTAAGCCTATTCCAGAGTGCCCAAGAGGAGTTATTTTCAGAAACCAGATGACTGCATGAACTATCTAAGCCCTAAGATATAATACGCTGATGAAATAGACATTGGGAATGAGTTACTAAGAAGGAGGCTTAATGTTCACCCTTCCCTTCCATATGCTACTGTCTCTGTAAGACCTATTTATTGAAGAGGACTTACCTCAATGAAATTTGTCAATGTGTTGGTCAAGGGTGATGTCAAAGACCAAAGAGTAAATTGTTATAAGATTAAGTCTGCCTTTGTGGTCCATATTGTAAATGTTTTAAAAAGAAGTATCACCTGACCAAAAGTTTGAATTGTTTTATCTGTTATAAACTGTGTTAAAAATGAAAAATAAAATTAAAAAAAGATTAAGTCTGATGATTTGGGTGACTTATCCCCTCCAAAATTAATCGGTTAAAGTAGAATATTGGAGATAAAATTTCTTTAGTTTCTATTCCCATATATAAGGGTTATAGGATTAGAACTAGCAGAGATACTAGCCTACTATATGAGTTTGTCAAGGGACCTGTGCCATGTCATAGGTCTTTCCTAGCCCGAGGCTTAATTGCCTTTTGGTTTTAATAAATCAATGCCCAAGAAACTCATAGTAGTTCACAATAATTCAAATTTCTTATTTATAGCATTCATTACTTCAACTTTATTAAACATTATGGAGTGACAGACATACTTTTTTTTTTTAACTATGCTTTGTTTTGTGACTTTAATCAGGCTAAATGATTCATGAGAGGAATGAGTTCCCAAGAATCAATGGGAGGAATTGGGAATTGAAAATTGACTTTTAATTCTATTTTGTTAATACTTGATCAAGCTATTTTGTGGTGACTAAGAATTGGAAATGGAGAGGACACGCATTAACTGGGGAATGACTAAACAAATTGACCCAAAACTTGGCTCTGTTTTTATGTAGCATTGGTCCCATGAAGTTCATGTCCAAAGGCAACTTCTATGTTAGACAAGACCTCATCTCAGCTTTTGCTTGTAAGTGAATGGTATATGATTTTGATGGTATATTATTGGCTATAGGAAATGACAAGCAAAATGATTTCAGAAAAACCTAGACTTATATAAAGTAATGCAAAGTGAAGTGAGCAGAACCAGGAGAACATTGTACACAGTAACAGCAAAACTGTACAACGAAGAACTTTGAGTGGCTTAGCTATTCTCAGTCATACAATGACACAAGACAATTCCAAAAGACTCATGACGAAGCAGGTTATCCACAGCCAGAGAAAGAACCGATACTGTCTATCATGATGTCACATGTTTTGTTTGTGCTTATAAGATTTCAGAAGAGGAGGTCCAAGTATCAAGCTGATATGAGAGGCTTTTGCTTTCTAGCCAATCAGAAGAAGATATATCTATGCTGCTGGACATTTTTCTCTGTCATCTAGTTAATCAGTATAAAAGTCCCTGTCAGTTCTCACTCAGAGGCTTTGGTCATTGAGAGGCCATTAACTTCATTTATTGGCAATTGCTAGCGTGTGCTAATAAATGGGTCATGCCTGGAATTTTGGTTTAGGTTTCTCTCATGATAGAGGGTATCTTTTCCCTATTGTTATTGGTTTCAGCCTTCTCCCCACTATTAGGGAACCTGGGACTAGCATCCCAGTCCCATTTCACCATTTAACATTGATTGACTTTTACAAAGGGATATTTTCTTTAAGGATATAGCAAGAACAAACATATAGACATTTTCCACAATTCCTCAGGGGTAAAATCTCCCCTGTAATTTCTAAATCTCTAGGGAAGCTGCCTCAAAAGTTAGCTCAGTTTTCACATAGCATTCGTCCCATGAAACTCATGTCCAAAGGCAACTTCTAAGACCTCATCTCAGCTTCTGCTTGCAAGTGAACCCAAAAGTAACCCTGAAGATCACTCCTTGTTTCTCATGGATGGACTGGTTGCAACACTTAGGCTGGACCCTGACATAGATTCCTGTGGCTTGCACTTCCAACTTTTCTAAACTCTTCTATTCTATTTCCTTCATCGGAGGGAAGGAGTCATTGAAATTCCCCAGAAGTGAATGAGGGAGAGATGGTAGGTACACTGATAATTCTTTTTGAATGCTTTTGAAGTCCAAAGATTCTCCTCTTAACATTTCATTAACCAATTGGAATAAGTTAGAAAATGTCTATGTGTTCTCCACAGTCCTTTTAGGGCACTTACCTTACACTTAATCACAGTTCTCCCAGAACCAGACCTCCCAATTTCTCCTTCTGGAGATATGTCATTCTATATACATGTGCCAGAGCCCTCATTACTTGTGTTCAAATATAAACCCAGCTTAAATAGCCTCATTCACAGAGACCTGGGATATTGTTACTGATGAATCCTCATCATATCATGAATTTAGCAATCATGAGCATTTTTAAAATGCAAAGGACAGAAAATATGAAATGATGACAAATCTGTTACATACAAAGAATGTTATCTCAAAAGAATGAGTTGCAGCTCAGTTCTCCCAAATTGTTTGCCCAGAATCTGTAAAAGGTGCATTTATTGTCTTTCAAAACTTTTCCCACTACATTTAATTCCTTAAATCCTCCAGAAGGTTTCTTTTTATCCTTTCCCAGTACCTCACACATACATCTCCATAGAATAATAATTCAATTTTCAGTACTCAAGATTTTATTCCTGACCTCTTAAGAATGCAGTGATAATATCCCAAGTCTCTATGAACACATTGACCAATAGAAATGGCCCATGGTCTTTTCAACTGCTGGATCATGGGCATTCCTATTGGGCTATGTGTTCCAGTTCAGTGGTTAAGATCTTATTGCTTTGGGATATACACTTCTCCCCCCTGCCCCTGTGATAGTAGTAAAGCAATGTGTCAGTTAAAAGGAAAGAAAACTTCCAATATTTCTTTCTCTTTTCCTGCTTCCCTCTGAGACCTATGAAGTGGAAATCCCTCTTTCCATCGGTTATGGGTAGGGGTGGAAGTACCTTTCTCATCACTCCTGGACTGATACATGGCAGCCACAAGTCTATGTGTTACCTAGGTGAATCTGAATGAATTTTCATTCATCAGCATGCTTTTCTATTTCTTTACATTTCCTTCCTTGAGCATAGGTGAACAAACAGAAATCATGAGAGATGAATTTTTTGGAAGTGACCACCTCGTTTGGTAATTTCTCAGTTCTTCAATCAAAATTGATTGCACTTTGGAAGGTAAGGTCCTCCTTCCCTTCCCTCAAGCAGCTATTACAATGTTTATCAGAGAAAATGACCATCAGCAAAAGAATGAGCCCAAAGCTTGGCCTGATTTGTAATATATACCAGAATACATGAACTTGAAGGGAGTTGTTCAGTCAAGGCTGAGCCAAGGTAAAAGTGCAATGCCTCTCCAACAGCCTCATTAAATGTTCACTGTTTTAAATTTTTAAGTATTTTTCTCCCAGGAGGGTATATACTAGAATTTATAAGTTACATTACTGTGTTTAAGTCTTAGTCAACGAAAGCATTTAAGTCTTTTGTGTTTTTAACATTTCTTTCAAGTGAAGGAAATAGCTATCCTATACCTGATCTATATTGTACATTGAGAATCTCTCTGCTCCCTTTTAGGGGAGACCCGTGACAAAAGTCCAATCTTAGTTTTAAGTGATTTTCACCCCAAGTTCCAGTGTAGTCATAATATAAAGAGCCAGAGAGTTTGAGAAAAAACAGCTTTCCTTTAGGGGCTAGGCTGCCCCTGGAATAAACCCAGTTTATATGTATGATCAAGAACTAGGGGCCCCTTTAGAAGGAGAAGGCAAGTGCCCAAGTTCCCTTATGCCAAGAAGCTCTGCATTATAACAATAATAAAAAGATGAATTTTATTAAAAGAAGACATTCTGTGAAGATATCCTCAGACTAATTTCCAACATCGGAGAACTGAATTGTTGGAGACCTGCAGTGTTGAGAAGGAGTTAGCAATTGGTGAGAGGTGACTCTGGTTGTACCCTTTAATGTGGTTGTGACAACTGATGCACATTGAAACATGTATGTATTTCTTTACATTATTTGTTACTTTTAATATATCATATATCCAGTACTACTGATGTTTATCTAGATCTGTGAGCCTGGAGCTTGAGAATAACAAAGAAGAGAAAGCTTGCTTGAAAAGAGATTTTTGTATTTTTTGTAATCAGGGTAGGAGTTCAGAGTAAATTGATAAATTATTGAAGATCTGTATTTGTGAGACTTCTTGAGGAAATATCAGCACATACCCCTTGATTGTCTTTGAACATAATGTGGAAAAATTAATAAGGTAACAAGTCAGTAGCAGGAAAGGAAATGGAAGTTGGTGCATTTGTCCAAGAAAGCACCTGAGAAGTTTTGCTCTCAACGTACCACACATACCCACATGTTCATCCATGGGATTGCTTTAGACATAGTAAACAAAAAGCCTGTTACATAAAAACCACACAACAGAGGAAATTTCATACAGAATTTGAAAAAAGGGCTAAAATAGACTTTATTATGCCTCAGATGAATCAAAAAAAGAAAAGAAATGGTTATCATGATTTAAGACAAGCAAAAGCAAATCCAATTATGAGAGGAAGGCAGAAAAATGAGGGATAAATACATTGTGCTTAAAGGCACATTAGATAATGAAACAGTGTCAGTATTTGTTACCTTACACTTTTACTGAGTAGTCTGACATTAAAGTACTAAAGGAAAAATCAAGTGAATGACAAGATGACCCAGATCACAGAAAAGAATTGGTAGGGGACTTCAGTGTCATGGTATCCATTGAGGATCACACATCTATAACTCAGGGGCCATTTAATCCAGACTCCTCACTTTAGAAATTAGGAAATTAGGCCTAGGAAGAAGATATGATTTATCCAACTTCATAGATGCGGAAGTTGAACCCACATGCTATTATACTCTCTTCACTATACCATGCTCTTTCAGATTTAGACCAATCTAACAAAATGACAAAGAAAGAAGTGAGGATCTGAACAGAATATTTTTTAAAAGTTATGACTGACCTTTGTGATTACTGAGTTTGAATCCAAGGTGTATGCCTATTTTTCATCATCTGGCACTTTTACAAACACTGACAGTGTTTTAGAATAGTAATCTTTAAAAAAATTTTATTGTCAACCTCAATCACAGTAAAAGAATTTTTAATAATGTATATTTACATATGGTAGTAATAATTGCGCACATTGTAAAACACAGAAATAAAAATGACGAAGTATGAGACACAAAATAAATATTTAATTCCAGAGTTGATAGGAAAAACTAGATTTTATTAAATAGAAGAGCAACATGATCAGACCTCTTGCTTAGGAATATTGATTTGACAAATGAATAGATGATGAATTGGAAAATGGAGAATTTGAAGTCAGGGAAATCAACTTAGAGATTACTGTAACAGTCCAGGTGACAAGTGATAAGGGCCTGAACTTGCAAAAGTGAGCAAAGACGACACTGAGGTTATCAGAACCTGGGAGACTAGAAGGATGGTAGTATCCTTGAAAATGATGTGTAAGTTTGGAAGAGGGATGGGTTGGGGAAGATAATGTAATTATATTTGCAATGCAGATCACAAGCCAACTGTCTGCTTATCCTGTGTCACTTACTCTGTCACACCCAAGAAAAAAAGGGTGGGGCATTGCTTTTACTCCCTGATCGTAATTCTGTAAGTACAAAGTCTGTTCTCCAAGAGTGGCTGCTGCAGTCACATAATAATCTGGGGGGCAGGTGGTGGGGAAAATTTTTCCCAATGGCATGTGAACAACTGATGCTGTGCGGTGGCTGGGAGTCTTGAGTGGCCAATGCTTGAATAAGTAAGGGGGAAATGAGACACTGCATAAAGAAGGGGGTTGTTGGGGAAGTGTTGTAAGAGTAAATGTGTTTGAGCTGGAGATAAGCCCAAGATTCATTACCAGAGAGTGAGAAAGAGAGAGAGAGAGAGAGATGTGATCTATTATCTCACTCTCAAATTGATTTATCACATAAGTGGGTCAGTCTACAGCCCCTCTAGGGTATGATCACAGTCACCCAGAGGCCTAGTCCTTCACTTTGAAGACCACTGTGCTAGAGAATAAAGAACTCATAAATAAATTTGATATATATATGTTATATAATATATTTATTATATATATATATAATGTTGTTATATGTAAAATACCCTTTGGAGATAAAAATACAATAAAAGAGTAGTCAGTGAGGAAATATGAAAAGGTAAACTTAAATATGGAATAATATTATTCTAAAGAATGAATGAATGGGCCAAAGAACAATAGAACAACAATATTAAAGAAAATTATATGAGACAACATACCAAAATTTGTAAGCTGCAGCTAGACCATTCCTCAAAGGAAAATTTATATTTTCATATAGTATGTAAACAAAGAAAATTAAATGACCAATGAGTCACACATACAGTACAACTAAAAAATTAGAAAATTGACACACTAATCATCTCCAAACAAGTTTCAAAGTAGAAATGATAAAAATCAAAGAAGAGGTAAACAAAACTGAAAACAAAAATCAATGACTTGTTTGCTGTTCCTCATAATACTCCATCTCCTCTACTTCTTCACTGGGTGAACCCCATACCTAGAATGCACTCTCTCTTTTCATTTCTTCCCCCCATACCTAGAATGCACTCTCTCTTTTCATTTCTTCCTCCTGACTTCCCTAACTTTCTTCAAATTTTAGCTCAACCCCACCTTCCGCAAGAAGCCTTTCCTATTCTCCCTCCACCCCTATTTCACCTCTCCCTTACTAGAAGTGCCTTCCCTTTTGGATTATCTCATTTATATTGTATATATCTTGTAGGTACATATACAGAGTATTTGGTTTTCCCCTCTTCTCATTATACTAAGGACAAAAACTACTCAGAGAAGACCCCCCCTCAACTGCTCCTTTCCCCATTATGATATAAACTGCTGGAAAAATTGAAAACTAGCCTGAAAGAAAATAATTTTAAACATATTTATGAAATATAAATACAATACCCTTTCAAAAGGACAAGCACCTAAATTTTAAAAATTACATCATCAAGTAAATTAAAGCAGAATGGAAGAAAATACTTCTCACAACTGTGGTTAAGGGTAAGGCATAAAGGTGATTTTTAAAAGAGGAAATAAACAATGTAGAGTATATAAATTTTAAAAAGAAAAAAGCTTTTTCCAAAAAAGTGTCTAGATGTTATTGACTGGTGGAAAATGATCATTTTCACTCCTTTTTTTGGCTAAAAATTCTTATAGCCAAGTTTATGAAAGATAGATGCTTCTATTTTCTTCCAACTAAAAAAAAATTATCCAACTTTATATATTTAGGATTTTATTCATTTAGAAACTGGTAGTGGTATATGGTAGAGCATGCAGGTCAATCCATGAAGGATATAAACTAGAATAAGAGGTTAATCAGTTTTGGAGGAGCAAAGTACTTGGGTCAATGGATGAAAGCAAGGAGGCATCTCAAAAGAAATATTTCATGATTGGCTGAATGAATCATTGGGACCTATGTATAACATAATAAGCAAATTTAAAAACATGTTGGTTGGTTGTTGTCCTTTGCCTTCAAAGAGGACCAAAATGACATTACCACTGTAAAGTGAAATTTCAGTGTGTCTGACTGTGGCTGATCAGACCAATATGAGCTTGGAATGCTCTACCACAGGTTGGGCACAGATAGTCCATGTGAACATTTGGGAAGGATATCCCAAATTTGCGCATCCTATGTTTACTTTATGCTGTCTCATTTCTTCTTTGCTCAAAGAACACAGCACTTTTTCTGATGTGGGCACACCATGCTGAGTGGTCCTGTGCCAGTGTCTCCCATGTTGCACAGTCAAATCCAAAGTTCTTGAGAGAGACCTTGAGAGTGTCCTTGTATCACTTCTTCTGACCACTGTGAGATCATCTGCCCCAAGTAAGTTCTCCATAACATAGTCTTTTTGCCAAGTGTACTTTTTGCATTCGAACAACATGGCCAGCCCATCAGACTTGTGCTCTCTGAAGCGTAGTTTGAATGCTTGGCAGTTCAGATTGAGCAAGGACTTCAGTGTTTGGTACCTTATCCTGCCAGGTGACTCTCAGAATCTTCCTAAGACAGTTCAAATGGAAGTGATTCAGTTTCCTGGCATGGCACTGCTACACTGTCCATGTTTTTGTAGGCATACAACGAGGTTGTATGTATGTATGTATGATGTTGTATGTAACACAACTGCTCTGTAGACCTTCAGTTTGGTAGTCAGTCTAATACCTCTTCTCTCCCAAACTTTTCTTTGGAGCCTCCCAAACACTGAGCTAGCTCTGGCAATGGGTGTGTCAACCTCATTGTTAATGTGTACATCCCTGGAAAGTTCACTACAAAGATAAATGAACTTATCTACAACTCTTAAAATTTCTCCATTTGTTGTAACTGATGGTTCCACATATGGGTGGTGTGGTGGTGGCTGATAGAGCACCTGTGTTTTCTTGGTGTTAATTATTAGGCCAAAATTAGTACAGGCAGCAGAGAACTAATTCATACTTTGTTGCCCCTCAGCTTCAGAGGCTGCACTGAGTGCACAATCATCTGCAAACAGAAAATTATACAGCAACCCTCCCTCCATTTTGGTCTTGGCTTGTAGCCTTTTCAGATTGGAGAATTTACCATCAGTACAGTAGATGACCTTGATACCATGTTCATCCTCATTGAAAGTATTTGACAACATGGCTGAAAACATCATGCTAAAAAGCACGGAAGCAAATATGCAGCCTTGTTTCACTCCATTGGTGACTGGGAAGACATGAGAGCATTGTCCACTATCCAGAACCTGGGCAAACATGCCATCATGAAATTGATGTACAATACTGATGGACTTCTATGGGCAACCAAATTTTGACATAATTTTTCATAAGCCCTCATGACTAATCGTGTTAAAAGCCTTGGTCAGATCTACAAAAATTGTGTACAGACTTCTGTTCTGCTCCTGGCATTTCTCCTGGAGTTGTCAGGCAGCAAACACCATATCACCTGTTCTTTGGCCCTTTCTGAAGCCACACTCGCTCTCAGGTATATGCCCATCTTCCAGGTGAAGGATCAGCCTATTAAGGAGGCCTCTAGCAAGAATCTTGCCAGCAGTGACTAAGAGAGAGACCTCCTTGTGATTGTTGCAGGATAATCTATTCCCTTTACCTTTATAGAGATGGACAATGGAGGCATAACCTTTTCTTGCCATATAACCTGGAAAATTTCAGTCAACTTTTCTATGAGCAATGGATCCCCTACCTTATAAATCTCAGTTGGAGTAAAATCAGCACCAGGTGCTTTGCCACATGAAAGGAGCCTAATGGCCCTCAAAACCTCTTCTTCAGTTGGAAGTTCAGCTAAGGAGAGATTGACTCCAACCTGAGGTATTGATGATGGTCTGTAGAGTCCAGCCCATCTCTCTAGGATCATGTCCTTATCACTAATCAGTGTGGCCCCATAAGCACTGAATAGTTGTGATGCACCATAGGTTTTTGATCCATAAATACCTTTCAAGGAACAATAAAAGCATTTCGGATTAGCACACAGCCAGTAAGTGTCAAGTGAAGCCACATTTGAACTCAGGTCCTCCTAACTCCAGGGCTAATGCTCTATCTACCTACCTGCCCCTATGTATTGCTTTATAGTTATCTTGCATTTACTTATTTCTTTATAGTTACCTTGAATTTACTTCTATAGGAACATTTTGTATCCACTAGTAGAATGTAAAAACAGGAACTGTCTCACTTTTGCCCTTATATCTCCATGGTCTAGCATAGTTCCTGGTATATAGTAGGATCTTAATAAATATCTGTTGATTTATTGCTTGACTGGTGACCTCCACTCATCATGAAAAAGACATTTGCAATTATGTTAAGAATATGTCTAAAATGTTCATACTTATATATAGATGTTCAAAAAATGTTCATTTCTATATATCGATCCCATTGCGAGGCATATACCCCAAGGAGGTCAACGGTAAAATAAAAGGCTCCACGAGCCCCAAAAATATTTACAGGAGCACTTCTTGTGGTAGTAGCAAAAAACTGGAAAAAAGTAGATGCTCATAGATTGGGGATTACTAAACAAGTTGTGGTATGTGAACATGATGGATGTTACTTTTTCGTAAGAAATGATAACTATGATGAAAACAAAAAAGCATGGGAGGATTTACATCAACTAATGCAAACTGGAGTAAGCAGAACCAGGAAAATAATATGCATACAACACTGTATATGTAAAAGACAACTAAGTGCTATTATCTTTTTGCTTATTTTGGATTCAAATCTTTATTAGCTTTCTTTGTTCTGTCCTTTCCAGACTAAAGATAAATCTTGTTGGCAAAGCTCATATGAACAAAATAGGAGTTCGGCAACTCCTAATCTCTGTCAGTTATCATCCTACTCTCTTCCAGAAGTTGATCAAGAGTTTCCTTCTTGAGTTCAACTTCATGAGAACAGTAAGTCTTTTATTGAAACATTTGATAAGGACCTCCCATAGGGAATACAAACATACAGGTGAGCACCTTGTTATAAGAAGACAAAAGTCCCTTTGATTTATTTGCATTTTCATTCTATTATAAAAATTTTTAATTCTGAGATTAATTAATTAATAATTGATAATTATTATAATTATGTTTCTTTTGAAAAGTTAGTTACTGTTTGGCAGTTGAGAATTATCTTAATTTTGAAATCCAACAGTAGAATGTAAAACCAGACAACATTTTTCATTTGATATGGAAAAAAATCAATTTCAGTTTAATGTGTTTCATATAAATTGGTTTTTAAAACATTTTAATAGATCTTTTAGTATTGACCTATCCTAGAAATGAATTCTGTAATTTGAAAAATTCCAGATATTTATTTTATCCTTTTCTTATGACTGAAATCTGGATTATTTGTGGGGAAATACCCAATCAGAGTAAAAGACAACATGGAAGGAGGGATCTTCTAGTTTGAGAAAGCTACTGAGAAAAGTTAGGAATGGACTTGTAGAGGAATGAATAATCATTGTTTCATATAGCACAGCAGTATTCTTATACCACAATTTGTGTAGCCATTTGATGAGCAATTACTTAGTTTCCAATTCTTTGATACCATAAAAGTGCTTCTATAAATATTTCTATAAACATATGGGACTTTTCCTTTTGTTATTTCTTTTGGGTATAAGTCTAGCAGCAGAATCTCTAGGTCAAACAGTATAGACCAGGGATGGGGAACCAGCAGCCTCAAGGCCACATGTGGCCTTCTGTGTCCTCAGGTGTGGCCTTTTGATCAAGTCCAAGTTTTACAGAACAAATCTTTTTATTAAGGGGATTTGTTCTGTGAAGTTTGGATTCAGTCAAAAGGCCACACTTGAGGACTTGGACTTAGAGGGCCACATGTGGCCTTGAGTCCACAGCTTCCCCATCCCTCGTATGGACATTTTAATTGCTTTCCTAGTATCATTCCAAATTGCTGTACAGATGCTTGTGGTCACCTCTAGGACTCTCCAGTATGGGTTTTTCAAACGAACATCTCCTCCAATAATACAACCTCTCCTACACTGTCGTCCCATCTTTTGTCACCTTTGCCAATTTCTTGATTACCAGATTAAATCCTGGGGATGTTTAAATTTGCATTTTTTATTATTAGTGATATGGTTGTTAATAGTTTATAATTCTTCTGAGAAATCTTGGTTCACATCTATTGACATCTTGTGATTTCTTGAATCTTTTCTGAGCCACAAGATAATTTTCATGGTCTGATCCTATCATCCCAAAATAGCAGAGGATGAATCATACCCAGAAGGTATACCCAGAAAAAACTTCCCATCTTCGAGTTCAAGGAAGTGTAAGCAGTGTGACTAAGAGTCTCTGGTGAAAATGATCAGAAACTGTTGTATAGGAGTCCCTGTAGTTCGTCTGACTTTCTTAGACTTTGCTACTCTACCATGTATTCCTGGCATTCTTGGGAAACAGCTGATACATTCATTGCCCTCTGGTTATCAGGATTATAGGATTTACAGATGGGGTGTTGAGCACAAATAGAAATAGGAGTCACTAAACTTCACTTAAGGATCTCTGTGGGCCACATATTGACTCAGAAAAGCACATATTAACATTATTTATGTTCTACTATACTCTGTTAAATATTTCTCAATTACATTTTAGTCTGGTTCCAGTTTACAACCCATAATATAGTTTCACAGGGTATTTGACAGCCCTGACCTAGTCCAATCACCTTGTTTGACATATAAGGAAACAGAAGCCCAGTGCTTAGTAATAAATAACTGGCAAGCAGCAGAGTCGGGATTCTCTGACTATAAATCTAGTATCTTTTCTACTATACCATGGTAATCTGAGTTCTAAGCAGACCTATCAGGTATACCAAATCCCAGTGTACCAAAGTACTAGGGACTGCTAAAGACAGGGGCACTTATTCCATATACAGATTATCTATTGAAGTATCTGCCATCTTGGGATAAGACTTGGTCTTGGTCTAGTACAACTCTGAGTACCACAAACTCAATTTTTATTGATTCAGATGCCTTAACAGATGTCATCTCCACTTATGACCCATATTTGTCTTTTATCTTCTATCAAATGTCAGCATGCCTTTATAAGCAAATCATTTAAGAAAGAATACTTAGGACTGATACATTTTATAAAGGGGGAATGGGAGGAGGAAGGAATGTGCACAATACTACAGGTGTACTTGGGAAAGGCAAACATAAACTTCCTCTGGAGTTTCTGTTTTTTAAATGACAAGTCCTTACTGGAAGTATGAGTTACACATCCTGTGGAAACAGTGTTGTTTACACTAACTCTTTCCACCACTTCCTGGGGGCAACAGTGATAGGGGAAATAAAATTCATACCGTTCATTCTTCAGGACACTTGAGCAGAAGCAGCTTCTAAACTGCCTGAGAGGTTTGGGGGTAATTTAGGAGAGAAGTAGGCTTAAAGTTGCTCAATGGACATTCTGTTATTTTCTTAGCTGTTGTTTTCTTATTATGATAGCCTAGCTCTTTGATTATCAATTTTATGTAAAGAGTAAACATTGACTATAGTATCTAAGAATATGGTCCCTGTTATTGTGGAGAATCAATTTCATTATACCTAGATCATGTGATTAGAATTTACTGAAATACAGCCTGTTTAGAAAGGAGATTGGCAGAACTCAAAGAGTTTGTAAGGATCTCATATGGTAGGGCTCACCAGTGCGTGGGGACTTAAGAGCTGAATTTTGATTAGGCAAATCCACATACCTATTGACAGAGACAACATTGCTCCAAAAAGAGAGCAGAGTTGAGGGATAGAAAGTCAAGAACTTAGCACTATAGAGACAATTTACTCACCACTTCTGCCCTGGGAGAGCATGCAAATTGCCAGGGTGAGTGTAGGATTCCCGAGATCCCTATCCTTTTTTCTAAACCAGAGCACGTCAAAGGCTGTCAATACCATTTGGTAATTAAAGAAATAATTTCTGATTATAACAGAACAATGAATAATTCTGAATAAAAATGTTTTCTCTGTTCTCAAAAAAATAATTGGATGCATTTCAACATATATAGCAGAATGGCACAGAATAGGTGCATTATCAATACACTGGATTTGCATCACATGGGCATTTAACTTATACAAATTAAACTATACTCATTCAGCAAAAACAGATACTCCGAAGTCAATAGCAGGTTAAAGAATATCTGAGGTTTTGCCTGTCATTCTACTCAATGAGTTCATAGCCAGGAGTGAGTTTGAGGAGGATGGAAAGCTGCCCCTCCCCCCATCTCCAGCCCCAGATGTAGTTTCCCCCTAATAGATGCTGCTTCCTCCCTCCAGAGGGAGGAAGGGGTCAGAATGAAAGAGTAGGAGAGTGGGAAATGTGGGGCACTAGCCAGGGGAAGGGTGGTTCCTAATTCATCTCGGATTCTGAGCTCTTCGAATCCAATCCTGACCGGCGGAGCCCTAAAAGCCGAGCCAATCCTTTGCTCAAAGTTACTGTATCTGGTCTTCCTGACTCCCCTTACCTACAGTGTTTCAACTTGGCAGAGACTGCTGACTGAGGAGAGAGGGGGAGGGGAGAGGGGAGGAGGACGACTGGAAGGGGAGATGATAATTGAGTATGTTCGACTTTGTCTGATGGAATTTGCTTTGAGAACTTGATCCACAGTAAAATGTGACTCCACTGTAATTCATTTGCCCTTCCATCAAGGAGCAGTTGACCTCCAACTCCCTTTCCTTCACTCAGTCTCAATTATCTCAAACACAAGAAAAAGAAATCAATCTTCACCTTTAAATCATACACCCAAACTGAAGCACTAATTATACAGAGGAGCTAAAATGAGGAAGGGATGGGGGTGGGGCTTGATCTCTCCTTCCTCCTCCTTGTACTGGCACCCCCTCCCCCTCTCTTTTTCCTCCTCCCTCCCCTTTCCCTACCTCCTCTCCTTCCCCTTCCTTCCCTCTCCCACTTCCCCTTCCCCCATCCCCAGGTTCCACCCCCACTTCCTTTCATTTGTTAATTTATAATCCAGAGGTAGCAATCAGCTCTCTTTCATCTTCTGATCCTGAAACCTAGAGAAGTTTATTTCTGTAATGAATTCATTATTTAAGAAAAAAAAATACTTCAACTAAAAATAAGAGGGAGTTTTTAGTAGTGAGAGTTTATGTATAATAATAATTGCCCCTCCCCCTTCCCTATAAACCTCTATAATTTAGAGTGGCTATGAGATTGATCTGCATTACAGGTGTTGAGCTCCCATTTTGATGGAAGAGAATAAAACGACATTTTCTGCTATGCTACAGACTTAGCAACTTAAGTCCTACTCTCCACCTCTACTTCTACCCTGCTGGTACTCCCTGAGGTGACTGACTTTGTTAGCTATGAAGACAAAAGCCTTTCCTAGGATTGACTTTTACAGGTGGAACCATTGTCATTGGGTAACTAGGGCAAGAAAAAATTCAGCAGAATTTCTACAGTTTCAGGCTCCCAGGCTCTGCCTTTTTCCCTGCCCCCTTTCTAAGCTCAGGAGAACTGAGGGAAGAAAGAAACATTCTTTCCCCCTGCAGAAGCCCTCCACGTTCTTTCTTTGCTTTAGAGAAAGTCTTCATTAGGCAGAGAGAATTGCATATGCTTAAGTGTTGTATAAAACATGTGTGCAATATCCATAAATATAAAATGCTTCAGATAATGATGCACTGACTTAGCTTGTGCAAACGTGTAAAGGATGCAAACTGGTTTGGCTTCTTTAGTTGGGATGTGCACAAACTTGTCCTTTAACATCTGTAATGGTTCTAATTGCACGTTGTTTCTTCTCGTCTGCCTTTCCTATGTTGAAGGGGGAATGACATTTTGTTACATCTAAGGCTGGTTGAGTGACACACTTGGTAACTTGGTCTGTCTTCTTCCCGGACAGTCTGAATAAGCCCCTGGCCCCTTCTGGAGTGTTCTGAAAGCTCAGGGACGTTCAGGGAACATCCTCTGGGATCCAGTTTCCTCAGTGATTCTTCTTCTCAATCTAAAAGAAGCCATGGTCGGGGGGAGGGTGGAATGGAAGACACTTATGGGTCACCCCCATAGGAATTCTACAACTAATTTTGGTGACTCACTGGGGGAAATCCAAGATCTGGGGCTTCTCTAGACGCTTCTCCCATTTAGACCTGAAAGCCGTCCCCGAGTTTCCCTGTCTCCCCAAGGTTCTCTGGCCCCCAGAGGCTGAAGGGAAGCAGGTATTTGGAGCTTGTTTTGAAGGAAGAGTGGGTCCCCAGCACTTACAGGGCCAGGCTTTAGGCGTCTATTAGCCACCCAGCCTCACTCTAACCACCATCAGAATTATGTCTGATTATAGCTTAGGAAATTCTGGAACCTGGGAGGAGGAAGGGGGGGGAGGGGAGGCTAGAATATAATACTACCATTGTAGAAGGCACACAGGGTTTTGCCACGTGTGCCTCTAGGTTTATATTTAGATAAATTTCGGACGCACGTGAAAATAAGCGCGTGCTCCTCATGTACCATGTGTTTGCTTAGAGTTCCACGAACTGTGAACATGTGTGGCTAGTACGTGGGCCACTTTTATGTGGCAAGCTCACAGAATGCAGATGAGAGAGGGCTGGGTGGGTCATTAAAGTGTGCAACAAAGAGCCTGGTGTGTGTCACAAGGTGGTGTGAACTGCCAAGGTGTGAAGGCTCTCATGCCCCTTCTGACCCTCTGGCATTTTTTTCATTCCTCTAAGTACCACAAGCCTCCCCTCCCCCAACCCTGCTTGCTTTCTCTCCCGGAAAGCTGATACCCAGAGGCCCTTTTCCCTTTGCAAGCTATAATAAGGGGCTGTCGAAAGGAAAACGTGGAATGGATTTAAGGACAGAGGCCGGGCTGCTTCTCTTTCTCTCTCTGCTATAGTCTATTCCCTTCCCCATCCACCCTATTCCAGGCCTTATATTTCATCTGACTTTGCTTCTCCTGGAAACTGTTTTCAGCTCCTGAGACTCCAGCCCGAATCCACTTTCCACTGGGGAGAATCCAGTTCACATTTTCTACCCAGCCCTGGTGCAGTCTCAGCAGCTGCTGTTGTCTCATTCCAGCCTTGAAAACTGGCTCAAACCGCCCTGAACTGGATCCTGGCTGTTGGGGCAGTTAGCTGCTGCCTCTTTGTTTGGGCGGATCCACCCTCATTCTTTTTCAGGCTCCCTCCCGTCTGTTTTCCCAGTCACCCAAAGCATTCTCTCCCTCCCCCTTCCTCCCCAGTTTGGCATTTTTTTTTTTTACCCTTTCCTGGTCCAGTAACCCACGAAGTTTCCACTTTTCTTTAATGGTCTAGGGCTGAAAAACCGAATACTTTTATTTCATTATGGATTTAGTTCTGCTTTTTCCTAACTTTGCAACTTAATGTAATGAGTTGACCTGGGAGCCTTAAAATCTTGGCATTTGTTAGGGTATACCCTGATGGGATTAATGTTCATTTTCATTCTTTTGGTGGAGGAAGCCACCTGAAAGGAGCAGGGTTTATGATTATTAGACTGCTACATTGTTACTTTTCATTTTGTGGCTACAATGAATTTCAAGGCTCCTTTGCTGACACGTGACAGCTAGTATCTCTGTAGGAAATGGCAAGGCTGCCATTATGCTTGGAATGTCTCATGAATTATGGAATTTCTGGAGAAGGGCCTAACCCTAGAGAGATGTTTCTGGGAGTGGGAAGGAGACAGAGCTGGATGGAGGCTGAGCTCCCGCCTCCGCCCAATGCAGGCCGAGGTTCTGCATTTCTTTTTTCTGTAGATAAGGAAGAAAAGGAAATAGAAGAAATGGCGGATTTGGAAAAGCAGTTTTACACAAAACAACTTATTTTAAGGAAAAAAATTGCATTTTTTTCTGTTAAAGAGTTGCTTTTTTTTTTAAGGCCTTGAAGAGATGCTACATAAACAATTCTAGCCTGGGTGGGGCTCCCTCATGGGCTTGGAGGCTCATTTGTCTCCCTCTGCTGGCTAAATTCTGCAACACCTCATCATGCTCGAAAGCTTTCAGAATACAAACAAGCTGTCTGAATATGCAAGGTGAACATGGACGACCGTTTCACTAGAGAATATAATTTTATGCATGTTTTATTTTCCCTTGATTTGTATCTATCTTTGCTTTATAGTGAAGTGCTAGAGAGTAATTAAAAATTAACTATTTAAATTTACCTCCAAATCCTTACACATTTGGAAATTTCAAATAAGAAACAAGAGGGAAATTGCTTTTTTAAGTGCTTGATTTCAGTACATATGGTAAACCTCAGGGGAAAAAAAATGCAGCCACAGCAGAAGCACCGGAAAAGAGATGTTTTTATAAGCAACATAAAAGAGTCAATGCTTTGATGTTGCAAATTACAGATTTGCCTGGGAGAATCTTTACAAAACAATAAGACATAATATAGGAGGTTAGGGACGTTTTGATTGGTCTTATTTAATTTTGCTATTTAGATAATTTTTTTTTTGGCACTATCAGGGGACTGATGATGTCAGATTTTCCAAAGTGGGGGAGGGAGCTTGGTACAGGGGAAAGAGCACTAGACTCAAGGTCGCAGTACTTGAATTTCAGCTAGCTTAGATTTTAGAGACATATATAGAAGATGCAAGAAAGAAAGTGAATACTATGGTGTGTCAGGAGCTTGTAATAATGGTGAAGTTAATCTGTTCTTTCAGGGTTCTCCTGACAACCATCTGGCCACTCCTCTCTTTCCTTTGCTGAATCCATATCCATGGCCATTCTTAATTTACCCTCAGTATCTGAAAAGACTCTGTCCTGGACCTGAAGCAGGTGGATGGTATAGTGAATTAGAGCAGTGGTCTTGGAGTCCAGAAGCCCTGAGTTCAAATTTGACCTTAGACAGTTACTAGCTATGTAACCCTACAAGTCACTTAACCTCTTTCTGCCTCATTCATTCAACTGTAAGTTGGAGATAGTAATGCTTTGCAAGATTATTGTGAGGACCAAATGAGACAATATTTGTAAAGTGTTTAGCAAACTGTCTGGCATATAGAAGTGCTTAATAAATACTTATTTCCTTCCATCCAATTCATTATCTTTCTCTCCAAACCTTCCTACTTTCACTATTACTGAAGAGAGCACAGCTATCCTCTCAGTCGCTAAGGCTAATTGTTATCCTTGGCTTCTCACTTGCACTCACTGCCATATCCAATCTGTTGCCAAGTCCTATTCTATGTTCTATATTCCATGTGCACATTCTCTTTCTTTATATGTCGCCTTTTCCCTGACACAGCAGCCTAGTGCAAACATTCATTACCTCATTCCTGGATTCTTTCAGTAAGCTTGGTCTCTCTGTCTCAAATCTATTCCCAGTCCAGGCAATCCTCCTCTTAGTTGCCAAGGTGATCTTCCTAAAGTATAGGTATGAAAATGTCCACTCCCTACTCAGTAAATTCTGGGGCTTCCTATTACCTGTTGGATCAAAAATAAAATCTTCTGTTTGGCTTTTGTTTTATTTATTTATCTTATTAATTAATTAACATAGTTTTAGTTTTAAACATTCACTTCCATAAGATTTTGAGTTTTAAGTTTTCTCCCCCTCCCCTCTCTCCAAAATAGCATGTATTCTGATATAGGCTCTACTTATAATTCATATTTAACATATTTTAACATTAGTCATGTTGTAAAGAAGAATTAGAACTAATGGGAGGAACCAGAAGAAAGAAGAAATAAAACAAAAGGAGAGCAAACAGTGTGCTTCCATCTGCATTCAGACTCCAAAGTTCTTTCTGTGGATATGGATAGCATTTTCCACTGGGAGTCTTTTGGAGTTATCTTAGATCCTTGGGTTGCTGACAAAAGCTAAGTCTATCAAAGTCAGTCATTGTACAGTGTGACTGTTACTCTGTACAATGTTCTGTTTCTGTTTATTTCATTCAGCATCAGTTTGTGTCAATCCAGGTTTTTCTGAAGTCTGTCTGCTTATCATTTCTTATAGCACAATAGTATTCCATTATATTCATATACTACAATTTGTTCAGCCATTCCCCAATTGATAGGTATCCCCAAAGTTTCCTATTCTTGGCCAACACAAAAAAAGCTGTTATAAACATTTTTGTACATATAGGTCTTTTTCCTGTTTTTGTGATCTCTTTGGGATAGACCTAAAAGTGGTATTTCTGGATCAAAGAATACGCATCATTTTATAGCCCTTTGGGTATAATTCCAAATTGCTCTCCAGAATTGTTGGATCAGTTCACAAGTCCACCAACAATGCATTAGTATTCCAATTTTCCCACATCTTCTCCAACATTTATCATTTTCCTGTTCTATTATGTTAGCCAATCTGATAGTTGTGATATGGTACCTCTGAGTTGTTTTGATTTGCTTTTCTCCATTCAATAGTGATTTAGAGAATCTCTATTTGGCTTTTAAAGCCCTTCACAATGATCTCCTTATCTTTCTCGTCTTCTTACACTTTACTCTTCACCACATATTCTATGATGCAGTGACACTAACTTCCTCACACATGACATTCCTGACCCTATGCTGTGCCTTTTCACTGGGTAGGTAGACAAATGGCATAGCAATAGACCTGGAGTCAAGAAGACAAGTTCAAATCTGGCCTTAGACACTTACTCACTGTGTGACCCTGGGCCAGTAACCTAATCTCTGTCAGCCTATTTCCTCACTTGTAAAACGGAGATAATAAAATAGCATGTACCTCCCAGTGCTGTTGTAAGGATCAAATGAAATAATACGGAGTATTCCTAAGTTCTTAGTGCAGTTTTAACCTTTAACAGCTTTAAACTGCACAAAGACTTTTGGGACACCCTGCGTTTGTAAAGCAGTTTTCAAACTTTATAATACTATATGTCAGTGATAGCTATTATTATATTTACTACCTGTCCCCATACCTAGAATGCTCTTACTTGTCCTCTCTTTTCTGGATTCTTGACTTGCTTCACGTTTCAGTTCAAATGACACCTTCTGAAAGAGACCTTTTCCAGTCCTCCTTAGTGCTAGTGCTTTCCTTGTGAGATTAACTCTAATTTACCATCTACATATATATGATATGTGTGTCTATGTATGTGTGTATATACATATACATATGTGTGTGTGTTGGCTGACTGATTCATCACCAATCGGGAAAAAAAAAGAGTTGTATAGAGTGCTAATTCACCATGATTATGATACAAAATGGAATAAGTCACATCTTGTAGTTGTCCCAGGCCAAGACTGCTAGTCTGATCTTATAGCTCAGATTTCATATTGGAATGAAATGAGATACTCATAGATCATTCAAGAAATGGAGGTTTACTTAACTCAGGTAGAAGTGTCCCTTACCCCCTTATTTCCATAGGAAATGCATAAGGCAAGGTGTAGTGACCTTCACTTTCAGATATCCTTCAAGTGTGAGAGCAAAGGGAATAAGCATTTATATAGAGCATACTTTGTGTTAGACACTTTTTTTTTTAACAAATAACTCATTTTATCCTCACAACAACCTTGTGAGATAGATGACTATTAATATCCCCAATTTACAGTTGAGGAGCTGAGGTGAACAGAAATTAAATGACTTCTCCAGGATCAAGTAATAAGTGTCTGAGACAAGATTTGAACTCAGGACTTCAGGCCCATTGTTCTTATCTATTGTACCACTAGGTCTTCTATGGAATCAAGACTCTTATTCCAATGACTGTGAACCACTTTCATGCTTCAGGTGACCAGGAAGCCATATCAATGCTATCTGAGTCCACCAGGAAGCTATTACCTTAATTTTTAGGGAAGGAACTATCCAAATTCACATGATGGGAGTAGGGACAATTCCTGGTGGATATTGATCCTATCACATACACTCCTTGCTGGCTAGGTCTTAATAGTCTTTTACAGGACCTTCCATCACTTAAATGGCTTTAGAGTTATGGTAGGAGCAACATCTTAACCAATCTCCTCATACAGATTAAGCTAGTTTTTCCTTAAAAGGTATTAACAAATTTCTTGACACTTGGTTGATTTAGGAGACTAAAGGCTCAGACTGATGACATCATTTCATCTGTGTTGGAGTTTAGAGCATCCATGAGGAGGTAAAGGAGTTCTGAGAATCTTGGCTGATGGATCATAGAAAACTTTACTTAGCTGAATCAACTGTAAGATGTCCTCCGTGCCTATCCTTATCAAATATCCTTCTCCTGCTATGGCTAAGTAAATTTCTTTTTGCTAACTAGCGAATGTTCCACAAATGTCTTATTTCGTTCCATCATCAAACCTAAACTGCCAGGGCATTGACTTGGGTCAGTCCAGTCAAGAACAAACACCTTTACTGGAGAAGGCTAATCTTGTTGTCTGTCCTTCATTTTTGAAGAGGACCAGTGACATCACAGAATGATACTTTGACTTGCTCATTAATTATGAATTGGATTTAAGTGAGGTAGAGTTGTGTAAAATCATCAGCCTCACTCTCTTCCAGTCATAGAAGACCAGTGGTAAGACGGAAGTCAGGATGCCTGGAGATGGCCTGGGATGCAGTGGATGACCTTGGCATCTTTGATGTCTGACCAAGCTCTAAGTGCTCCACAGCACCTGCTTTAGCTACCTTTATGGCTATTGGAACAAATTGTTCTCATTTAACTCATTCTACAAGAGGAAGTCTTCATATTCTTGAGCTACACATCCCTCTAACTCACTGACCAGTTTGAGGCTTATCAGTTACCCTCACCCTGGGTTAGGTAACACCTGCTGAGATGTTATTTTTTTGGGTATGGCCACTGCACATGCTACAGCGTGTTGGAGCCACAGGTGAGAGTTGAGTGAGAGGTAATCACAAAAGATGGATGAATAGTTCTGAAAAGGGCTGAGCAAGTCCTTGCACTAGAGGTGCTAGTCATCCCTCAATACCCCCATATACCCTAGCCTAATCATAGGAATATGAAGAGCCTAGCTTAGGCAATACTGGAGGGGAAAGAAGACAGAAATCTGAATTGAAAACAAAGCAAAAAGAAAACAAAGAAGCAAAAACATTTAAATGTCCTTTGAAGGAAATATAAAACCCAGTTTGGAAGGACTGAATGCTGGATGTTAACAATCTACTCCATGTGGTGGATGACGTCAAATCTTTATAGTTCACAGTACAACTTCTGTTCTATAGTTGTGACAGTAGGTGGGAACAACATCAGAAATACTAGCATAGATGGTGCCACATTTGGCGTAGTTGCCAGATGGCATTCATGAAGTCTTCATTTGAGGTCAGGGCAATCTGCAGCAAAGTAGTAAAGTTGTCAGAAGCAACTTTGTGTTCAGTTGATCTTGGAATCTAAGTTGACACCAAAGCTCTTTCCCTCGCCAATCATTTAGTGTTTCCTGGATCACCAGGAAAAACTGTCAGAGACTCCTATCAAGGGAATACACCAAAACTTACACTAAGTCTGAAGAGGGCTGTGCTGAGGCATTCCCCCTTTCTTTCTCAGGAACCTTTTAAGAATTCTCCTTCACTTATACCCTGGGACTTAGAACTGCCAACAAGTTGGCTATGTAATCCTCTTTCTTCCTGGAAAATTTGTTATCACTTTGGTTATGCAGAGATAGTTTTAGCTCTATTATGTCATTGGACAACAAGACAAAATATATTAACAATATTACCCTTTTGTTCCACAGGCTCTTTCTGTGAAGGATTTGTCTGAATCATCCCAGGAAAAGAGTCCTACCAATTGAGGGGGACGTGAACTGTTGCTCCAAGGTGTATGGAATCCACTAAGGGAGGGGGGACCTGAAGGTTCGGATGCCTCTAAGGAAAGAAAAAAGAATGAGTTCAGAGAGTTGATTGAGACTGTCAAATAGAGAAATTTTTTATCAGATAAGTCTTCTTCTAGATCAGAATGCTGAAACCCTGGGCCAAATATAGCCCTCATCCTTCATAGGGTAGTATTAATTTGTTGTTGGAAATTGGAACACCCAAACACTATAGTTAATCTGGGGCATGATAGCAAAACTATTCTATGAAGAACCTATTTCAGCATTAACCAATGACAGCTACCTGAGGATGGTACAGAAGGTGGAAAATCTGGCATATGTGATGGTATTGGGCCCAAACTTAGCTCTCCATGATGAAATGAGTGCCTTCCTCAATGATTCAGGGGAGCTCATAAGGAAGAAGTAATGTTATCTGATAACTTGGTAGCTGCTACAGGGGTAGATCTCCCAGGGCACAGCAATATCATATTTTGAATAGGTTTTTCACCTGAGGTAAGGATAAACTTTTGCCCCAGGATAAAGAAAAGGGACTAATATAACTAATTTGTTAGAAGAAGGTTGGGAACCATGTGATTCAAGCCATAATGGTCTATCAAAGGTAGACATTTTGATAGGCATGAGGAATACCATTAGGCAGAAATAATTGCCTCATCTTTAGCTAGGGAATAATATAATCCTGTTCCCAACACAGAAGGCTATCATGGCCCCTATATACAGATTGGTGATAGACTCATTCCACCACCTTTGTTTTTTTTATAAGGGTATCAACCTGATTATTCAGATTAACACAGGTATATGAATCTCTGATAATGTTGACATGCTCTTCAAACAACTGTATGTGGAAGAAACTATGAGAAAAATTCCTCCACTGTTCTAATCCCAAAGGGGAGTGCCTCATGTAGTTAGGAAATGGCCAAGAAGTGATATGGATATTTGGTTCCAGTCAAGATAAAATAAAAGCTCATCTCTCAGAAAAATGATTTTGTTTAGCTCTCTGTAATTCACTGCAAGCTGTCAATTGCCTTCTACATTCCTCATGGGCCACGTAGAGTTGTTCATAAGAGGATATGATGTAGTAAAGTCGTCTGACCTCCTTCATCTTACCCCAACCTCTGGGGACCTGAGATTGTTTGATACAAACTACAGATTGTCTCAGGCAACTCAAAGATTTCCACTTGGTTCTCCTAAAATAATAGACCAAAAGGGCCTATATTGATACCTACTCCTAAGAACTTATCAGGTTCTTTTGCACAATATATTCATCCAGATTAGCTGCTACAGTTGTGATCCACCCACTTTCAATCTGACTAAGGAGTTTCTCCCACCAAAATCTTCAATGGCAGTTGAAATGTCTATAATTTTGAGGCATCCCTATCACATGATAATAACTTGCCTTCCAGCATCTTGTAGTTGTTGATATAGTTTGCACCTCCCCACTTCCTAGGCCATCACAGCTCTGTTATGTGGCCTTCAGGCCCATCAGGGTCCTATAGCTCTGATGAGCTGAGCTACTGGGGAATCCGTAGAAGGACCCTTAGAGTCCATCCTGGATGTCACCGTACAGTTTTACTGGAAAGTCCATAGGACAACTATTGCTTGCTTCCTTATTAATCCTAAATTTAAGGAGCTTCAACAAAACCCCCCTTAGGAGAAAGTGTCATTGCCCTTAGTCTACCAGGTGGCTATTGTGTCTCTTCTCACTGTCTTTAGAGCACCCATGTGTGCTGACAACTGTATTTGTCCAGGAGACTGCTACTATCCCTATATCACACTTAAATATTGCCAATTGATTTACCCACTTGTTTATGGTTGTATTATGGAGGGAGAAACTTCTAGATAATGCCTGCCCCATTCTGGTGGGTGTCCTCCTAGAGAGGAGGGTTCTAACTGAGGACTATGGCCTGGGATCCTTACAAAGTTAAGTTTGCCAAGCTCTGAGAGAGTTTGAGGAGTCTGGCTGTTGTAAACAGTGAACAGCTTTGTGGACTATGACTCCTGTGACTCTATCAGAAGGCAGAAGGGGGAAGGAATTTTTCTCTCCTTTTTCTTTCCTTCAGTGGCCATAGTATCGCAGGGTTGAGCTACTTACTCAATAGGAGACACTGCATAAAGCAGGACAGAGACAAATTCATAGAGCTCAGTTCAGGAAACAGCTTCAAGGAACATGGCCCGTGGCAGCAGAGAAGAGAGTCAATTATTGATTAAAGAAGGAACGAGCCCTGGCCATTGAATTGAACAAAGAAGAGTAGACATAGAGAATCCAGTAAAGACTATGTATTTTGGGGAAGGAGCAGTGTTTGGGGCCATGTGATACCAGTGGTGTGAACAACTTTGGCCACAAAGGTTTGCTACATTTGTAGCTCACCACCATTATACTCTAAGTGTATGCCCCTTCTTCCCACAGAAGCTGTATGTATTTGTGGGAAAGGAAACTAAAAATAAATAAAATTTTTTAAAAAGAAAGTAAACTCTAGGTGTGTCAGGGAATGTTTTGTAACTACTGTTTTTATGATAATATGTTAGTAGATAGTTGCCTTTGTTTTGAGCTAATCTTACCTATTAATTAAAATTCAGCACATTGTAGAGGGCTGTAGTTTTAGGATGGCAGACCCATACAATACACTTAGGAACCTTTGAGAACAGCTTCCCCTCCTCAGGAGCCAACCTGCAAACCTGAGTGCTAGTGTAAGTTGGAGGTAGGTAACCCAGAAGATGTGGCACAGTTAGTGGATAAGATAAACCACTTTCTTTGTTCTGAATTGATATTTTACCTCAGTGCCTAAATTAATGATAAGTTCAAGACAGAGAAAGGGAACTGGTCAAGAGCACTAATGTTGATAACATATTTTTTCTCTTCCCTCATGTGTAACTGGGGATCCTGTGCTTTCCCTTGGACCAGAAGCCTTTAGATATGAGGAGAGAAACTAGATCTGGATGCAGGTCTCATGGAGAGACATCCTGCCATTCCTGTTCACTTCAGGGAACACAGAGTCTGAGCCTAGAGTCAGGAAAAAATGATTTCAAATCTGGTTTCAGACACTTACTAGTTGTGTGACCCTGAGCAAGTCACTTAACTCTGTTTGACTCAGTTTCCTTATCTGTAAAATGAGCTAGAGGAGGAAATGGCAAACCACTCCAGTATCTTCCAAGAAAACCCCAATGGGATCACTAAGAGCTGGACGTGACTGTAGAGGAGCAATGGGAGAAAAATAGAACTAAATTGCTGTAGCTGTGACTCTTGCTGGATGGCAGAAAGGCAAAGAGAGTGAGCTACCTTTCTTGTTCTTCCACTGTTTCTCTTTAGCTTGTAGAGATGACTTTATGTGGGCTCCAGATCTGCAATCCTTTTTTCTGATCGTTTTTTGTGGGCTTGGGCAAGAAAAGGGATAAGTTAACATTCTCTTTGCTATCCTAAGAGGGAATGTTCTCTGAGAACTCCCTGAGAGGGAGATTTGAAGAGAGCTCCATGAAGGGAGCACTTAATAATTTTCTCTGCAATTTTGCTATGTTTAATAAATGATGTGGTTATAAAAGGCAGGAAAGAAAGTCAATTGCCTGAGTTATATAAATAGAGAGCAGTGGTCACCAAACTTTTTGGATTATGCACTCTTAACAAAAAAAATTTTTTTTGAGCACTGTTTCTGGAAGTGACTTGGAGAGACTTTGAAGCATGTGCAGACATTATGTAACTGCTAACCATGTGGTGAATGGGAGACTCTTATTAGCTTCAGTTGTAGAACTGATACTCTCTGAGATATCTTCATAAGTCCTCAGTTGGCCTTAACCTCTCTTTGGTTTGACTCTTTTATTGATGGCATATTGTAAGAGACATTGATTTAGGGACCAGGTCTCCTCCTTCCTTCTGAGACCAGGATCTAACCTCATGAATGTGGGCCCTGGTTCTCTTCTTCCATACTTGTTGACATATAACTTTGAAGTTAAAGTTTACAAGCTATGAAGGTCAGAAGACTGAGTTAAATGGAAGTCTTAGCAATCCAGAAGTATGGGAGTCTGAGAATTCAGGAATCTTGATATGGGTCCATCATAGCCATTTTAGTCACCCCAGAATTGATACGGGGCTGGGGGGTGGCAAATAATGACCTTTGACCTTTGGGACACAGTCCAGGGACAAATCATCCAACAGTGATGCTGCATTTGAACAGAAATTGGGTGGAAATAATGGTGTGTAGAAACTGTGCTAAGTCTGAATCCACTTTCCTTAGAGACTGAAGTGGGATAGGGGAGAATTTTCCCAGAAATTAGGATGAGGGAAATGTCTGTACTTCTATCCCTTCTTTATTCTTGAAGTAAACAGTCCTTTCTAAAAGTTAAGTAGTTGTTTCACAGATAACACACGGAGGCACTGGAGTTTTTGGACTCCAACCTCTAACAGGTTCACTCTTGATCTGGTCAGACAAGCAGATAGCTTCGGAGCGATTAATAATCTTACTTTATTCTAGTCTAGTCTTCTCAGAAAGGTTGCTAATAATGAGAGAACCAGCTCCAAAATTCCCTAATCACTCTTCTTGAAGGGGCTAGCAAGATGGGGTCAATTGAGACAGGCACAGCTTATGCACTCCCCTAAATCCCTTCAAGCCTTTATAGGGGCTGATCAAGGCACACAGATTCCCTAGTGGGTTCCCTTTCCCCCCCCATGTGTTCCCCATGGTTCTCCCACTCACCGACACCACTTGCTTTATAGGGCACCAGACAAAGGAGGCATCTTGCCAACATTAAGCTCAGCAATATTGTCATTTGGCCTAAGTGTAGTAAATATCAATTATGTCACCCCATATCTCATGGAGCAGCCTCAGTAGAACTATCTGTCACTATGATTTTAGGAATTACTATCTGGAGTCCTTGGGGCTATTCTGGGAGTTATTATCTAGCACCTGGAAACTAGATATTGCCATGGCCCTGGATCTTAAGAAACTAAACTCTAAAAGGATTAACAAAATCCTCCTAACATACAGCATTCAAACAAAATTGAGGTGCTAGTCACTGGTGCTCAAAAGCGGGGGAACATACCTAGAATAGAGGCCTGAGTGAATACATTATTAAGGAGGAAATGTAGCCATTCTGGTTCTGGGATAGTGAGCCAGAGAGAACTTGCCATACATTCAACTACTGATACAACTTGCTGTAACACTAATATTTCGAAATCAGAAAATAAAGCAATTTGCAAAACTGCCAACTAGGCGATTCACATTTACCCTCATCTTGACACTATCCTTATGCTTGCTGGTAAAAATGACCAGATTTACATCCCTCTTCAGCGCAGAGTATTCCTTGTCACTGATCAGCTCTAATCACAAAGGTCCCATGACTTCTTTCCCTACCTTTCAGATTCACAAGGTCACTTTCAAACCTGGACATATTCATCTAGGAATATGAATTTCACCTAAGATTAGGGGGAAAAAAAACAAAAGAGACAAAAGCATCCAGGGGCACAAATGAAAACTTGTCTAGGCAGGACATATGCTCACAGCTGCTTGGAGGCTCGGTGTGAGAGACACACACTCGCCTTCTCCCACCCAACTTTTTGAAACAGCTCCAAACAGTCCTCACATGCTTTCTATACAGACAAAAGAGAGAGTTGGAGGGGCTGGTTGATCTTTTCTGTACATCCACTTAGTTCATTCCTTCAGCTCCGTAGCGAATCAGGAGACTCTGCATCATCTTGTGGAGAAAATTCCTTGATGATGAGTCATACATGGCTGGAAGATGGCCCCAAAGCTCCAACTCAGTCCACCAAAACTATGAAGGGCAATTCTAATTATATCTACTGTTTGCCAATGTTTAATGCATAGAATTACTAATTTTAAAATAATTTATACACATGTACCACTGCACAAATAAATATGTACATCGTAAAGTTTTCACAAAATAAATCTTTTAAAAACATGAGATAAAGATGAAATAATAATCAGTTTATAGTTGATAGAGAATTACTGGAGTTTATTGAATAAAGGAGTGACTTTGGCAACTTAGTGAAGAATGGTTTGAGAGAGGGACAGATTTGAGGTGAGATGTAATTTCCTAAACTAGAGCTGTGGTTATGTGAATAGAGAGAAAGGGACAGAAATTAGAGATCTTGTGTAGGTAGTAACAAGATGTGGAAACTATTTGGATATATGGGATAAAGGAGAGTGAAGAGTATAAATTGACCACGATTTGTGAACCTGAATGATTGGATGTCCTTGTAATGGGGCCATTCCCTGATTACTTCTTAAAGAGGCCTATTCACTGAGGGGGCATTACCTCACTCTAAGTGAGTACCTGAATAGACTAAGGTCTTCCAGTGCATCCTGGGCAAACTCCAGTCATTCTGATGAATATCTGGTGACTAGATCCAGATGGCTCAGGAGGGGAAAGTGAGGCTGGTGACCTTGCACAGCCCTCCCTCACTCAAATCAGAGTGCAAGTCATGTCATCATTTCTCTGATGTCATGGTCTTATTTGAAAATGAAGGACAGAGGGAAGGAGCTAAGATGGCAGAGTAGAAAGACACACTTATGCTAGCTCCAAAACCACAGCCTATAAAATATCTGTAAAGAAGAACTCCTAACAAATTCTGGACCAGTGGAAGTTACAGAACAACAGAGTGGAGGAGATTTCTGTTCCAGAAAGACCTGAAAAACCCTCACCAAAGGTCCACCATTCATGGGACCAGAGTGGAACCCAGCCCTACCTTGGCCGTGTGGCCCCAGAGAGGAGCAGATCTGAGCAGGCTTAAGGGATAAAATCTCTGGTGGCCACGGGGGTCCCACCACCCACAGGCACTGCAGGTCAGTGAGAGAGACCTCCAGGCTCTCTGAGAGGGGAGCGGCGTGTCTCCATGACTTGGGCCCCCTCGGGAGGCAGCAGCAGAGGCAGCAGGCAGCCAGACACTCCCGGAGCAGGCAGGAGCTTGGCAGTAGCTCCATTATGGAAGGTCTCTGCATAAACCCCCTGAGGGAACTGAGCCTGGGAGGTGGCCCTGATCCCACCTGAGAACCTGATTTAATCTTACCCTGAATAGCAGCCAGGCCTGCCACCGAAAGCCCTGAGGCTGGGGAGTAGCATTTGAATCTCAGACCCCAAGCACTAGCTGGGCAGATCTAGGCGGGGGTGGAGAGGTATCTCAGAAGTCAAGTAACTGGCCGGGAAAATCCCCAGAAAAGGGAAAAAAACAATAACATAGAAGGTTACTTTCTTGGTGAAAAGATATTAGCTCCTTTCCTTTCTGAGGAGGAGGAGCAATGCTTACCATCAGGAAAAG
>CM053770.1:154728152-154748528 GCA_028658325.1 Potorous gilbertii
AACTATTTTCTTCAGTGAGCTTTTGAACTTCTTTTTCCACTTGGCTAATTCTGCTTTTGAAAGCATTCTTCTCCTCATTGGCTTTTTGAACCTCTTTTGCCAATTGAGTTAGCCTATTTTTCAAGGTGTTATTTTCCTCAGCATTTTTTTGGGTCTCCTTTAGCAAGGTATTGACCCGTTTTTCATGCTTTTCTTGCATCTCTCTCATTTCTCTTCCCAGTTTTTCCTCCACCTGTCTAACTTGATTTTCAAAATCCTTTTTGAGCTCTTCCATGGTCTGAGTCCATGGGATACCTATTTCAGATGTTTGGGATACAGAGGCCTTGACTCCTATGTCTTTCCCTGATGGTAAGCATTGTTCTTCCTCATCCGAAGGGAAAGGAGGAAACATCTTCTCCCCAAGAAAGTAACCTTCTATGTTATTGTTTTTTTCCCTTTTCTGGGGATTTTCCCGGCCAGTTACTTGACTTCTGAGATTCCTCTCCACCCCCACCTTACCTCTAGATCTGCCCAGCTAATGCTTGGGGTCTGAGATTCAAATGCTGCTCCCTAGCCTCAGGGCTTTCAACAGCGGGTGGAGCTGTTATTCAGGGTAAGATTAAATTCAGGTTCTCAGATGGGGGCAGGGCTGCCTCCCAGGCTCAGTTCTCTCAGGGGGTTTACGCGAAGACCTTCAGTAATGAAACCAAGCTCCTGTCTTCTGCTTCCCCCTGCTACTGCCTCCCGAGGGGGCCTGAGTCATGGAGACACTCTGCTCCCCTCTCGGCCAGCCCAGAAGTCTCTCTCACTGACCTGTAGCGCCTGTGGGTGGAGGGACCTTCGTGGCCTCCGGCGGTTAGTCCCTGAAGCCTGCTGGGATCTGCTCCTCTTGGGGCTTCGAGGCCAAGGTAGGGCTGGGCTCTACTCTGGGTCTGGTGTGCGATGGACCCCTGGTGTCAGTTTTTCAGGGCTCTCTGGAACAGAAATCTCCTCCACTCCATTGTTGTGCAGCTTCCACTGCTCCAGAATTTGTTGGGAGTTCCTTTTAACAGGTAATTTATGGGTTCGGAGCTAGCATATGCGAATCTTTCTACTCTGCCATCTTGGCTCCTCTCTTCATTACTTGTTAACAATCAGAAAAGATTGCCACCCTTAGAAACACCTACTCTTACAAGGGTGTATAAGTGTTGTGTGTGTCTTGAGGGGTCTTTGGCATTCAAGAGTGTCTTGAAGGGTCTCTGGCATTCAAGAGTGTCACTGACCCCTTTCATTACTTATATGCTAGTATGATGAATAAAATTATTAACTGCCCAGGAATTATGTTTCCTAAACTTTTACATCATAAGAGCCCATAGATAGCTGTGGCATGTAAGGTTGTAAGCTCTAAGGAAAAAGAGCAAACTTCCCTGAAAGAGCTAGACATGTGTCAAATAGCCAGAGCGTATTGGCCCTGTACCTCACAACAAGAAGGCTATGCTGCTTCCCTGTCATGCAGCAAGCATTTGATCAGTACTTTTTCATTCACATTACACTGTAACATTTGCAAATCACTTTGCATATATTATCTCATTTGAAGCTCAAAACAACTCTTTCAAGAAGTTGATTTATTGAAAAGGTGGACTGGCCTATGAGAACATGTAGAGAGAGTACTGCTGATGCAATTCCCCAAGTGGAAGAGGCTGGGGAGCTGGCTTCTAGGAGAGTTGTGTAATCCAAATGCCTTGGAGAGACTTTGGAGCATGTGTAAACATTCCATAATTTGTTCTGGTCAGGTGAAGAGGAGGCTTTTTTATTTGCTATGGAGGAATTTAAAAAGAGAATTAATCAGCTTCCACTCAGCCCTCTTGGTGGAACCTTTCTCTTTCACTGAACTTCTTTTTAGATGACTTTTTCCGACTAGACAGCATGTGGTAAAAGGCAATGCTGTAAAGGGAGAAGCTTCTAGCTCCCTCCCTGCCTAAGGCCAATATTTTGGCCCTCGATTTGGGCCTCAATTCTTTGTCTGTCTTGAAGTTTGATTTTATTGTTTTAGATTAAGGAAATTCATCTGGAGGCTATGATTTTGAGAGTTTCCATAGGTCTGGAAAGGAAGCCACCTGGGAATTCAGTCTGAGAGACTAGTACATGTCAGGTTTTGAGCTAGCCCGGGCTTTATGGCCTGAGGACCTTTGGAACCCAGCCCAGGAGATTAGGACTGATCAGTAGCAGTGCCATATTTGCACATCAACTAGGTAGAATCAGTGCTTTATAGAAAATGTGCTAAGTCTGATCCCATACTCCCCCAGACACTGAGGTATTATAGGGAAGAGTATATCTCTAAGATGTTGGGAAGAAATATACTTTTTTGATTGCTACATTTTCTAGGGAAATGTCTATCTGTAAAAGTTTGATGGTGGTGGTGGTGGTTGTTATTCAGTCATGTCTGACTCTCCATGACCCCATCTTAGGGTTTTCTTGTCCAAGACGCTGGAGTGGTTTGCTATTTCCTTCTCCAGCTCATTTTATACATGAGGAACTGAGGCAAACAGGGTTAAGTGATTTGCCTAGGGTCACATATCTAGTGTCTGAGATTTGAACTCAGGAAGATGAGTCTTCCAAATTTAAAAGCACAGTTCTCTATGCCACCTAGCTGTTTTGTGAAAGCTGATTGATGTTAATTGGTTAAATGGAATTGGAATTTAATTTGCTGGTTAACCAACCAGGAGCCACACTGGAATGTGCTCTTAAGTTGATAGTCTTAGAGAAGAGACTACCCAGTTCTTCAGAGATAAGTTTAGAATGGTGAAGGGACTGGCTTTGGAAGAGAGATCCCGGAGTGTATTTTGTACTATATTATTTTTCTCACATTAGGTGAGGAAATTGAGACTTTGGAGAAATTAAATGTTCACAAATTGAGAGTCAGAGGTGGGAATTGAACCTACTTCTTCCTAATGCCAAGTTCAGTGTTCTAACCATTATGCAAGATGGCCTCCCAAAAAAGATATTTAGAATTTAGCTTGTTCTTGCCAAATAACTTCTCTTTAGCAGACTTAGCATGACAGCTATCAGTGACTTAGAGGGCATGAGGCACCGAAGGAGGTATCAGTTTGGAAGGAATAGGACACAAGGATAAAAAGAAGTCAAGTTTTAAGGATTAAAAGTGTGATCTGTGGTCCATGACCTCTACCCCTCCTCACCCTACCTCCTCTTCCTTTAAAAAAAAAGAAAGAAAAGAAAAAAGATTCTGTTCTCACACAGACCATATTCAATACTGGGGCTGACCAAAGGGAAATTTACTTTTTTGTTCCTCACAGGGAATTTTCTGTAACAAATCTCCAGCTTTAGATTAGGTTTGACTCATATGTTTAAGTTTAGCCAAATATGGGTAATACAGTTGTCAGCTATTTTGCAAGTACTTAAAATAATATTATAGGTATCAGATATGAGATAGCCTTTATTTTTACCTCACAAAAAATGTAGAAGATGCAAAAGACTCAATAAAGTCAATAGAGCAAATATATGGAATATTTAAATAATTCACCCCCTCCCCCCCCCAAAAAAAGCAATCAATGTTTTGGAGCTGCTGAGCAAGGACCACCTCTTTCCATTGGACCTACATTGTAGTCTTGAGTCATTCATTGTAATAGTGAGGTCTAGTAGTGGTAAGGTCCAAGTCCCTTGCTTTCCCAAGTCATGGGTCCTCTTCATTGATTCACATGTGCTCGTTTTCTTTCTCTAACAAGCTGGGAGAGAGATTCATGAAATTCTCTTCCCTGACAATTTGCTGAACTCTCCCCTCCTTTACACAGTTTATATAGGAACTTTAGAATTCAGGAATGTTGTATGTGAATTCCTATTTTAGATAGAGGGGGCATGCATATGTCTACCTGCTATGTGTTTTGTGGGGAAAACAAATCTATCACTATCCCCCACTGCTACTTCTTCTTAGACTAGGAAAGTTCACTTTCAGGTCTCTGGTCTCCGACTTGTGCTCAAGAACTATGGGCTCCCATGTAACTCCGTGTGCTTCTACCACAAGGCCCTCTCTTACTAATTCTTGTGAGGAAGAGACTGTGAATATACAGGTGTCCACCAAACAACCCCACAATACAACTCTGCTGGGCTTTGTTTTGGTCTATTCTCTGAATAGGAAGAAGCAAAGAGTACTCTATTAAAGCCATGCCGATCGGTCAGCTTCCTGCTTTCATATAACATAGGATATATAGGATATCTCAAAAAAGTTTTTTTTGTCATTTTAATCTGATTTTTTAAAAGTTTATATTTTAAAGTTTAGTTACTTTTTAGAAAATAAATTTAGTTGTTTTAGTTTCTAAATTGATGTCATTCACTTGATGAATAAATATAATCTATTTTATATGATTGAATATTTGATAAATTTTTTGCCTTAAAAAATTTTCCTGTGCACTTACCCTAATGAAATGTGCAGTATAAACCTATAAACCTTCAGAGAGTGATTACTCCTCTAACAAAAGTCCATTCTCCTGATCTTGGAGGCAGCCCCAATTACTGAAAACAGTTTAGAAATTGTGTTTATCATCTTAACTGATTGCCAATCAGCATGCTCCTTTTTTTTCCATAAGGAAATAATTTTTGGATCTCAGACAAATGCTCCCATCCTGTAAGCTCATAAAATTGATCAAGGAATACCCTTCCCCCAACACACACACACACACACACACACACACACACACACACACACACATACCCACATTGTACTGAAGAAGTAAAGACCTTCAGAAGGTGGAATTTTGCCCTGGTAAAAAATCACTTGTGGGCCAGTCAAACACTAACTCCTTCACGAACTTTGATCAGGGGAAGCTCTCATTTGGGGCCACTGAAAAAGTCTTTCTGCCTCAGACTTTAAAACATGTTGCCATGGATGGGGTCATACACACATATGTATGTATGTGTATATATGAATGTTACATACCTATATATATTCACATACATAGAAATGAATATATCATAGAGTTTATTTTGGGGTAGGAAACTTATGGCTTTGAGGCCACATGTGGCCCTCTAAGTCCTCAAGTGCAGCCCTGAATCCAAACTTTATAGAACAAATCCCCTTAATAAAAAGATTTGTTCTATAAAACTACTCAGCCAAAAGTCTGCACCCAAGGACCTAGAAGGCCGCATGTGACCTTGAGGCTTCAGGTTGCCCACCCCCGGTTATTTATTATGAAGTTTTATTGCCTTTGGAAAATTCACAAAGATGAACAATAGGAGAATAAGGATTAGAATATTAATAGATTAATAGATCTTAGTCCTTGTACTTTTTACTTCATGCCACATGAAGGTCAAGGTTCTTAGTTATGATCCACAGGAGGATCCACAATGACTACTTGTTGTAAACAAGAGAAGGATGTTATCAAAATAGTCTCCTGTTGGGGGCAGGGGACAATTTAAACTTTAACACCAAACAAACAAACAAGGAATGATACAAAAAGAGAATTCCTTAGGAAACCTGTAAGATTTGATATTGCTTGCAAGAAAAAAAAATGATGTAATGGTTTTTATGCTATACTTTCAAAACTGTCCTGTTTGTCTTTGTTTCCTTTTAAACTTCCTTTTGTTCTTTCTTGTTTATTTTTTGGAGATTATCAGGATTAAGTGATTTACCCCAGGTCATATGACGAGTCTCTGAGGTAGATATGAACTGAGGGGTCAAGCTAGTGCTCTATCCACTATGCTGTTTAGCTGTCTCTTCTATTTATTTACAATTTATTTAAGTTACAATGGCTATTTTTGGTCATTGCTATTGGCAACCCTTCTCCCCTCATTCTCTTCCTCCAATTAAAAGAAGAGAGAAGAGAAAAAAAACCCTCTTGTAACAAATATACCTAGTCAGGTAATCCACATAATGGCCATTTCCAAAAATATATGTTCCTACACCCTTTATCCATCCCCTCTGTCAGTAGATGGGAAACATGCATCATCATAAGCCTTCTGTAGTCCTAGTTGGTCATTGCATTGATCATAATTCTTAAGACTTCCCAAAAAACATTTTTTTTTGTTTTTTACAGTGTTGCTGTTCTTGTATAAACTGTTCTCCTGGTTCTGCTCACTTAACTCTGTGTCAGTTCATTCTACTGAGATTTTTTGAAAGTCACTTTCATCATTTCTTATGTCACAATAGTGTTATACTATGTTCATATTCCTCGATTTCTTAAGTTATGCCTCACTTGTCTAAGGAGCAATCTAAGGTACCCCCTTAGATTCTAGCTCTTCCCTCTTTAAAATCTCTTTCAGGATCAGGAAGGTTATTTTACTTGTGGTTATTCCCTCCATAGTATTTTCTTCCAGCTTAGCCAGCACCTTACTGCCCACACTCCAATCCCCATCCTGTTGATAGGGAATATATGATAACCAGCTAGTTTAAGGTTTGCAAAATGTTTCCTACATATTGCTTCACTTGATATTTGCAACAATCCAGTGATCCATTCCCACTTTACAGAATGAAACAGGGTAAGTGAATAGTCAAGGCAAGGGTGACACAGCTAGTAAATGTTTTAGGCACGATTCAGACTCAAGTCTTCTTTACTCCAAGTCAGGTCTGCACAACCAGCAGCTGTAGCTGACTTATGGCCCTTGGGCTGCTCGCTGCATGCCAAAGGATTTCAGGCAGCCTATGAAAAACCATAGTGGAAAATACCCTTACTATGTAGAGGAAATCCTTTGGTGTCCTGCAGGTTGTGCAGACCTGCTCTGAGGGCATCGTTCTATGCACGATGCCATCTCTCTGTCTTAGCTATTGAGTGGGATACATTTCTATGCTAACCAGCTTGTGTTCAACCCTCTTTTGTCAATTTTGGATAAGAGAGAGGATGATCAGATGGTTCTTCTCCTTGCTCCCCTTTTCTTTTGCTTCATCTTTGTATCCTCCTGTTCTCACACTCCCCAATTATGGGAAATAACATGTTTCACCCTTTTCTCTCTCATCTACACTCATGTTATTCTTCTTATCCTCTCCTTACTCTCTCTCCCCTCCATCTTCCTACTTCTTTCAAGATCTTATAACAGAACCAATCCATATCTAGGACCTTTATTTCTCGATATCCTTTGATGACATTTAGTTCTGATGGTTTGATGGTACATTTTTTTCTGATTGTTATTTTCTTTGGCTTATTCATCTTTCCAGTCTTTAGTTTCTCAACCAGCGCTTTGTGGTAAGACCAGATTCCAATGTCTGCTGGGCTTTTGGGTGGGGTGGTTAGTGCTGTTTAGTATCTCTTTTATCTCAGGTTCCAGCATGGACTTCCATCTTCTAGAGTTAGACTCTCCTGTACCTTTCAGGTTCAGATTACTTAATTTTTGGGAGCCTCTCTGGTGTCTCAGGACAGTGTTAGGGATATCATAGTCCCTGGGTCTGGGCTGTCCCAGTTTGAGTGCTGTAGCATCCACTCATAGCTTTCAACTTCCCTATCCTGGGGTTTTCCTACCACTGAGGGCTTTTTCAGGGGATACCTCAACTGTTGATGTTGCTGGACATGGAGCCTTGAAGGCTGCACGTACCCAGCCTCTTGGTTCCACTGGGAGACTACTCTGTGCTGGCACTAGCTATGATACTGGGACCTCTTTTCCTAGTGCCTGTAGGCTTCTGGATGTTGTTTTTGTTTTTTTGTATAGTTCTATGCAGAAGTTGTTTATTGTCCTTTTTTCACTGGATTTCTTGGTCATTTTTTGGTTTAGAGTGAATTGTAGTCTTTGTTAGAGTAAGTAAGTGGGGCTTGGGTGGTCTACCTTCTATTCAGACAGAGCTATCTTGTCTGGAAAAGTCTTTTGAACTAATTTTAAATTTGTTCTTTCATGTCACCGCTAAAAAACTCAGATTCATAGATGTACTAAACACTCTCCCACAAGATACTTCCTGCCTACTCAATTCTGGTTCAGCTTCAGGTCTTAGCTACTACCTCCTTTAGTACTCACTTCTCTCTGGAGAAATGAGGTTCTTTCTTATTTGGATCCCAGGTACATGCTTCTAGCTTCTGGTTGAAACCCTACGAACATTGTGGTAACTTTACACTGTCTTGTTATTGGATGCCAGGAATTCTTGACTTCTTAATTTCTCTTTCTTTTTCTTAATTGCTCTTTGTTTTATCTGTGACATGGACCTGATATTCTCTATCAGCACATATTAAATGTAATAATAGCAATGATAACTCATATTTTTTACTTATAAAGCAGTTTGTAGGGAAGGGCCCTCAGAAAAATGAGAAATAAAATAGAGCTTGCTAGAAAATCAAGTAGTATGTCCTCTCCAGTTGTCTTGCCTTTTTATGGGGATATCTACAATCTACAATATGACTCAAAATACTGCCTTGAATTGACCCCCTACAGGAAGAAAGACCCAAGTTCACTCTGTGCCCCAGTGAGGCCCTACGCCTCATTGTGTCTTTAAAAAATTATATTTTATTTTACATAACCTTTTTTTCCAAATATATCTCTGAAACTGTTGGACTAAGCTAGGAAGCTCACAAGGTCATAGCTAATCTCCACCTAAAACAGGAATGAACAAATGTAAAAAGAAAAGAATGGAGCCCATAATCATAGCCCATGTGTTGGGCAGAGATGAGAAGAGTTCTAGAACATAGATAGTGAACATAGAACATGAAAAAGTCCTAATAAAGTCAAGCCTTGACTTTTGAATGCACCCTAGTTCTGGCCATTCAGTCAGTCAGAAAGGCTTCTATTTGCAACATGTTTGATGGAGCAAAATCAGTTATAGATCATTTGCACATGTTCTAATATTCACATGAGGACTGCATCAGCCAGATACTCTGAATGTTCATAAGGACTAGGTTCACTAGTCAGCCTTCTGTTATACATTCTAACAGAGGAAAACAATGCATAAAGGAAAGCTGGAAGAGTATACCTACTTGGAGGCAACCTGGAGAATGAATTGAACATGCTTGGGATCTCTCAGGAGATAGTGAAATGGGCTAAGGATTCACCAGTTAGGTGAAAGTTCTTATCTTGAGGGCAGACTATCTCCAGGGTGACAAAACTGCTAGTGAGAAGGTGAAAAGATTAACTCAGAAGATAGTATCAGAGAGCAATGCCCAGTAGAGTATACATGTCTAGTACTTACCAGAATACCCCTAAGCTAAGACCAGGTGGAACTAGTAGAACATGACAGTGGAAATTAGATGTCACTAGGAGACAAATGGAGAATATGGGGTGAGATTAGTAGATCTGATTAGACCAGTAGGTTCAGTGACCTCAGAGGAACAATGTACCTGGCTGAGATGTGTTCAGGGATGAGCAGGTCTGATAAGAGTAGCGAGAGGACATACTAGAAAACATAATCGGATGTGTCGGTGATCTAGGCTGTCTATGTAATGTGTATTTCCAGATAATCCTGGGGTATTTTATATGGGAATTTCCAAAGTGATGGGTATACACACCTCAGGATGAGCTCCCACATATAAAGGTTATACCAGTCCATGTAAGATGTATCTCCACTTGAGATATCCAAATGTATATCTAGGAAGTTCAAAGGGAGGTACTGATAGCTCTCTCTGGAATCTTTCCTACTCCTCTCCAAGGGAGGCTGTGATTGAGATAGGAAGGAGAAGGGCCTTGAAGCTGGATAATTTGTTCTCTATTCTCTGAAAGGGACATTGGATTACAATGATATCTCTCTGATCCTTCTAAAAATTGCTACTTTAAAGGTGTGATTGTTTCACAACAAAAAACTGCTAGCTTTTTTTGTCTGTATCCCTTTGTGTGGGAGAGGGTTGGGAAAGCCCTTAATTTATATTTACCAGATTGATATCTTCCCACAAAATATAGAAATCATCACAAATAGTGAATAGTGAGTAAACTTATTTATTTGAGAAAATGGCATCTAGAAATCAGAGTTGTACAGATTAGAATGTACTGGAACAAGGATGGGGAACCTGCAGCCTCAAGGTCACATGTGGCCTTCTGTGTCCTTGGGTTCAGCCTTTTGACTGAGTCCAAGTTTTACACAACAAATCCTTTTATTAAGGGGATTTGTTCTGTGAAGTTTGGATTTAGTCAAAGGGCTATACTTGAGGAGCTAGAGGGCCACATGTGGCCTGAGCTTGCAGGGTTCCTTTTCCTCCCCTCTCCTCCCCCGCACCCCTCGTAGAACATTCACAGAATAAATGAGGTTTTGTGCTGGGAGCGGGATATCTCAGTTTAAACCAAAAGAGAGAAGTCCTGATTTCACCAAAGGGGAAATTCCCCCAAATCTTTGGAAATCAGGGACATATTGAAGAGCCAGCTTCTCTCATATGTCTGTAATATTCAAAATCTGTCTCTCTCCATGTCTCTGGAATTGTCCCAAAGAGAATCTGGGGCCATGTGTACTCTTTCTCTCTGAACAATAACAAAAACTGTTTTCCCTCTCTAGAGCTCTTTAACAATTCCACCCTCTCCAGGTATGCAGAGTTGAGTCAGCATTCTTTCCACCAATTAGGAGGCTCATGTAAAATATCCTCGGCTTAGCTGGAAAGCTGAGTTAACCTATATTTGTGCGAGAATGTGTCCTAGGTTTACAGAAGTAATGTTTTATTGTGAAATTTTGGAATATATTATTTTGTTAAAGTCCTTTTCTTTGAACTAGTAGTGTTCTTGGCTGTCTTGAGAAAAATAAACATGTTACTGGGGCTCATGGGCTGTTATTTTGAGTAGATGTGGATCCACAAAATAGCTTGAATTTGAGGCATTATTTTGGGGACTCCACATATAAGAGTGGAGATCCCAGGTGCTACATATAGAGAGCATTTTACGAACATTAAAGCGCTATATAAATGTCATTTATTATTTTTATTTGTATTTATAACAACATTTTACAAATGAAGAAACAGTTCTATCAAGTGTCTAGTACTTTTTCTGTTATATTGAACATCTGTAAAAATGATAACTCACATTTATATAGTACTTCATAGCCACAGAATGATTGTGTAAACCATTGGGAATCTGTTTAGTTTTCTGTGTCTCTTTGGATCTCTCAAGAGCCCGGAAGATTCAAAGAGAACAAGATGAGGTAGGCTCTGAAACATTTCTATAATAAAGTGCTATCCTAGGGTGCTTTGCTAATTCTCTCTATGACAGAAGACAAATATAAAAGGAGAACAACAGTGATTTATGACCACCTTAGGTGTCCCCTGGGCAGCACTATGCTGGTAAATTTTTAACAATGATTTCTCAGGAGAAAAAAATACTCTCAGAGCCTACTTTTAAGTTTAATCTGCATTATTAATGTTTTCTCTATCACTCTTTTTAGTCTAGACAATTAACAAAACAATAAATCAAGTCCTAATTTGTAGCACTGCTGATTTCCAAGGGGGAAATGCTTACGCTGAAAATTTAACAATATACTCCCATAAGCTAGTTCCAGCTCACCCCTGATCCTGCGAGATCTGAAAGGCCTTTCGTACTGTAGGAGGAAGAGATGCCAATGGAAAGAGGAAAAGCTACCACCGTCAGCTAGTGTACAAAGTTGCCAACCCCCAATGGCTCTAGTGAATCCTGTCTAGCAATGGTTATAATTGCACTGGGAGATACTCTGCCCTTCTGTCCTCCTTCAAACTTGAAGAACATGGTGGGTGTCCTCCTCATCCCCCCTGTACTCTAGGAGGCAAGTGGTGCAGAAAAACAGATTGGGGGAGTGAAAGATTTAAAAGAAAAGTAGCAATGCTTGTCTCAATCTCAAATGGTATCCAGCTGGGAGAGCAGTAGGAGGGTGTGCCCATTTTATTTTTATGTATATGAAAAGTACAGTAGCCTGCCTGAATTCATTAGGTATATAGAGAGAAACAGAGGATTATTCAAAAGGGTAAGGGTTGAGCCAATATAATTGAAACAATTAATATTTTAAATATTTTATTGGTCCCTTATTCATTGAATTCTGAAAGTCTCATCATGTGAAAGGAGGGGAAGCCATTTTCTAATGCTGTAAAGAAACAAAAAACAAAGCAGTGAGGCACCGTTGAAAAGAGCAGTTTGGGCTTTGCTTACCCTCTGGTGGTCAGAAAGAATATTGCAACCAGCTGAAAGGTGAAGAGTCCTAATGGTTCTCCCAGGGGTGGGGAACCTGCAGCCTCAAGGCCACTTTTGACCCTCTAAGTCTTCAAGGGCAGCCCTTTTACCGAATCCAAACTTCACAGAACAAATCCCCTTAAAAAAGAATTTGTTCTGTAAAACTTGGACTCAGTCAAGAGGCCACACTCAAGGCCCAGAAGCTGACAGCTTAAGGGCTCAACTCTTACTCAGATATACTCTTATACTCCAGACTTCTTTGAATAAATTTTAACCAATAATTCAATAAACAAGCATTTATAAAGTATCTCCCATGTAGCATCACTGTGGTAGGTGTTGGGGATGCAAATGCAAAAGTGAGACTATCTCTGCCCTCAAGAAATTTACTTTTCATGTAACAGTCATGTCCCTCTATGGAGGGATTGCCAAGATGAAAAAAAAATACATTTTGCCATTAGGCCCTCACAAAAATATTCCATCTCCCTTCCCCTCCCCATATAATCAGGGTTGTTCTGAGGACAAATTCTCCCTAATTAATGCCTGAGACAGTTGGAAGGTTAGAAATTGGGTTGATTTTTATATGGCAGCCAGGAAATCTCCTGGAAGTTGGTTTAAAAAAATTTTTTTTGTTCTCAACTTAAATTTTCTTTTCTTCTAATCTTCCCCTTTGTCTTAAACATGGGATACTGAAAAAATAAGGAAATGTTAGATTTAGGTTGAGGTTTCATAGTATTAGCCCCAGTTCTTCCATTCATTCCCTAATGGCCCTCCTTATGTAGCTATGACTGCAAGCCTAGATTACCTGTCTTAGGTAAAATGGATTTATATATCTAATGCCTGAGACAGTACTCAGCAGAATAGAGTAATTCCTGTTTATCTTGCTCTAGGTTGCACCCATCAAGTGCTCAGTGATAACTTATTTGTATACTTATTTAAAGGTTGGGTTTTTCAGGAAAATGATAAATACTGGAGAAGATGTGGGGAAATTGGAACACTAATGCATTGTTGGTAGAGTTGTGAACTGATCCAACCATCCTGGAGAGTAATTTGGAATTATGCCCAAAGAACTATAAAACTATGCATACCCTTTGACCCATCAATAACTTCTAGGTCTATATCCCTAAGAGATCATACAAATTGGAAAAGGATCCACATGTACAAAAACGTTTATAGCAACTATTTTTGTGTTGGCCAAGAATGCAAAATTGAAGGGATGCCCATCAATTGAGGAATGGCTGAACAAGCTGTGGTGTATGAATGTAATGGAATACTATTGTGCTATAATAAATGATGTGCAGGTAGACTTCATAAAAACCTAGAAAGACTTATATGAACTGATGCTGAGTGAAATGTGCAGAACCTAGAGAACATTGTACATAGTAACCAATATTGTATGATGACTAACTTTGATAGACTTGGTTCTTCTCAGCAATGCAAGGATTTAAAACAACTCCAAAAGACTCACGATGCAAAATGCTATCCATATCCAGAGAAAGAACTATGAAGTCTGAATGAAGATCAAAACATACTATCAGTTCTCTCTTTTTGTTTTATTTCTTCTTTCTTGTGGTTCCTCCCATTGATCCTAATTCTTTACAACATGACTAATGTGAAAATATGTTTAATATGAAAAAAAAAGGTTTTTTTCTGTACTTTAGAGGTAATAGAAGTCTATCACTGGGGTTTACATAATTTGGGGGACTTCTACAGTGGAGGACCACCACAGTCCTAGACTAGACCACTATAATATGGGAGCTAATGAGAACCTTAATAAAAATGATTGTGAATTATAGATAAAAGACTGTTCATTCACATAACAGAATACCTATTTTTTTACATATGAATTTTTTTCTCCTAGAATTACCTTTACTGTCCTTTCAGAGAACCTATATGAAAATAATAGTTCATATCTAATATTTATAGCTTACAAAGCTCTTTACAATAACCCTGTGAGATGGATAGCACAGAATTCTTATTTATTTATATTAAATTATTTTATTTGTTTTCAGGGTTCTACAATTACTTCCATATATCTTAAATTTTTTCCCCTTCCTCTCCCTCTTTCCCTACTCTGTCGCCACTTCCTCCCTGAGATGGTGTACAATCTTATATAGGCTCTATACATACATTCCTATTAAATACATTTTTACCTTAGTCATGTTGCATAGAAGAATTAAGATGAATGAGAGAAATCATAAAATAAAACAAAACATAATACAAAAGAAAATGATCTGCTTCATTCTGTGATCAGATTCCATAGTTCTTTCTCTGGACGGAGAAGGTGTTTTGCCTCAAGTCCATTGGGAATTTTTTTAAATCCTTGCCTTGCAATGAAGTACTAAATCTGACAGAAGAATCCTCCCACACTGTGGTTGTTGCTGTGAACAAAGTTCTCCTGGTTCTACTCCTTTCACTCAACATCAGTTCATATAAGTCCTTTCAGGCCTCTCTAAAGCCTTCCTGTTCATCATTTCTTATAGTACAATAGTATTCCATTACATTCATATACTATAATTTGTTAAGTTATTCTCCAGTTGATGGGCATCCCCTTGATTTCCAGATTTTGGCCACCACAAAGAGAGCTGCTATAAATATTTTTGTACATGTGAGACCCTTTCCCATTTCTATGATCTCTTTGGGATACAGTCCCAGAAGCAATATAGCTGGGTCAAAGGGTATGCACATTTTTGTAGCCCTTTGGGCATAGTTCCAAATTGCTCTCCAGAATGGTTGGATCAGCTCACAGCTCCATCAACAATAAATTAGTGTTCCAAGTCTCCCACATATTCTCCAACATTAATCATCTTCCTGTTTTATCATGTTAGCCAATCTGATAAGTGTGATGTGGTACCTCAGAGTTGTTTTGATTTGCATCTCTCTAATCAATAGTGATTTAGAGCATTTTTTTCATATGACTGTAGATATCTTTAATATATTCCTCTGAAAACTGCCTGTTCATATCTTTGGGGAGATAGCACAGATTTTATCCCTTTTTTATAGTAAGGACAAATTAAATGACTTTTTAAGAGCAGCATTAGTTTTATGTAAGTTGGGGTCCTTAGAAAGGAGAGTCTATTTGGCTTCCTTGCAACCTGAGACATAAAAGACCCAGAAAATGGGGAGATAGTATTAAAAATTTTCATGGAATTACCAATGTCATTCTGACCACAAATGGCTGGTTGTTAGGGTGAATACAGAGGCATACAGAGGGGAGTAGTTTTTTATCTAAGTTAATTTATCTGAGTTAAATTTTAGAAATTGTGCTCTTTTCAACCATTCTTAGAATTTACTTAGTAAAGTTATTTTTATTGCATATTAGAGATAAGGCTCTAATGTCATCATTTTCTTAGTTAAGATTTGATGTTAAATCAAACCAAGGCACTCACAAGTCATTGGATAGTTAACCGAATTGATTTGTGTTGCCCTAAATACCAAGAATTTGCAATAAGGATACAATTGCATTAGCTTCACTGGACACAGTTTCCCTTATCTCCATCTACAAATATTTGGTTAACAAGTCATCAGGGTATGGTGATTCATGTGACCTGAGGGATTTACCAAATCTGAGAGGGTCAGACTACCCATGACTAAAACTTTTTAATCCTATAGAGTAGGAAACTGCAGCAGAGAAGCTGTGGCCAGAGTGTGTAAGGGGCAGAATCTGTATCAGGGAAGCTAGGGCAAAGAAATTGGGTCAGGACAATGCTGGTCATATAATATACCACCTGTTGGTGGCAAGGTCCTAAGGATATTCTGGAACAGGGCTTCTTAAACTTTTTCTACTAGTGAAACCTTTACAATTTTCAGCAACATTCATTGGTGTTGCAAGGCCTGAGGGCATTAGCAGTGCAAAGTGCACATACTTTGTGTTCAGAACCAAGGCTGCAGTGAAGTTGCTCACAGGCAAATGCTACTAGACACATCTAGGATTCATTACACGTTTGATTTTTAACAAATTTTTGGTTGTTAACCTCAGAAATTTTGTGAAAAATTTAGCAACATTAAAAGGTTCTAAAGTCAAAATCCATAGTTTAAGAAGCACTTTCTAGAGAACCTTCCACCTTGATATGGGTAATACTAAGGCAAAAAGCAGAGAAACAAAAAAAAGTGAAGGGATAGAAAAGCCAAAAATCCTAAGCCTTTCCTTCCTCTTTTAGAAAGACTAAATCTGGAAGTCTCACAGTCTGATCTATGTGATAACAGATAATGACACATTCGAAGTTCAAAGTGGGTGTCCAAATTCAAAGTGGTCTCCTAATTCCTAGATCAGCACTTGGAATATCAGAATAACAGCACAGATGATGATGCCTCCATTAAAGTTAATGATTTCTTCTCCTGATGTGAAGTGATGATGAGCAGGAGCAATTCTAGGTACCTCTGTAGGGACACCTCTGGCACAGTCATTTGATGAATGAAAATTATGAGAGACAGAGTTTCTAGGTAATTAACAATCAGTTTATTAATTGAGCCAGCAAATAATAAATTGAAGGCCAGGAGTCTCTCTTGGTAACCAAAGACAAAACCTTGGAGATCCCCGATGCTTAAATATCTTTAGAAAAGTAGGTGCTCCTGACAGGTGAAAATCAACACTGATTGGTGAATAATTGCTAAGGGGGTGGACATATTTATGAGGAAGTGGGTCAAATGCCTTCAGCTTCTTTTGAGAACATGACTTGATCATGAGACTCAAGCACCTGCAGTAATCTAGACAAAGGAATCCATCTCTACATAGACTACTCTGATTGGTTTTCTCCTTCATAAGCTAGATCACCCTAAATTCTAATGGAGAGTGTCAAGGACAGGAGCTTATTTCCTAAAGGCAAGAACTTTTAGACTGGATTCTATTTGTAAGATTTTTTAGTTGAGTGGGGTCCTGCCCAAGATCACAGAGCATTGTACCTGAAGGATTTGTGCAGTGTTATCTGTCAGGAACATCTCTTAGAGACTGTCTGAATAGCCTACAATGGCTTGTCCCTGAATGAGAAAATAGAAAGGAAAAGCCTTAATACTAATTTAATAATTGGTTACTGATATAATAGAAAAATAATCATTTCTTTCAGGCAACAATCCTTAGTTCTGCATTGTCATTTGTATCACAGTGGCTAAGAGGTCATAAACCTCTTGCATGCAACTTATCCCAGGATCTAAATTAATACCAAGATTCTCCCTGTATTTCCATTCACTTGTACCCTGGTCCACTTGTCAAAACTTCCCTTTCCCTGAGAGTTACATCAGAGGATTGATACAAAATCTTTGCCCCCTTGAGGCCTCTGTGGAGGCCTCACAGTGGTTAAATAAACATTCTCCCTCATTCTTATCCAGTGATTCAGAATTACCACCAAGTCAATTAAAAGGATCCCCTACCCCGTTCCCTCCCCCAGTGCTTTTTAGATGCTTAATTTCCCTATACAATTTTATGAGCACCTCCATGGTCTGGCCATCTATTACTTTCTTATCAATCCTGCCTTTCCAGAGCCACACCCAAAGCTCCCTCCTAAGAATAGGGTCATCCCTCTCAGTCTACCTGCTATCAGAATAGCAGTGGGCTCTGTGTCTTCTGCCAATTTCTAGAGTGTCTTTTGCACTGATGCCAGTATTTACTAAAGTGGCAACTGTCTTGACATCCTACTCAAATTTCATCAATTGGTCAGTCCACACCTGTATGGCTGTGTGATTGGGGATAGCCTGAAGTCATTCAGTAGAATTCTACCCGGAGTCCCCTCTGAGATTGAGTATGGTGTGTGGTAGGCTTTGGGGATAGGGTAGGACACAAATCCATACTATTAAACCAAACTATCCATACTATCAAATAAAATAATCCCTACTATCAAATCAAAATCATACAATCCTTTAGGAAAATTACTCCCTTCCTCACAGATCCCCCTGGGTAATCTGGTTGGATAGGAATTTGTCTTTGTAAGGTTAGGTGCAACCTCCCATCTCAGTCTCAAGAAATGGGACAAGGACAAAGAGCATTTACCCTCTGGGGGTCTAATAAATTTAATTGACTTTAAAAGTAGATCCTCAAAGAATTCCCCCAGGCTATGGAAGACTTTGGCAAAGAGCCTCTAGGCATTGACTCTATTACACTGCACCTTCATGAGGCACACTGCTTTAAGTACACTTCAGGTTGTTTTTTAACAGTTCCCCAACAACCTTTTCTACTCTAGTCAGTGTTAAGGATCTGCCTAGTTTCTGTTCCCTCAGGGCAAAGAGTGACAGAATAAGCCTGAAACTTTCTTACCCTACCTGGGAGTTCCTCAGTCTCTTCCCTAAGGACACAAAGCTCTTTTCTTTGCAGAAATCTCAATCTCTGGATCACAGTCCATAGGATGGGATCCTGCCCTCCTCAGGAGAGATATTTTCATTTGCACAGCTGACTATTCTGTTACATGCCCCTCTGATTTCTTTATAAAAAATGTTTGTTTTAATGTGTCAAGATATACCTTTTCACTCTCCCACCCAAATCCTTACTTCCCCCTATTTACACACAAACACACACACACACACACACACAAACACACACAAAACACATTACAAACATATATAGTCAAACAACTTTCCACATTGGCTATATTAAAAAAAAATTATCTAATTCTGTTTTCTCAGTCTTTCACCTCTTTATCAGGGAGTGGGTAGAGCATCAATCCTCCCGAATCCTGGTTGATCATGACACTGATAAAAGTGTAATGAGGTAATAGCACTCCATCTTGTTTCTATACCATACCTTATTCCTTAATTTATGGACATTCCCTCTCAGAATTCCAATGTTTTCTACCTTAAAAAGAGCAACAAATATTTTTTATATCCTTAAGAGATTTTTTTTTTTAGGATTAATTTTTCCCTTAATATATCTTCCCTCTACTTTCTCCCTTCCCTTTCCTCTTTCACTCATATTTTTCTGTTGACTGAAATATATTTCTGTACTTAACTCTTTCTTTTGATCATTTTAGGTGATGATGAGGTTCAGTTCTATGAAACTTCCCCAATTCTCTCTTTATTGTTTGTATAAATGTCTACTTGTGTATTCTAATTATATGAGATAATTCCCCTAACTTTTCCTTCCTTTACTCAAAAACTCCCTCTTCTCCCAGGGTTTTCTTCTTCCCCCTCTTTCAATTCTTTTCTTAAGATCCTCAAGACATAAAAGTGTTATTATTCCCAGGCCTTATCTAATCAGGGTCCTAGTAAACCCTGATGATGATAGGAGTTAGAGAGAATTATAATCTTCCCATATTTGAATGTAAGTGCTTTATCCTTATTTAGTCCTTTATTGCTCATTAATGTTTACCTTTTTATGTTTTTCTTCACTCCTGTATTTGAACTTCAAAGTTTCTTCATAGCTCTGCTCTTTTTTTAAAATTTATTTATTTAACTTTTAACATTCATTTTCACAAAATTTGGGGTTCCAAATTTTCTCCCCATTTCTCCCCTTCCCCCACCCCAAAACACCGAACATTCTAATTGCCCCATCACCAATCTACCCTCTCTTCTAACATCCCTCCCTTCCCTTGTCCCCATCTTCTCTTTGTCCTGTAGGGTCAGATAACTTTCTATATACCCCAATACCTGTATTTCTTATTTCCTTGTAGTAAGAACAATGCTCGACAGTTGTTTCTACAACTTTGAGTTCCAACTTCTCCCCATCCCTCCCTCCCCACCCATTCCCTTTGGGAAGCAAGCAATTCAATATAGGCCATATCTGTGTAGTTTTGCAAATGACTTCCATAATAGTCGTGTTGTATAGGACTAACTATATTTCCCTATCCTGTCCCCCATTGCTTCTGTTCTCTCTTTGGATCCTGTCCCTCCCCAAGAGTGTTGCTTCAAATTGCTCCCTCCTCCCTCTGCCCTCCCTTCCATCACTGCCCCCACCCTGCTTATCCCCTTCTCCCCCACTTTCCTGTATTGTAAGATAGGTTTTCATACCAAAATGAGTGTGCATTTTTATTCCTTCCTTTAGTCAAATGTGATGAGAGTAAGCTTCATGTTTTTCTCTCACCTCCTGTCTTTTTCCCTCCACTGAAAAGTCTTTTGCTTGCCTCTTTTATAAGAGATAATTTGCCCCATTCCATTTCTCCTTTTCTCCTCCCAATATATTTCTCTCTTACTGCTTAATTTCATTTTTTAAAGATATGGTCCCATCCTATTCAATTCATTCTGTGCTGTGTGTGTGTGTGTGTGTGTGTGTGTGTGTGTGTGTGTGTGTAATCCCACCAAGTACCCAGATACTGAAAAGTTTCAAGAATTACAAATATTGTCTTTTCATGGAGGAATGTAAACAGTTCAACTTTAGTAAGTCCCTTATGACTTCTCATTGCTGTTTACCTTTTCATGCTTCTCTTCATTCTTGTGTTTGAAAGTCAAATTTTCTTTTCAGTTCTG
>CM053770.1:154749028-154819547 GCA_028658325.1 Potorous gilbertii
CTTTTTGGATCTCTTTCAGGAGGTGATCAGTGGATTCTTTCAATATTTACTTTGCCCTCAGGTTTTAGAATATCAGGGAAGTTTTCCTTGATAATTTCATGAAAGATGATGTCTAGGCTTTTTTTTTTGATCATGAAATTCAGGTAGTTCCATAATTTTTAAATTGTCTCTCCTGCATCTATTTTCCAGGTCAGTTGTTTTTCCAATGAGATATTTCACATTGTCTTCCATTTTTTCATTCTTTTGGTTTTGTTTTGTGATTTCTTGGTTTCTCATAAAGTCCTTAGCCTCCATCTGTTCCACTCTAATTTTTAAAGAACTATTTTCTTCAGTGAGCTGCTTTTGAACCTCCTTTTCCATTTGGCTAATTCTGCTTTTGAAAGCATTCTTCTCCTCATTGGCTTTTTGAACCTCTTTTGCCAGTTGAGTTAGTCTATTTTTCAAGGTGTTATTTTCTTCAGCATTTTTTTGGGGTCTCCTTTAGCAAGGTGTTGACCTGCTTTTCATGTTTTTCTTGCATCTCTCTCATTTCTCTTCCCAGTTTTTCCTCCACCTCTCTAATTTGATTTTCAAAATCCTTTTTGAGCTCTTCCATGGCCTGAGCCCACTAAATATTTATTTTGGATATTTAGGATACAGAAGCCTTGACTTCTATGTCTTTCCCTGATGGTAAGCATTTTTCTTCCTCATCTGAAAGGATGGGAGGAGATATCTGTTCACCAAGAAAGTACCTTCCATAGTCTTATTTTCTTTCCCTTTTTTGGGTCTTTTCCCAACCAGTTCCTTGACTTTTGGGTCCTTTGTCAAGAGTAGGGTATAGTCTGAGAATCTGTGAGATCTCAGTTCCTCCAAGGTGGCACCATCAAGTGTGTACTGGTCTGGATGAAGAGAGGAATTTTTGTGCCCAGAATCTTAGCAGATACCTCTCCATAGCCACTTGGTCTCCAGTTCTGCCAAGCCAGCACTGGGGGCTGATTTTCAGATAAGCTGGATGGGCAGGGCCACCATTCAGTTTGAGACAAAGACTATCTTGGCCAGGGCCTCTACTCAGGGCTGAGGTAAGACTCAGCTCTTCAATGACCCCCCGAGTTTTTATGCTCCAACAATGGAGCTTCCCTATGGGCTGCTTTGCTGGCTCTGTGGCTGCTGCCTGCTGCCAGAGCTATGAGAAGGCCCTTCTCCCTTCCTGGCCAGCTGATAAAATCCTGTCACTGACCTTTGGTCCCTGTGGGCCGAGGAATCTGAGGACCGGCTGCTGAGACTGGAGATTCGGCTCCAGAGGTGTCCTCCTCCCATAGTCTGTCACACTGCACCTCAGCCAAGGCTGGGCTGGGCTCCACGCTCAGCTCTGCCTCCCATCTGGCACAACCGACGTTTCCATGGGCCTTTCAAGTCACTGTGGGCTGGAAATCTCCTCCACTCTGTTGTTCTCCACTTCTGCTGCTCCAAAATTTGTTGAGAGTCCCTCTCTATAGGAATTTTAGGGGCTGTGGGGAGGACCCTGCATGTGTCTTTCTAGTCTGCCATCTTGACTCCGTCCCCAGCTCTGCTCTTTTAATCAAGAATCCTTTCAAGCTTTCTGTTCCGTTAAAACTCTATTTTTTCCTTTGTAGCATTATCCTAAGTTTTTGTAGGTAAGTTATTCTTGTGTGTAAGCCTTGGTTTTCTAGACTACATTCCAAACTCTTCACTCCTTTATAGTAGTAGCAACTAAATCATATGTGATACTGACTGTGTCTCCTTGTACTTCTTTCTGGAAACTTCCAGTATTTTGTCTTTGACCCAGAATTTCTGGATTTGAGTTATGATATTCCCAGGAGTCTTTATTTTAGAGTTTCTTTCAGGTAGACTCTTTCTATTTCTAGTTAACCTTCTGGTTCTAAGAGATCTGGGTAGCTTTCTTTTAAGATTTCTTGGAATTAATGATATCTAGGCTTTTTTTTATGGTCATGGCATTCAGAGTGTCCAATGATTCTTACATTTCCCCACCTCAATCTGTTTTCCAGGTAAGTTGTTTTTGCTATGAGATACTTTACATTTTATTCTCTTTTTCTGCCTTTTCATTTTATTTTATATTAATATTTCTTGTACAGTCACTGGCTTCTATTTGATCTATTTGAATTTTCAGGGAGTTTGTAGCTTGGGCAAGATTTTGTACCTCTTGTGCCATGCTCTCAATTCTAATTCTTTCTTCCATAGCTCTCATTTTCTTTTCCATTAAGCATTCTCATTCCATTTATAAAAACATTTTCAAACACTTTTTAAAACTCTTGCTTCATTTCTTCCAGGAATTCTAGTTGAATTCATGTCTAAGATATGCTTTTCTCTGAGGCATTGCTTGTTGATGTTTTGGAGTCATTCTCTTCTTCTACTTGTATATCTTGAACATCCCTTCCCATCATAACCATCATTATGGTGTGACTCTTTTTTGTTTGCCTTCCTTCCTGATTTTGAATTTCATGTTGGGACTTGACTCTGCCCCACTTCTCTGCCCACGTCTGGCTGGTCCTATAACTGTTTCCTTGGGGTATTGAGTGTTGTGTTACTGAAGGAATTCAGAGACAGACTGGTAACCTGCAAGATTTCAGTGCTTCCAAAGTGCTTTGATCTAGGGTAAAGTCTCATTGCTACCCCTCTCATTTAAGCTCCACAAGTTCCTGACCTGGGTTTGGGTCTGTGTTAGAGTAGACTATGACTAGAGTCAGCCCATATCAAATGGCTGGAAAGCTCTTGTTGGTTCAGAATGTTGGAACTTTGACTCTCCTTTGTTATGGAATTCATGCCTTGGTTATTGCTCTGAAGACTGGGCTACATGTTGGAACTGATACTCTGCTAATATTGGGGTCAGAGAAACATAGGTTGAGAATTGGGGTGCTTGGAACCCCAAAATACTGATACCCCAGGTCCTGCCTGAATGAATCCCACTCAAGCCTTCTTTTAGCTGAAGTAAAAACGAAGTTTATTAAAGATTCACCATATTGGTTTGACTCTTAAGAAGTCTCACCATCTCAAAGAATCTTAACATTTGTGACGCTAATGACAATGAACCGGATAGAATCTTACCTAGCTTGAATCTGAACTAGATTGAATCTGAGCAACTTGATGAAGACAAGAAGGATCTTATATACAGAAAGACTGTGGGAGGGATCTGGGAGTGGTGTAGTACTCTCAAGTGATGGGAGGAGGGGTTTAGAGAAGGTCTTGAGGAGGAGTCTAAGATCTTAATGGGACTGGAGTAACTACCAGTTAGAAACATGAGAGTGGAATTTTGATGTGATCAAGGGTGGAAAACTGTTGAGGCAAAAAGGAGATAACAGACAATGGAGGACTGGGATGGGAAGCAGGCAGGGCAATCCAGAGGGCCAGGCTAGGTTAAGAGTAACAGATTTGGGTATGAAAAGCTAGATTAAGTGAGAGTTCAAGAAGGTTCTCAGAGTCTGTATCCCATCACTAAGAGTCTAGTGTCTGGGCCATACCATTGTTATTCCTGGCTTTAGAACTTCCTCTTTTCTCCATACACTGTCCAGAACCTCTCAACTTGGGAATGGAATCCTACTTCCCTGTCCAGGTCCCTTTCTCAATATAGTTCTATGGCCAAGAATTGTGTATGGATAACAAAATTGACCACTCACACCTATCCCAGTTGTGGTCACCTGGTATGGGTTTGGGGCTACCCTGTTGTGTATTGGGGATCTCCTCTGACTCTGGTACACAAGCTCTGTCCCTGGGCACTGAAATATTTCATGCAGTATGCTCCTGGTCAGATTCTGTCCCTGGTGTCCATATGCCTCCCTGTCTCTTTATATTGAACTGAGCAAAAAACTCACTGTGATTTTTTTTTTCCTGAATTTCCATAGCAGGATTTGAACTGGCGCATTTTCTAGATATAGTTGGATGAGTTTGTAAACTGGAGCTCAGTTCCATTGAGCTTATCTTAGCTCCCATTGCTTCCTAGTACTTCGTTATCTTAGCTCTACCTACCTGGACCCTAAAAGCCCTTTGTCCCTTCTTACTGAGTACACTGGCTCAGTTTACTTTCAATCTGACTCCAGTTTATGCAGTGTACTCAATAACATCCAGGGAATATTGACTTAGGTGCTCTCTTTATGTTCCTGGGCAGACTCTTCCAGTACCCAAAGAGTTAAATCCTCTCCCTGATCAGGAGCCTGCTTCCAGTTCTACAGAGAGGACAGTTATTTAGGTCTGTCTATTTCTGTAAAAAATGTTGTGTAGTGGCCCTCATATAGTTCCTGTGTTTGTGTGACTTAATAGGTAGGCTATCAAAGATTTTGTTTATTATGTAATTATTTTGAATGAAATTTCTTTTTCTATCTCTCCCTGCCTGGTTTTGTTGTTAATATATAACTGTATAGGTCCTGGGACAACTGATAGCCAAGTGAGCTGTCCTTCAGTGTCTCTCCTTGGGGCCTTATGATCATGTAGGAACTATGGTTTTAGAGTTTCCTGTTGATGAGTAGAGTCTTTGGCAAGTATTAAGGCATAGACAGATACAATTACTATTAGATTTCTGGAGCCATAAGCTGTTCAAAATAGCTATTCACTTTTCTACTTTTTCAAAATAGTTGCTTGACTATTTGGGGGCCTTAGTATACTACTATTTAGCATACTATTGAACGGATGAAGCAAAATTAGAGGTTAGGAATATCTTAGGCTAAACTGTCTCCACTCTTTTTGTAAAAGGTATTATATTAACCTGGCAGATGAGAAATCTGGCCTACCAGTGAAGTGGGCTAGCAGAGCAGCCAGTCCAGCTTCAAAACACTCCAGTTCAATTGAGCAGCTGAATGATTTCCCCAACACCAATACTTTTCTTGTATTCAATTAATATTTAAAAATATATAAACCTCTAGGTATTATAATTGTGTAATGGTTTATTTCAAAGTTTTCTTTCTGAATATACATATACTGGGTAATAATAAACACATTGCAGTATAAACTTAAAATCTATGTCCACGGTTAAACAATATCTATTATAAAAAAATAAGCAAAATAAAATAATTTATATACTACCATCTGCTTCTTGAATTCATTAAAGATAAGATAATTTATGCCCTGCTAAATGAAAAAAGAGATATATCTCTAGTCTATATTCATTCAGTAAAATGCTCATCCCCCCCCACATAACACACAACACACATATGTAAATATACACATATATACATGCACATGTATATACATATACACGTGAATATATATTCAAGTCCTGAACCATTAATTTCCTCATGAAATTTACATGCCTGGGATTGATTTTCAGTTTTGATAATACTGCCTCATTAGTCAGATCCCAGTCGCCCAAAGTCCCCACTATCACTACATTACTGTACATTACTGGAGCTTTTCTGAACCAGATGCTGAAACAGACATTTTTCAATTTTGCATGCTCTGGTCAATTAAAAGGCAGAATATCTAGCTTTCAAAAGGTCTTGTAACATCATCAGTGATAGTGGCAGTACAACTTATCTGGATAAGTTGTACTGCCTGGTTGAAGTGTAAGTTGTACTCTGGTTGAAGTGCCTCTTCCAATTCTAGAAGAGTCAAATTTACCGAAAGGTGAATTCCAGCACTTTGTTGGCCTTCATTAGTCTATTTAAGATGGCATTGTGCCATTAGTTAATTACCTGCTCATTGAGGGATGCGGTTGCAGAAACATGTAAAAGTGTTTTATTTGGCTCTCTCTCTCTCTCTCCTTGTCTGTTTCTCCCCCCTTCTTCCTTTCCTGTCTTCCAGAACTGTGCTAGCAAGTTGGGTCCCCAGAAAGGTGGCTATCCTGAGCTACCACCAAAGTGCTTCTCATTATCAAATCATCAAACTGTCTCAACTCTTAAAGGTAAAGCAAGAATGAGAATTGCATAATATTCTACCTTTAACTTTAGGACATAACCTCCTTCATATATACTGCAGAAATAGTACAAATTTAAAATACTATGGTAATGAGTAACACATGTAGCCAAAGCAATCTACAGTTTTGGAACTGTGAGCCTTTATGTCCTTTCTCTTTCTCAGGAACTTTCCTCAAAAAAATTCATTGATGGGCTTGACTGACATTTTGACAGAGATTTAAATTAAATAAAATTTAAAAAAAAACAATTGGAGTTAAAAATCCTCCCCTCCCCCCCAATTGAGAGAGCAAGCAATTTGATATAGGTTATACAAGTGCAGTTATGCAAAACATATTTCCATTATTAGTCATGTTGTGAAAGCCAATAGACCAAAAAAAAAAAGCCCAAGGAAAATAAAGTTTAAAAAAAAGTATACTTCAGTCTGCATTCAGACTCTATCAGTTCTTTTTTCTGGACATGGAAAGCATTTTTCATCCTAAGTCCCTTGGAACTGTGAAGACAGAGCTTTAGGGACTTTGGAGTCCTTACTCCTAGGCTCTCACTCTGAGTACTGCAGAATCATTCTGGCCACTGCCTGCTGCCGGCTCCTCTAGGTTTCTATGATTCTTATCCTCATAAGATAAAGAGAGAAACAGGCTGCTGCATACAGATTCCTGGGTCCTTTGGTCTGACTAAATAGTCTGAAACCTGGAGAAGATAGAATTAGACAATTAAAGGCTGTTTATTTTGGAGACAGAACTTCTGCTTTCAACTAGGCCTATGCCTTCTCCACCCTTTAAAAACCTTACTTGATCCTTTTGCCCCACTAGCTGTCTTCCTACTCCTCTTCTCCTGTTCTCAGCTATTGATGTCTCAATTTTCACTCTTCTAAACTGTCCCTCAAATCTCCCTCTTTGGTCTCCTTCCCTCAAGCCTCTCTTCACTAAAATTCATCCTCCACACATTTGCTTAAGTGTTGTAGGTCTACTCATGTCACATCTTTCCTCCACACAATAAACTCCAATGGCTCCATATTGCCTCCAAGATCACATATAAAGTCTTTTCATCTGGCATTTAAAGCTCTTCTTGGCCTCCTGTCTTCCTAGTCTTCTGCGATTTCACTCCCCTTTATGGTCCAGGATTGGTGGTTTGCTTGCTGTTGCTCATACATAACACCCCAAATCTCTCATCTCAGTTTGTGCCTTTTTCACTGCCTGTTCCCTATGCTTGGAACATTCTTTTTCTTCACCTCTAACTCTTAGGATGCTCGGCTTCTCTCAGGAGTCAGGGCAGGGACTTCTGGCCAAGATGATTACCTGAGTGGAAGGTAAACTGATCAATTCTCTCATAATGACTTCAGCAAAATCCTGATGTTTACACCAGACTGAATAATTATCAGCAAATCCGAGCAGTTACTGTGACTTCTTCTATCTCATGACTGCACACAATCCAGACAAATGGAGTAATCCAAAGGGGACTTTCACCAGAAAAGGAAGTGCCAGCCTCCCTGTGAGGCCAAAAATAGATTACAGGAACCAGTAAGGCTGTTGTGGCTAAAGGTAGCAGGAACAGAATGCTGCCCTGAGAAAGCCTGGAGAACAAGCAGCAGGAAGTGGCCAGCACGGTTCTTGGCACTCAAACTGGCCTCTCTCTCCCACTACCATACTGGAAGTCCTCAGGCGGTGGCTAGTATTCACCCTCAGGGATATTTGGTTTAATTCTGAGGGGCTGGGGACAGTGATTGTCTAATCCTATAACTCACAAGTCCCTACTGGTGTCCTTCCTACAATGATTAGCAGTCAATATCAAATCGTTGCTTAATTGAGTCAGCTAGGGTGGGTAGAACATTGGGCCTGAGTTCAAATCCAGTCTCAGACACTTATTAGTTGTGTGACCCTGGGCAAGTTACTTAACTCTGTTTCCCTCAGATTTCTTATCTGTAAAATAAGCTGGAAAAGGAAATGGCAAACCACTGCAGTATCTCTGCCAAGAAAACCTCAAATGGGATCAAGAGGAGTCACACACAACCGAAACAACTGAACAATAATGAAAAGTTACTTAATTGCTTTTAGTAAGGTGTATTTACTAAAGTGCAACAGTTAGTACAAAAATCTCCCCTCCTCCCTCAAAAAGACCTCCTTCAAAGGTCTATAACATACTCTCTCATCTGTGTAGACTTAAACTTAGAGAGTACACATGGTGAAAGGACTCCCAGAAGTTCTTTTACTACAGTCTTCAAGATATTTCTATTAGCCTTTCCTATCATATCTCATCTGTTCTTATTTCCCTATACAGACACTGTCTCTAGCTACTGCTGGCTTAGAGATACAACTAAGATATTGATGAAAAATTCAAATCCTTCCATCTATAGAGGTTCAAAATGAGAGTGGAGGAGATAAGGCCAAAGCTGAAGTGTCCTTTCCCCTCTCCCATATGGTTCATTCTTTCTCATTTCTACCATCAGATGTTTGAATATCTGGGTACTAACCTAGCTTGATATTTTATAGACAACCCAAAGACCTAGTGACGTGACCACTTTTCCTCAGTCAATCTGAACAGGTGCCTTGTCACTTTTAGTTGAAGTGTCTTTGATTTGACACTTATTCTCACTTGGATAAGGTATCAGAGTATGTTTCCTTATTATTAAAGTGGAAAGGGGTTAATGATTGACTTAATCAACTGGCCTTGTTTAGCTTTAATAACAGTGAGGGAAATGACTATTTTTCTACTACATTAATAACCAATAATTAAATTAGGATTGAGGTTTTTCCTTTCTATTTCCGCATTCAGGGACCAGCCCTTGTAGTCCAGTCAGTCTCTGAAGGACATTGCTGATAAATGAGATTGCCCAAATTCTCTGGGTACATGCTCTGTGATCTTGGGTTGGACCCCATTCAACCAGAAGATTTTACTTCTGTTTAGAATGTACACAGAATCCAATTTAAGTAAATTCTTGTCCTTCCGGGCATTAACCACATGTCATTGTACAGACTCTCCATTGGAGTTTAGTGTAACCCAGTTTATGAAGGAGAAAACCAACCAGAGTGGTCTGGGTAGGAATGGATTCCTTTGTCTTGATTTCTGGAGATGGCTGAGTCTCACAGTCATGTGATCTTCTCAGAAGGACAGTTTTGATGAAGTCGATGAATTAATTTTCAGGATAGTATTTTTAAATGCTTGAAATAAAGTACATAAGATCACAAAGGAAACCAATTAATCTAGGACTGCAAGGTGCAGTGGATAGAGTGCCAGGCCTCTGGTGTCAGGAGTCAGGAAGACCTGTAAAATCATACTTTCAACATTTATTAGCAGTGTGACTCTGGTCAAGTCACTTAACACTGTTTGTCTCAGTTTCTTCAAGTCAGGCTCTCAGCAGTAGCTGAAGACTTTTAGCCCACCTCCTCATTAATGTCTACTCCCTCATTAATTATTCACTACTCAGGGTTGATTTTCACCTGTCAGGAGCACCCACCTCATTTTCCAAAAGGTATTTAAGCATTTATCTTAATAGTTTTGTCTTTGGTTACCTGACCATAAATTTATTATCAGCTAGCCTAATTATTAAATTGATTATTAATTGCCCAGAAACTCTGTTTCTCAGGATTTTGATTTGTCTTAGCAGAGTGGATAATAGCACTTCAGCATTTACTGCTTGCATGTTGAAACAAAATTACCAGTTGGTAATTTTTTCCTTTTCCTTTTAATTCAGCTATATCCTAAAAAAAAATTACATAGGATACTTTAAGAGTTTCCTATTTCCCACTTAAGCAGGTGACTGTCCTTTTGTGATCTTAATGATTTACTATATATCCAATATAATTTACAATATTAATATTCACCATTACCTTTTAGTGATTGACTCATCTTTGTATAGATTCCAATTCTTGAGAAATTTCCTGAAGAGTTCTTCCAAATTATTTCTAAATTTCAAAGGTTTAATATAGAAGTCTTCAGCATTTTGCAATGTGGGTCAAATGATCAAAAATCCACATGTGTGCAGGATAAGGAATTTTTAAAATAACCACTTATTGAACCAAGTCCACTAGCATGACAGCTGTATCTACTTACATAATGATGGCAGGTAATTGGGTCCTACTGCTCTAATTAGTTCATGTGTGCTGGTTACTTAGGCAAGAAATATTTTTATTAAAAATTTTAGGTGCACAGTTTCCTGTTGCAATAAAAAATCTACAATAAAGAGAAACTGAGTCTGAAAGTTCCAAGCATGATCAATTTATTAACAAAGCTAGAAATTGCTAGTAAATAGGATTCAAGGCTCCTCAGTAACTAGGGATGCATCTGAAAGTCAAAGCAACTCTTTTACAGTCAGTATAGAGGAACTGATCACCCTACACAATCTTGAGCAACATAGGCATATCTTATTTCTCATTGGCCGGTGCTAAGGTCATGAACCACAAATTATATCAGACAGTCACCAGATGGACCAGCATCCTCTGGGAAATCTTGTGGTTTGGTTGGCAGTTTTTGAGGGAGAACATGACACTTGTGGTTTACATGCTAGCAGCCTCTAATAGATTACAATGTCATTTAAGATATTGTGACTGGAAATGAGAAGGGAAATTTAGTGGGGGGAGGGGTGGCTTGTTTTGGGGAAAAAAGAGATTAATAGCTGCAGACTTAAGGAGTTCAGAAGGAATTCAAGTTGACATAGTAAGGCAGAGTAATAACTTGATCATTAATGCATCGTAAATTGATTAAGCCTTAATAAAATAATACAAAATAAAGTAGGGCATCCATTTTCCATTCCATACCTCATGATCAAGATACAGGTTTTACTTGTAGGACTTGATAATATTTCTATTGTCAGCTAACAATAACAATGATAGTTAGCATTTATATGATGCTGTAAGGTTTACAAAACACTTTACAAATATGATTTCATTTGATTCTCACAATAGGTGCTACAATTATCCCCATTTTACAGATGAGAAAACTGAAGCAGACAGAAGGGCCTTACTCAGGGCTGCACAGTTGGTAAATCAGGCAAGATCTGAACGCATTATTCTTAACTCTGTGTTTAGGGCTTTATCGACTGGTGTCTCCTAACTGCTAATATTTAATGCCTTAAAAATCCATCAACAAGAATTTGAATGACTAGTAAATATAATCTTGTGCCCTGTTAACTCCTGTCCCTTTTACAAGAAGTTATTACTTGCCCTGGAGCCTTGTTCCATGGTAGTTTGTGAATCAGCTGCTGCTATATCCGGAGAGAGAGTTCCTAGAAGTTGATCTGGCAGTGCTCTAACGTTGATTTTTTTCTTTAGGGACTGGGAACAAAAACAACAGAGCTGCATTAAACTAGGAGCCAGAGTAGCCAGTCAATTAAGAGCCAGGTTGAGGAGAAATAAATATTTTAGATGAGACAAAACAATTGGAGAAAACTTCTGGGGCTGGTGAAAAGGCCTGACCAACTCCTGGCATTTCTACCCAGGTTTTTCCAATACCTTCCCTGTTCCCTTTGAGAGCTCAAGACTAGGTGGTGCAGAAGGTTCACCTAAGTCATTACCCTCAAAGGAGGAAGAGGTTTAGTGGGAGGTAGGTCAAAAACAATTTGGTGAAGAGCTCTCCAAAAATGGGGCATTCAGGAGTCTTTGCAGTTTTGCTATGTTTAGTAAACATGTGCCAACGACAAATTGATTGCCTGTGTATTATCAGCTTAGATAAGTGTTTTTTAGCCTTTTTTTTTGTGTTATGCGTGTGTTATGGAGTTTTTGGTGGTCTATGAACTCATTTTTGGGATAATGTTTTTAAATGCTTGAAATAAAATACACAGGATCACAAAGGAATCCAATTATATTGTAATATAATAGTCTAGGACAGGAGTCAGGAAGACCTGACTTAAAATCCTGATGAGGACATTTACCAGCTGTGTGACCCTGGGCAAGTCATTAACCTATTTGCCTCAGTTTCCTCATCTGTAAAATGATCTTGAGAAGAAAATGGCAAACCACTCTAGTGTCTTTGCTAAGAAAGCCCAAAGAATTGGACATGACTGAAACGACTGAACGAAAACAATAATCAGAATGTTAACAAAGTAAAGAACCACTGGTTTAGAGGTTTGAGGCTGAGCCAGGGCATTTCCTAGTCAGTGGGAATGTCGACTTTCTCTAGAGCGCTGAGTTATTTTATTTTTACAGTGCTGAGGAATACTTAAAAAAATTATTATGCCCTAGATTCCTTCAGAGCCCAGGTAAGCTGGTGTTTGTTTCCTGCTGGTTTATTTTAAACCACAGGCTTACTAGTGTCGCACACAGAGGCCATCTTGCGTAGGAGTCATCACTGGATTGGTGGCTGGAATATACTGTCACCTAGTGGTCAACATCCTAAACTACATTCCCTTTCTGGTTAATGGTAAATGGTTAATGGGCACCTGGTCTTTCTGTAGCTAGGGAAATCAGGACACAAGCCAATATGGGCTGCTTTTACTTGAGCAGTGCCCTGAATGTGACCTGTGATGCTTACTAAGTATATACTAAGTCAAATAAATGTTTATTACAGTGGAATGTTTTATAGTAGGTTAGAATGACAGCATCCAGAAGACCTATACTGTAATACAGCTCAATCATTGCTAGCTGTGTGACCATGGCTAGCTAAATCACCCAATTGCTTTTACCTTAGTGTCTTCATCTGTAAAATGGGGGTAATTACATCTGAAGTATCTACCTGAGAGGGTTATTAGGAATCTTAATTTAGTTAATGTGGGTACAGCATTTTGTAAACCATTAAGTATTACATGAATGTCAATTATTAACATTAGGCCTTGTGAGACAGAAGATATGACAATTGTACTCAATAAATTTAAAATATTTAACAACTCTCCTTTTTGTTGTGCTTTATGATTTTACAAGTGTTATCCCCACAACAACTCTGTAAGGTAAACAGGAGACATACAATATCATTTCCATTTGGTTATTCAACCCCCAAATTCCAGAATTAATTCTTTCCAACCTCCTAACGTTACTGTTTCTGTTGGGGGCTGTGGCATGATTAAATAAGTTAGTTTTTCCCTAAAAGGCAAAGAAACTATCTCCAACACTTGATCAGCTCAGGAGGTAAGGGTCAAGGTAAGTTGTTGTTGATGTGTCTTCCTGGTTGCTTACTGGCACAAAATGGCCTGCACAGTCAGACTCCGTGACCTTCAGACTTGGAGGATGTCCTGGCACTCAGTTACCACATCATGCCCGGCTCACCCTAGGCATCCAATGAGGAGGAGGGGCAGGTCATGTCCACCCCAGGGAGCTGCTGAATTCTTATTAAGTATCCTTTCCAAACCACAACTAAGTCATCCTCCTTTTGTTCACTGATTCATGCTCCGTTTTCTCATGTTAACTATTCATGTTCCATTTTATTTCACTTTCAGTTTTAAGCTACCAGCTCTGCTGGAGCCAGGTCATTAGCCTCCAATTACTCAGGTTCAAAACCTCAGGGTTATTCTTGGTTCTCTATTCATCTCTCAGAATCAATCACTTGCCACAGATTGTTGATTCTACTTTTAAATCTGTTCTTTTACATTTATTCTCTTCCATACATCCACACAGTCTGCATCTACCCTGTATCAGGCCCTCATCATCTCCGTATTATTGCAATAGCTTCTTAATTGGTTTCACCAATTAAGCAATTGCTTACTTGGTCTCTTTTCTCTCCAGTGATATTCATAGACATAAATCTGATCAAATTACCCCTGTAGAGCCCCCTGGTGGCCACTCAATGAGGATTTGAATAAAATATATTCTGTCCAGTCTTTTCTCTTCCCTTGGAGCATGATGGGAAATTCTTTACCTATCTTGTTACATATGACTTATTCCTGGATTAAACCCCTGAGATTGGCTGCTAAGTAATTGGGTAACTAAGTGACTCAGTGGATAGACTGGAGTCAGGAAGACCTATTTTAAAATCCTACCCTCAGATATTTATTAGCTGTGTATTGCTGGGCAAGTCACTTAACTCTGTTTGCCTAAGTTCCTCATCTATAAACTGAACTGGAGAAAGAAATGGTAAACACCTCTAGTATCTTTGATAAGAACTCCCAAATAGAGTCAGAAAGAATTGGACACTACTGAACAACCACATCTGGAGAGATAATTTGGGGAAAGAAGTCATCACTGAGCTGAGTGTTAGAGGAACATGAATAAGATTTCAGAAAGGCAGAGCTCATTAAAGATATGGGAATGGGCTTGTGTACATGAAAGAAAATAAGAAATGAAAAATTAAGTTTTTGGACCAAGTAGGGGGCCAGTTTGGTTGGGATTTAGAGCATACAAAGGCTAGAAAGACAGGTTGTGGAGGGCCTTAAATGTCAGACTGAGGCATTTGTATTTTTTTTTTTATTGAAAGCAAAAGGGAGCTACTAAAGATTTTAAAGCAGGGAAATAACATGGTCAGACCTGTTCTCTCCAAAGTTACTAATGCTTAAGGACTTCTAGGAGCTAAGATCTTGGAGTAAGCAGTTAATTGCTGTCCTCCTGTATTCATCTCCAAACTACAAACAATCATAAAATAGCACCCTAGAACAAATCCTGGAACAGTGGAGCTGGTGGAATAATGGGGTGGAGCAATCTTTTAGTCTAGGAGGCTTGGAGGATTGGCACTCAGGTAAAAAAGGAGTGCAGTCCAGGACACAAAGCATCCTAGCAAGTCAGCAGCAAGGCACATATCAGCAAACCAGCAGGAGATCCTGAACCCCAGGGTAGTAGAACAGGCCAATACCAGGACTCTCCCTCTCCAACCCCCCCCCCCCCATGTCTTATCATAGCTAGGGTAATTGGCAGGCTCCAACTTGGAGAATCACCACTTGCTTCACCAAAGCTCTGAGCAGACAGATATCCTCCAGCAGCCAGACCTCCACTTGTTCAGTGCTGCCCAGGGAAGTTGGGCATTATCTGGCTACTGGCACAGCTATACTTCAGCACAGCCCAAACAGACCTCCTTCAGGGGCTAGACTTCCACATGCTTCCTTGTAGCCCTGGGGGAATGCAGAAAACCCCTACCTGGCCTCAGCATATGCCAGACACCACCACTAGGATCCCAGTTCAGCATCAGGTGAGCTGTCAAGCCCCTATAGCCTCCAACTGCCAGCACCTGAGACCCCAGCACACAAAGTCAGTGACCAGTCCTCTGGTACTCAGAGTATTTAAGAAGTTTGGGATAGTGCTTCCTGTGCTCCAACAGGAGAGCTCAACTTTAAAAACCAGGAAATGGAGGGGGGGGGATGGGACATGAGCAAGAAGCAAACATGAAACTTGACTGTAGAAAGCTTCTATGGCCACAGGGAAGATCAAAACCTGAACTCAGAAGAGAACAGTATTGCCAATATACCTACACCCAAAACCTCAAAGGGAAATATGAATTGATATCAAGCCCGAAAAGCCTTTTTGGAAGAGTTCAAGAAGGATTTAAAAAGTCAAATAAGAGAGGTAGAATAAAATTTGAGGAAAGAAATGAGAGGCATGCAAGGGAGGGTCAACAGTTTGTAAAAGGAAGAACAGAAATTGACTGAAGAAAACAACTCCTTAAAAAGTAGAATTGGTCAAATGGAGAAGGAGGTACAAAAGCTAATTGAAGCAACTAATTCCCTAAAATGGAAATTGGGCAAGTGGAAGTTCATGACTCTCTGAGACATCAAGAATCAGTCATACAAAAATCAAAAGAATGAAAAAATTGAAGAAAACGTAAAACCTTTTTGGAAAAACAACTGACCTGGGAAATAGATCCAGGAGAATAATTTAAGAATTATTGGGCTACCTGAAAGCCATGATCACAAAAAGAGACTGGACGACACCTTTCAAGGAATTATCAAGTCCTGATACCCTAGAACTAGAGGGCAAAACAGTCATTGAAATAATCCACCAATCACCTCCTGAAAGAGACCCCAAAATGAAAACTCTAAGGATGATTTTAGCCAAATTCCAGAATTATCAGGCCAAGTAGAAAATACTGCAGGCAGCTGGAAAGAAATAATTTAAATATTGTGGAACTACAGGGAGGATTACGGAGGATTTAGTAGCTTCACATTAAAGGATCAGAGGGCTTGGAATACGATATTCTAGAAGGCAAAGAAGCTAGGATTACAACCAAGAAGCAACTACCCAGAAAAACTGAACATAATCTTTCAGGGGAAAAGATGGACATTCAATGAAATAGGGGACTTTCAGTCATTCCTGATGAAAAATCCAGAACTGAACAGAAAATTCAGTCTTCAAATACAAGACTCAAGAGAAGTATAAAAAAAGTAAACAGGAAAGAAAAAAATGTTATTATTATTTGAACCTTACTCTCATCAGATTTGGCCCAAAGAGGGAATAAAATATACAATCAGTTTGTTATAGAAATCTATCTTATTCTCTGGGAAAGTAAGAGGAGAAAGGGGAAAGAAAAGGAAAGGGGAGGGCTGATAGAAGAAAAGATGGAGATAAGGAAACAGTAATCATAACTGTGAATATGAATGAGATGAACTCTTCCATAAAACAGAAACAGATAGAGTGGATTAAAAACCATAATCCTACAATATGTTGTTCACAAGAACCAATTTGTGAAAAAAACATTGAAGCAGAGAGATACATACAGAGTAAAGGTAAAAGGCTGGAGCAGAATATATTATGCTTCAATTGAAGTAAAAAGAGCAGGGGTAGTAATCCTGATCTCAGACAAAGCAAAAGCAAAAATAGATTGAATTAAAAGGGGTAAAGAAGGAAACCACATCTTGCTAAAAGATACCATAGACAATGAAGTAATATCAATACTAAATATTTATGTACCAAGAAGTATGGCATCCAGATTCTTAGAGGATAAGTTAAGTGAGTTATAGAAAGAAATGGGCAGCAAAACTATACTAGTGGGAGACCTCAACATCCCACTCTCAGGACTAGATAAATCTAACCACAAAATAAATGGGAAAGAAGTTAAGGAGTTCTAAATAATTGGAAAAATATCAGTTGCTCATGGGTAGGCTGAGCTAATATGATAAAAATGACAATTCTACCTAACAATTTACTTGTTCAGTGCCATAACAAACTATCAAAATTATTTTATAGATCTAGAAAAAATGATTTTAAAAATTATCCAGAAGAACAAAAGATCCATAATATCAAGGGAATTAATGAAAAGAAGTGCAAGGGAAGGTAGTATAGCCATACCAGATCTAAAACTATATTATAAAGTGGCAATAATCAAAACTATTTGATATTGGCTAAGAAATAGAGTGGTAGATCAGTGAAATAGGTTAGCTACCCAAGACATAGTACTCAATGACTATAGTCATTTACTGTTTGATAAACCCAAAACTCCACCTTCTGGGATAAGAACTCACTATTTGACAAAAACTTCTGAGGAAACTAGAAAATAGTATGGCAGAAACTAGGCATAGACCAAGATCTTATACTATATAGCAAAATAAGGTAAAAATGGCTACATGATTTAGAAATAAAAGATGGTACCATAAGCAAATTAGGTTTTGTTTGTATGTCATATCTGTAGAGAAGGGAAGAATTTATGACTGAACAAGAGATAGAGAACATTATGAAATGCAAAATGGATAATTCTGATTACATTAAATGGAAAATTTCTAGAGAAAGTCAATGCAATCAAGATTAGAAGAGAAATAGAAAGGTGAGAAACCATTTTTATAGCTAATTTCTGATAAAGGTCTCATTTCTAAAATATATAGAGAACTGAGTCAAATTTATAAGAATACAAGCCATTCCCCACCTGATAAATGATCAAAGGATATGAACAGGCAGTTTTCAGATGAAGAAATTAAAGCTAACTATAGTTATATGAAAAAATGCTCTAAATTACTATTGATTAGAGAAATGTAGATTAAAACAACTCTGAGCTACCACATCATACCTAACAAATTGGCTAATATGACAAAACAGGAAAATGATAAATGTTGGAGAAGATATGGGAAAATTGAAGCAGTAATTCATTGTTGGTGGAGTTGTGAACTATTCTGGAGAACCATTTGAAACTATGACCAAATGGCTATAAAACTGTTTATATATCCTTTGGTCCTGCAATACCACTACTAGGTCTGTATTCCAAAGACATCATAAAAAAATAGGAAAGGACCCACATGAACAAAAATATTGATAGCAGCTCTTTTTTAAAAAAAAATGATTTGCTTTCAACTTTCAACAATCACTTCCATAAGTCTTAAATTTTCTCCCCTTCCCTCCCTGAGACAGCATGCAATCTTATATGGATTCTACACATACATTCTTCTTAAACACATTTTCACATTAGTCATGTTGTATAGAAGAATTGAAACGAATAGGAGAAGCCATGAGAAAAACCAAACCAAAACAAAACATAACACAGGAGAAAATAGTCTGCTTCATTATGTGTTCTGATTCCATAGTTTTTTCTCTGGATGTGGATGGAATTTTGCCTCAAGTCCTCTGGGAATGTTTTATGTCCTGGTATTGCTGTGAAGGTATAGCAGCTCTTTTTGTGATGGTCAAGAATTGGAAATTGAGGGGATGCCCATCAAGTGAGGAATGAATGAGCAAGTTGTGGTATATGAATGTAATATGAATGTGGTGATATGAATGTAATGGAATACCATTGTTCTATAAGAAATGATGAGTAGGCAGATGTCAAAAAAACATAGAAAGACTTACATGAACTGATGCTGAGTGAACTCAGAGGAACCAAGAGTACATGGTACACAGTAACGGCAACATAGTATGATGACCAACTTTGATAGACTTAGCTCTTCTCAGCAGTGCAATGATGTAAGACAGCTCCAAGAGACTCATGATGGAAAATGCTATCCATATCCAAAAAAAGAACCATGGATTCTGTTTGAAGAATACTATTTTTTCTCTTTTCTTCTCCTCATGGTTTCCACATTTTGTTTCTGATTCTTCCTTCACAACATGCCTAATGTGGAAATGTGTCTAATAGGATTGTACCTGTATAGCATATGTCAGATTACATGCCATCTTGGGGAGGGGGGAAGGAAAGGAGGGGGAAAAAATTTGGAACACAAAATCTTTTAAAAGTGAATGTTGGAAATTATCTTTGCCTGTAATTGGAAAAAATAAAATACTATTAAATGGAAAAAAAAATAAAAAAAAATATAAAGCCCCCCAACAAAGTTGTTAATGATCTCGAATGGCCTTTTCTCTGTCCTTTCTTGACTTCTCTGCAGACTTTGACACTGTTGGTCACTTTTCTTCTCCTTAATACTCTATTCTCTCTAGGTTTGTGTGCCATTGCTTTGTCCTAATTCTTTTCTTGCCTTTCTTATTATTCCTTCTCAAACTCCTTTACTGGATCTTTGTCTAGGTCATGTTCACTAACTTTAGGGGCCCCCAGGTGCAGCCCATTCTGGGCTGTCTTATCTTTTGCTTATATACTGGTCTTGATGATAACATCTACTCCCATAGACTCAAATATCACCATTCTGCTGATGATTCTCAGAACTATTGATATTTTATATCTTTACATATTATTTTCTAGTAGAACAATATTATTTCTTTCACTATATAGATTCCTAGCCATAGACCTTTTCATGATAATGAACAGCAATTTTAAAAATAGATTCTTAGCAAAATATAGTTATCCCTTTCATATCCTTTCCTAATAATGGTTTCAATATATTATGGGTCAATTTAAGAAATTAACTGGGAATTTTTGGGGAGTTTTGTGGAAGCTACAGTTGATATTTGGCCAGCAGATGACACAGAACCTATGACCAAATACTCTATGCAAATTTTACAATCAGGTACTGTAAACACCCTATAAAATACAAAAAAGAAATAGTTCAGACTTCTCTGGCATAAGGGAAGGGTCAAAAAATTTTATGTAGATTTTCTATATCAAACGGGTACCATACCCCTCTAACCCCTAGGATGTGGAAGGGATAACTATAATTAGCTAATGAAAAAAACTCAGTTTCCATTTGTTATTAAAGCCAAATCATTCAATAATGATAATTAAATTTTGTTTTCTATTCTTTCTTTTTTCTTTCATAAATACAAGTACCAGAATCTTTATCAGTAAACAGTACTTTTCATTTATCCTAAGATCCCTCACTACAGCCACAATAAGTTATGAATTAACTTTAGATAGGTCAAATGAAAAGGATTTTCTTTTACTACCTCTGAAAGCTATATCATACTGGAAGACACTTTACTATTTTCACTATCTAGGGTTGGTTTTTTTTTTTTTTTACTACTTCAGGAACAGGAGAATGACTTGATCTTTCCCTTACACTTTTCTTTTACACAAATGAAACTGATAAGTGGTCATTAAAATTCCATCTACATAATTTTGATACCTTTTATTTTAAGAACAAGAACAGCAAGGAAAATTGAAGTGTATTTGATAATCTTTTTGCAATAGGTTCCCAATAAACAGCAGGATCTGCTTCATGCAGATCACTTCTTGAGTGAGTCAGTAAATCACAGAGGGCTCCAGTTGTTCGTGATTATAATTAGTGCCCTTCACTTGCAATCAGTTCTCACCACTGGTTTCTATTTGCATGCACACACTGCTCTTCAGAACTCCAGTGTCCTCAGGTTCCCCTATATGCTTGACTCCTCTTCTTGTTATCTTTCAGTCTCTCTTTACAGCTGAGAAACTGTTACTTCCCAGGATACTCCACTGCCTTTGGGGGTCAATATTTGCATCCCTGTCATAAATACAACTTGGTCATAGTGAATAGATTTTTGGATATTACTGTAGTCTTTTTTTTTTTGCTAAGATTTTATTTAAAATGAATATTTCTTTTTGATATTGATCTATAATTTTTTTCTCTGTGCAAGTTGTGTGTTACTCATGTAAGATGTGTACATCCATGTAGAATGTTTAAATGCATTTAGACATTTCACTCAAGGAAAGGCATTGATAGAGATCAGTTGTCTCTTGCCCATTCCTGTCCAAATGAGACTGGGATTTCTGCTTTGAGGGGAGCAGGAGAAGTCACTAGGCTCACTGCTCTTTTCTCCTCTGAGAGAGGTATCAGACTAGAATTGTATATATCGTCTCTCATCAACTGAGCAAGCAATAAACATTTATTAAGTTTCTGCTATGTGCCATATGCTAAGTGTTGAGGATACAAAAAGAAGCAAAAGACAGACCCTGCTTGCAAGGAGCTTACAATATAATGGAAGAGACAACATGCACACAAATATTTTTGAAGCAAGCTATACGTAGGATAAAGAAGAAATACTTAAAAAAGGGAAAGCATTCTACAAACCAAACTGGCTTCTCTGTTTCTTACAAGTAGGCAAGGAATATTAAGTAATCAACCTCTACCAATGGGAGAGTTTTGTACAAATTGACTTTTAGTCACTAGTTACACTCATTAACGAGTTTTAAATGTGGCCACAGTTTGCAACTTGGGGTGAGGGTAGGGGCATGGGTAGAGAAGGAAAGGACAAACAGTGCAACCACCTTGCATTCCATTAGGGAAATGGCTAGAGGTAGGGTTGAGAAGGCTAGGTGGAACATGGTGGGACTTTTTTTTTTTTTTTTTGACGGTGGCGGGGAAAGGGGTGGGGAAGAGCAATAAATGTCTGCGTTGTGCTCAAGTTAGTTGAGCATTATATGGTTCTGGGCTGTTCTCCCTTTAACTACAGCATTCCAAGTTGTTACATTAAAAAAAATAGCCTTAGTGACTCCATTTTGCCTTTATCTACCATTTTGTGAAACTAAGTTTCCGTTGCTTATAAGTTATCTGATTTTGGAGAGGTCACCAGATTACCTCTTCTCCCAAAGGTCACTTAGCTTAAGGGATGCCACAAAACTACCCTTCTCTCTCTTAACCTCAGTGTCTCGTGATTCTCTTCACCAATAAGAAATCAGTATCTCAATCCCTATAATACTGTCTTTCCTGTTTTTCACTCCCTCCAAATTTTATGTTAATTGTTTAGAAACCAACAGTCATTGTCCTTGGCTACCAAGAGCCTTGGTCCTGATTTGTTTCTGCAGCTGCATACATAAATCATTTGTCTGGATTTAAGTACTTGGTTTCTTTATTTCATCAAAACAATTATGGTGACCAGTGAAGGGACTGAGACTGCAAATCTCTATGTGATTACCAGACCATCACTGAAGGCACTATGGTACTCTGATAAAATTTCTACTGATAGACATCCTCGTGGTATAGCTAGTCCCAGACCTCTGAATCATGTCTAGATAGACCTCATTATAGGTGAGTGGTCCCCTGATGAGGGTACCATGGGGACTGGTTCTGTAAGATGATGAACACCCTCTTGGGGAAGTTCTTATTGACCTGGGAACAGTAAAAACTTCCCATTCATTAGGGAATGACTAAGAATAGAGCTCTTGAATCTTAGATTTATGTAAGATATATAAGAACTTTTATGGTTGGCCTGAAGAAGGTGGCTTTCAATTACTGCAAATTAATGACTTTAAAATTACTCTTGCAAGATTATATACACTAACTTTTTGATTCAATGTGCCTGTCTTATTGTGTTGTGTGTGTCATGGTAAATCAAACTAAATTCCTTTGGCCTGATCAACCAAAGGAATAAGACTGCAAAAAGTGAAAACTTTTCCTGATTCAGAAAGATAGTCTCTCTCTCTCTCTCTAACTGCCAAGTTGGGAAGACAGACAAGAGACCCAGATAAGAAGGAAGGGTATCTTTGTTCCCAATCTGCAGGAATTTATGACCTTGTAAACTACTTAGAAACTGAATTTGAATTTTTCTATAAATGATGAAATGTTTTAGTGAGTTTTCAGGTACTGTTCTGTAGAATCTGTTTTAAGGAAAAATAAGGACAAAACTCTGAAACTTACATGGAAACTGCTCTTAGACCTCATATCACTCTTTCCCTGGAGAAAGACATATTTATTGTTTTAGTACAAGGGAAGAAAGTGATTTCACACATTAGAGAAAAAAAAATGGATTTACAGCTTGCAGTTTAAATTTAAGAACGGCCTATTATCAACTCTTTCTTGACCATGAAAAGAGAGAAGCTTATTTAAATCAGGAAGCAACTTAAAACTAGGTAAAATTGAATTTGAAAGAATATTTTGTGTTACCACTATATTTTCTTTTGTGAATGATATAACAGAAAATTAAGTAAACTAAAAGCAAAGTCATCAAAAGGTGACAGGCCTGGATATGTTGTGCGGACCTGTTTTATATTCTCCACATTTTTTGAATGCCACCTAAAATCTTGTGGTGGGCTGTAAGTGGCTCTCGGGTAGTATGTTCTATTGGCCTGGAATAAATCATGTATTTGTAAGCTTTTAAGAACCTCAAAGGCAACAGTCTTGCAATTAATGTAATAAACACATGCTATATTTTAAAGGAAAAATTCAGTGGAATGAAGATTAATTTTATAGATAACCTAAGATATGATTGGGAAATAAAGATGAGGAGTTAAGAAGAGAGTAAAAGTGAAAGAGAAGTGAGGAATCAAGAGTGTAAAATGAAAGGTTAGTTTAAAGATTTAAGAAAGTAGAGAAAAGAGGAGAATAGGTAGAAAGTTGCAGAAATGTTTGCCTTTACACTGATCATGTGAGTGGAGGTTAAAGGGAAGGAAAAAGTTTGGAGTTTAGAAAGGGGTTTGGGAAGGTTTGATTCTGTATGGGGTGACAAGACCCCTACTCAGATTGACTATTCAGAGGCATCTCAAGGTAAAAATAGGAAATCTCCTTTATTTGGCTCTTGAGAAAAACCGGGCGGTTCCTTCATCAGTAGAGCTGGAGTAGGGAGGTGCCTTACAGAAGAGAATGCAATTTATATAGATACTGACTCGAAAATTCCCCTCCCACCACCGACCATTATTCTCATTGGTTGGGAAGCACCGTCTGACATTCTAGGTGTGACATCTAACCAATCCCTTTTGAAACCCAGTTCAAATTTCCTGCTCCTGGATGTTACAAAGCCCGTGAAAATACACGTCGTTAGGCTTTGAGGAGTTAGTGAGTCATGTCCAATCACTGACCCTAAAGCAATACACAGCCTTATATGGAAATCACCTGACTCTGGAGGAATGGAAACCTCCAAGGTCTCCTCCACTCCAGGGAGAAGGCTCCACGTTCCTGAGAAGTCTTCACTAAACCTGTTCCCATTCAATTCCATTGAGATAAGAGAAACTTTTAGAGAAGTGACTCAGACAAGTACTGAATGTCTTCTCCCTTGCCTATCTCCCTTCTCCCAGTCAATCTAAAGTTAGGAAAGGAAACTCTGAAGGACTTTGAATAGTTCCGGATCTCAAACCCCCACCCCAACCCCCTTTATCCTATCGGATAAGACACTTAGTAGGAGCTTTACAAATACAAATTAATTAACTGATTGGCAAATAAGATATTGTTTTCTTTGTGAAAATAACTATGCTAAAGATTTTTTTTTTAATTTAAGCATCCTTTTTCTTTTTTTTTAATAAGTAGAGTTTCCTGCCTGTATTCATTGCCTTTTTTGTCCTTCCTGGGGTTACTACTGAAAAGCCTGATATAAGCCTTTTATTTGACCTCTTAAGGTATTTGGATAAGTTTAAATTAGAGAAAACAAAAGGAATTGATTTGGTTCTTAAAAGTAAATGAATAAACGCTATGGGGAGCTGGGAATGCCACCACAAATTTTTTGAACTTGAGAAAATTGAAAACAATGGGCCCTTGGGAAAATTGATATTTTAAATGTTACCATTAGTGCTTATAAATCCGGATTTGATTTGATCAAACTTTCTTCTGAAATTAAATGATGTCGTCTCACTTATAGTAATATGCATTCTCCTGCCAGGATAGTTATGGTAACTCAGAACTTTATGCAAGATATATTTGGTATTGGCAGTAAAGAAATGTGTTAAAAAACCTGCACGGAATCAGAAAACGAGATAAAATCTCAGAAGTGTATTAGCTGAATGATCTTCAGTAAGTCACTCTACCTGTTTGCCTTAATTAACTCATGTATGAAATGGGACAATGATGGCATCTATCTCTCAGGGGTGTGGTAAGGATCAAATGATATAATAATTGTGAAGGGCTTAACCCAGTACCAGGCATATAGTAATTATATAAATGTTTGCTGTTATTATATTACTATTACCTTTGTCATTATTTAATGTATTACTCCATACTGAATTGCTCTGTCCTGGGTTTAGATGCGATTAGTATAGAATACCAAAAGCAATAAAATGAATAATTTTCTACATAAGTTATTTTGGAGATGTATTTGACTGAACTGATGTCATCTGATTGGTAATAAGTTTTGTTTCATGTTTTAAATATGTGGCATTTTGCATGATATTATTTGGTTTCTAAAATTTTTTTATATTGTGAAATTTGGGAAACCTTTAGATCAGAAACTCTGTTAGAAAAATAACTGCTCTATTAATTTGAATGCTCTTAGATTATAAATTGAGCTGTGAAGAGAATGTGTTTAAAATGTATGAATGTAATAGTAATTTAAATGGGAAGATCTTTCCTATTCATTAGTAGGCCCATGTGACCAGCCTGGGTCACATGAAAGTCTGAGTCACATGGAGCCTGTGGTGGGAGAAGTTTGCTGAATGAGTGGAACAGGAAGAGGTGGAGCTAGAGCACAGCTGAGAAAAAGTCATGAGAGCAGTCAGAGCTAAGAAGGATGCAGGCAAGCAGGCAGCTGACTGGGGAGAGTGAAAAAGCTTGTTTGTGCTTTGTTTAAGGGAACTGGTTTGTGGGAAGCCTAGCAGGAGGAAGGCTTGGGGATAGTGTTCTCTGCATTCTTATTGTATACAGATTTTTGTTACTATGGTGGATTTGGCTTTCTGGTGTCTGAATAAATGTTTTGGTTCTGTCTTCCATGTGGAGAGTATGAATTATTTCGTGATTCCGAATTGCACCAGGATATTCATGTCTGCTGTAGGTGCTATGAACATTGAATTGGTGCTACAATGAAAACAGTTAAATATTTAATGGGGAATATTTGCTTTCAAGTTGATGATAATAAATAACTTACTGATGGGAGAAAAGTGGCACAGATGCTTTAAGTTATACTTATCTGAGAGGTTCCTTGAGACTTTGTGCTTAGGGAATGCCATAAGATCTTATCATTCTGAAGGATAGCATGTGCTATAAAATTCTGAAGTACTAAAGTTTGAGAAACTAAAATATCTCCTAGCCAAAATGGGAAATTTATGAGTTTGCTTATAGTAAAGAGTGGGATTCATCTGAGATTACTTGACCATCACTGATGAAAAATTATGAAATTGTCCCTGGTGACAAATACTTTTTATTTAAGTTACATATTTGAGTCATCTATCATGTCTTCACTATATGTAATTACTCTTTTTTAAAAAATTTATTTATTTTTACATTTCAACATTCATTTCCATAAGATTCTGAGCTGCAAATTTTCTGCCCATATCTCCCCTCTGCCCATCTGAAGACATTGTGCATTCTGACTACCTCTTCCCCCAATATGCCCTCCCTTCTATCACACCTTTCCCTTCCCTTAACCCCATCTCCTCTATTTTCTTGTTGGGCAAGATAGATTTCTATACCCCATTACCTGTATTTCTTATTTCCCAGTTGCATGTAGAAACAATTTTTAACATTCGTTTTTAAAACTTGAGTTCCAACTTCTCTCCCTTCCTCCCTCCTTACTCAAACCCACTGAGAAGTCAAGCAATTTAATATAGGTTATACATGTGTAGTTATGCAAAAGACTTCCATAAAAGTCATGTTGTGTAAGACTAACTGTATTTCCCTCCATCCTATCCTGCCCCTCATTTATTCTATTTTCGCTTTTGACTTTGTTCCTCCCCAAAAGTATTTATTTCTCATTACCCCCTCCTCCCATTTGCCCTCCCTTCTATCATTCACCCACAACCCAGTTATCCCCTTCTCCTCTACTTTCCTGTAGTGCAAGATAGATTTTCATACCAAATTGAGTGTGCCTGTTATTCCCTCCTTAAGCCAAATGTGATGAGAGTAAGCTTCACTTTTCTCCTTTCATCTACCCCCTTTCTCCCTTCATTGAAAAAGCTTTTTCTTGCCTCTTTTATGTGAGAGATAATATTCCTCATTCCATTTCTCCCTTTCTTCTCCCAATATATTCCTCTCTCATCCTTAATTTTATTTTTTTAGATATCATCCCTTCCTATTCAGTTCACTCTGTGCCCTTTGTCTGTATATATATATATATATATATATATATATATATATGTATAATCCCTCCAACAACCCAAATACTGAGAAAAGTCTGAAGAGTTACAAATATTATCTTTCCATGTAGAAATATGAACAGTTCAACTTTAGTAAGTCCCTTATGATTTCTATTTCCTGTTTACCTTTTCATGCTTCTCTTAATTCTTGTGTTTGAAAGTCAAATTCTCTATTCAGATCTGGTCTTTTCATCAAGAATGCTTGAAAGTCCTCTATTTTATTGAATGACCATTTCCCCCCCAGAAGTATTATACCCAGTTTTGCTGAATAGGTGATTCTTGGTTTTAATCCTAGTTCTTTTGACTTCTGGAATATCATATTCCAAATCCTTCAATCCCTTAATGTAGAAGCTGCTAGATCTGTGTTTTCACAATATTCAAATTATTTCTTTCTGTCTCCTTACAGTATTTTCTCCTGGGAAATCTCTGAAATTTGGCTACAATATTCCCAGGAGTTTTTCTTTTTGGATCTCTTTCAGGAGGTGATCGGTAGATTCTTTCAATATTTATTTTACCCTCTGGTTCTACAATATCAGGGCAGTTGTTCTTGATGATTTCATGAAAGATAATGTGTAGGCTCTTTTTTTGATCATAGCTTTCAGTTAGGTCCCCCAATTTTAAAATTGTCTCTCCTGGATCTATTTTCCAGATCGATTATTTTTCTGATGAGATATTTCACATTGTTTGCTATTTTTTCATTCCTTTGGTTTTGTTTTATAATTTATGATTTTTCATAAAGTCATTAGCTTCCATCTGCTCCCTTCTAATCTTTAAGGAATTATTTTTGTCAGTGAGCTTTTGGATCTCTTTTTCCATCTGGCCAATTCTGCTTTTTAGGCATTCTTCTCCTCCTTGGTTTTTTGGATCTCTTTTGTCATTTTGATTAGTCTGTTTTTTAAAGTGTTATTTTTTTAGCATTTTTTGAGGTCTCTTTTAGACAGCAGTTGACTTGTTTTTCATGATTTTCTTGCATCACTTTCATTTCTCTTCCCAATTTTTGCTCTACTTCTTTTACTTGATTTTCAGAATCCTTTCTGAGCTCTTCCATGGCCTGAGACCCCTTCATATTTTTCTTGGATGCTTTGGATGGAGGAGCTTTGACTTTGTTTCCTTCTTTTGGCCTTCTTTGTTACCAAAGTAAGTTTTTACTTATTTCCCCAGTCATTTACTTGACTTTTGAACTCTTTGTCAAGGTAGTTCTCTCCTTTCACTGTTCAGTTCCCCCATCATTTTAAGCTGATGTCTCTTTTTTACATCACATGAGTTTCTGATTCTATTTTCCCTGTCCTCTCCTACTCAGCAAATCATCTCTTGTAACAAAGTTTTTTTTTTTTTAAAGAGAATGGAAACAATTCCACAAAACCAATCAATACATTATTTATGTCTGAAAGTATAATCAATATTCCTCACCTATTTTGCTCCATCACTGCAATGAAGAGAGGAAGTGCCATAGTTTTCCTTCTTCTACAGGACCAAAATTGGTCATTCTAATTATATCATCAATGTATCTGTCAATTTTGCTGAACTCTTTTCTCTTATTCTTTTTTCTTTCTCTTTTAATCTTTATTACAGGTAAAAGGGAGGCAGAAATATAGATGTAAATGTAGCTATAGCTATAGGTATAGATATAGATGTGGATGTGAGCATAGGCATAGGTGTAGATGTATCTATAGGCATAGACATAGATGTAGTTGTAGACATAGACATAAACATATACATAGAAATAAATATAAAGGTAGATATATACAACTGGGTGCCACAAGAAATAGAGTGCTTGATTTGGAATCAGGAAGACCTGAGTTCAAATCTTATCTGAGTCCCTTACTTGCTCTGTGACCCTAGACAAATCATGACCTCTCTCAGCTTCAATTTCCTGATCTTGAATAATTATATAATCCTTAAATATCACTGTTAAAGGGAATAGTGCTCATCACAATACTACTACTGAATCATTGCCCAATGGATTTTCCTGGTATGAATGTTACTTCTACTTCTGGGAAGTAGTATCAAAAGATTTGTAGTTGCCTTTATCTTGTTACCTCTGAGCACTCTGAGATAGTATTTCTGGCAAAATACCTTGTTGTTAGATCTCTCTGTCACTTTCTGTCTCTCTACCTCTCTTTTAGGGCTGTTTCCTTTCTCTATTTCTTTCATCCAGTTATATTTCCTACAAGTACACCCTATCAATTGCTGAAGATTATAAAGTCAAATTAAACATAAACAAAGAAGGTAAACAAATTTTCCTCATTTCCTCAAGGAAGAGGCCTTAGGATCCTATTTGAGAGCTCCAGGGTCTAAAAGAGATACAGGATTAACATTTCATTTTCTGGAGTCTCTAGAGATTTTTGTCATTATCTTTTGCTACAGAATTTCTGGAAGTTTTATGTCTTTGACGGAGAGCTTCAATAGCATTTTGAAGTGCTTTGATCCATCTGACCCTACATCCCTCATTGCCAAATAATCTTACTTCCAGAGGTTTATATTTTTCTTTTACCAGTTGCTTGTGCTCAGGACTCTTTTCTCTTATCTCCACATAGATTGTTGTAGCTTTTCCTTTACCATATTTCTTTTGCTTGTCCCTTTGGAATCTGGTCTTCTCTTTGAATCTGCTTCCTAGATTCACTGAAGTGACTTTGAAGTGTCCCCCAAGGCACAGTCTATCTTTCTTCATCCTATTGTGTTACTTAATTTTCTTTCGCTCAGGCAACTAATTCAAGTATCTCAAAGGGATCATTGGGTATGGTAGCATTTTACAGTTAGTTTAGCACTCAGTGATTAGGGGAATAAAAGACCAACCCACTTACCTTTTACCCCAGTTAAATATTTGCTGCACCAGAAAATCAACTGGAGCACGAAGGAACATATTTTTCCAGAATTTCAAATTCTGAACTCCTCTCTAATGAATACAAATATAAATCATATAGGTGTATTACATACATATCAATACAGGTAAATATGCATAAAAACAATGCAAAGTAGTATCAGAAGGTATATATAATAACAACATGAATATAGGAAGGAATATGCAGATAGACAAATAGCAAAATTATGTACACCTAAAAGGTCAGTCATTCTGATTTATATCTTACCACTAAATCCAGATGGCTCCAGAGGAGAAAGTGAGGCTGGTGACTTTGCACAACCCTCCCTTACTTAACTCTAATTTACTTGTAAGTCATGATCATTGTAAAACCTTCATAATGTCATGGTCTTCAGTGGAGCCAATATGGAAGAGTAAAAAGCATAGAGTTGCTTGAATTCTCCCCCAAATCTCTCAAAATTCTTGTAAAAACTGACTCCAAGGCAATTCTAGAGCAGCAGAACCCATATAATGACAGAATGAAACAAATATCTAGCCCAAGATAACCTGGAAGGTCAACGGGACCTTCCAGTTGCAATGGGTTGGAGAGGAACACAGTCTAGCTTGGGTCACATTGGCAGAGATTGTGCTGGAGCAGGCCTCGGGGGACTGAATCACTGGCAGCTATGGCGGTTTCCAGATTTTTCAACCTAAGATGGCTTAGAAGGTCAGTAGGAAAGGTCTGTTAGACCTGAGTGAGAGAGGAGCCTGGTCCAACCCTAGCCCTGACCCCAGCCCCAGGGTGGTAGCAGCCACAGCAGCATCTGCATCTAGAGCTCTCAGCCAACAGTGAGGGCATTGAGTGGCTGATCAGAGGAGAATTGCAGGAATCTCTTTGCTGGCAATGAGGCAGGATTTTCTTGCTTTGCCTGTGCTTGAATCTGGGTCACAGTCCTGAGTTGGGGTCCTGGGTCTAGGAATAGCCCTGGCATGGCAGAGCTTGTGGCTATGGTGGAGAGGAGACCTTTTTCACAGTTCCAAGGCAGAAAGGAGTGCTTGTGGTCACAAGCACAGACCAGGAGAGGCGTAAACACTTTTCCTTTCATCATACTTGGAAGAACTGAAAATTTATAGGTCCCTAGAATTATCTTTGACACAACTTCACAAAACCCCTGAAGTTTGGGACAGTACAACCTCCACACTGGAAACAGAGTTCTACCTTAACAAAGAGCTCAAAAGTCAAGTAATTGGCTGGGAAAATGAGCAAACAGTGGGGAAAGAAAAATCAGAGTGTAGAATCTTACTTTGGTGACAAGAAAGGTAAAAGCATACAACCAGAAGAAGGCAACAAACTCAAAGCTCCTACATCCAAGGCCTCCAAGAAAAATATGAATTGGTTGCAGGTCATGGGAGAACTAAAAAAGGATTTTGAAAATCAAGTGAGAGAAGGAAGAGAAATGAGAGTGATGCAAGAAAATAAAGAAAAACAAATCAATAGCTAAAGAAGACCCCTCAAATGCTTAAGAAAATAACACCTTAAAAAATAGACTAACCCAAATGTTAAAAGAGGTCCAAAAGGCCAACGAGGAGAATAATATCTTAAGAAACAGAACTGACCAAATGGAAAAGGATGTCCAAAATCTCACTGAAGAAAATAATTCCTTAAAAATGATGTCATGGTGTTTTTCAAGAATGAAGGATAAACAACTACTTGTGAATAGTCCAGGCTGCCCAAATGGGCAATTCTAGTTGCATAATACACTTCCTTCCTTCCTTCCTTTCTTTCTTCCTTCCTTCTTTCCTTCCTTCCTTCCTTCCTCCCTCTTCTCTTCTCTTCTCTTCTCTTCTCTTCTCTTCTCTTCTCTTCTCTTCTCTTCTCTTCTTTTCTCTTCCTTTTTCTCCCCTCCTCTCCTTCTTTTCTCTCTGTACACATAGGGTATCATACAGTTACCTTGCTCTACCCAAAGGAATGTAAATTTCGATGACTGAAACCTACCAAGCTATCTTGGGGTTTATGGGCTAAATTTCTTTCTTAAAGACCATACCTTAAACCCAATCCACTCTGGGTCTCATTGATTGCCCAACAATAGGTTCCAGCTCAAGTTTCACTTGATGGTCATTGTTTGGGCCTTGATGACTCAGAGTGAATGGAAACAGCAACGTTTCTGTTTTGTCCAGGAACTCTGAAGGTCTTCTCCTCTTAGATAGATTTTTTTTTTGATTAGATAAAAGAGTCCATTCCTTTGCTCTTTTCTTACCTAGCCTTAATTACTGAATGGATGTTGCCTCAGTCAAAGTGAGAACTCAGAAAGACCTTAGCTTAAAAAGGCCTAGGTCTTCCACTTCATCCAGGAGCCATTTTCAATTGTCTTGATCTATATCTTGAAACTAGACTCAGATGGCTCTGGAGGAGAAAGTAAAGTTGGTGACTTTGCACTGCCCTCTCTCACTTAAATCCAATTTACTTGCAAGTCATGGCATCAGTTCCCTGATGTCATGATCCTTTTTGACAATGGAAGGACAAACAACAACAACTTATGCAATCTATTAATGTTTACTGACCAAGTATTACCAAATCCTGCTATTTCTCTCTTTATAACACTTCTCCTATACCTCCTCTTTTCTCCTTTCACACAGCTGCTACCCTGGTGCAGACCCTCATCATTTAATTTCTGAACTTTTTCCATAGCCTGCTGCCTCCAAGGCTCTCTTTACTCCAGTATATCCTCCACTCAGTTGCCAAATGTGATCTTCCAAAAGCATACCATCCACAACCTGGCTTCTTTCTACTTTTGTAGTGTTAACTGTTTTCTCCCCTCCACAGATTCCATGATCCATTGACATTGACTTCCTTGCTATTTCCCTAGAACAACACTTGATCTCCAGACTCTTGTTTTTTACCTGCCATACTTCATGCCTGGAATCTGCTTCTTCCTCACCTCTGCCTCTTCCCTGGTTTCCTTCTAGACTAAGTTCACACCTCACCTTCTGGAAGAAGTCTTTCTTCCTTCTCCTCCCCTTCCTTCTCTCTGAGATTGACTCACAGTTATGCTGTTTATGTCCTGTATATACTGTATTGTTTGTGTATTATCCTGTATTGTTTACATACATGAGAATATATTTGTATATATTAGAATACCTTGAGAGCAGAGAACATGTTTTTGCCTTTCTTTGTATATGCAGAAATTAGCACGGTGCCTGGCACCTAACGGGATTAATGCTTGTTGGGGATGGCCATGGTGATGATTTCAGAATTCAGGCTCCTTCAGGTACAGCACGGTGGGAGGGATGTTAAGACCTCATGTGATCATCCCTATGGGGAGCTGAGGTAGATTGAAGATGGGAGTTTTAGGAGTTGAAGAGATTAATGAAATGGGAGGTCTGAGTGTTTAAAAGGGCGTCGGTGTAGCTGGTATTGGAGTGAATTCTTCAAAGCGCAGCAATGTATTTGATCGACATCATCGTGTCAGCATCATTGGTGTGCTTTTTCCTCACATTTATGCTACATTGGTCATTATTGTCTGTATATTATGGCTAATGTCATAGATCTCAGGGCATATTTCATAGATAATTTTAATTCATATGAACATTTATCTTTTACCTATATTTTTCTCTTATATATAAACTGTGTATATGGTTTCTCCATTGGAAACTGGAGATCTTAATATCAGTTTTATTATTTGCTATTAAGGATAGTCTCACAAAGCAATGTACATATTAGCTGTGTCTGAAACTGTGCATCTCATATTAAGGTTTTATGGATTAAGTCATTCTTTCTAAAGGTTATTTCTTTTAAAAAAATTGTGTTTATTCTAACCTGGAATTGCTTTGCCTATCAGTAGTATAGAATTTGAACATAGGACTTGCTAGAATGACGATCATCTTTAACAATGCTGCCATCTCCTGGTTCTTATTGGGCATTAACACATAACAAAAGGAAAATTTTAAAAAGGTTTCATATGTACTGAGTTTAAAATAAATCTTATTTATTATGAATTGAGGTATCAACAAACATGAACATTTCAACATATGAAGAAGAGAAAAAGAGTATTACACAAGAAACTATATTATAAATTATTATACACATGTATTTGTAATATATAAATTATTGCATACAATTAAAAAAAGCATATATTAAATTTAATGCAATAGTAACAAAAACTGCTCGCTTGTATGTCACCCCTTCTTTACTTCCCTTATGCCGCCTAAATGTTTTAGGGTGTTAATTGACTTTCTTTCCCTCCTTTTCTTCTTTTTTGGGTGCTGTATAACCACCTAACTTGGTCTTCTTCCATTTAAAAGTTATCTCTTGTAATAAGTATCGTCTCACAAAACAATTTACATATTAGCTGTGTCGGAAACTGTGCATCTCATGTTTTACCTTCAGTTTATTACCTTTCTGTACTAAGAGAAGTATGCTTCATTGTCAGTCTTGTAGTGTTATGGCTGGCAACAGTATTGTTCAGAATTCTTTAGTATTTTTAAACTGTTTTTCTTCATGTTACTGTAGCCAATGTAGAATTTTTTTCTCATTCTGCTCACTTCACTCTACATTCAGTCATACAAGTTCACTGAATCCATCCTCTTCCTTATTTCTAATGGTACAATAATAGCCCATTAATATATCGTAATTTGTCCAGCCATTTCCCAACTGATGGATACCTACTTTGTTTCTAGTTTTTGCTACAACAAAAGATGCTGCTGTAATTATTTTTGTACATGATTGTAATAGCTGGCATTAAAAACTAGCCCTGGAAAATTAGAATTAAGTTCTAGAGAAAATGCTAATGCTGAGGCCTCAGCTGTGTGGTTCACCCTGTAGAGATGCTGCACTTGGGGGATCTTTGTGAGGTCTCCACTAGAAGGAAAAAGACATGGCTCTGCAGTTGTGAATTATCTTGGCCAGGTGTGTTCCCTACACGTGTCTCACTATCATTATGCTTTAAGTTTGAGCCCATTCTTCCCACAGATACTTTGTATAATTAGGGAAAAGTTCACCCCAATTTTATGGGAGGGGATTGGAATGTTTTATCGTTCCTGTTTTTACTATGTCATCTTAGTAAAGACTTTTGCTAAGAAGCTGTGTCTGCCCTCTGTTAAAAGAGTGGCCAACTGGTGGTGACTTGAGAGGCAATCCATCTAGAAAATCCAGGTAGCAGCTGTCCTCTGAAGATCTAAATCTTTTTTTTTTTCAGTTTCCTTATTTTTTAAATTTTTTTAATAAATTTATTTATTTAACTTTTTACATTCATTTTCACAAGATTTTGGGTTCCAAAATTTTCACCCCATTTGTCCCCTCCCCCCACCCCAATGCACCGAGCATTCTAATTTCCCCTATCACCCATCCGCCCTCTCTTCTTTCATCTCTCCCTTCCCTTACCCCATTGAAGATCTAAATCTTAACTGTGAGTGCAAATTGGGGGACTAGCCCTGGGAGGAGAGGTAAAATGGGTGGTGATAGACCTTCTTTCTCTACTTTTTGCAATCTCATTCCTGCAATTTTGAAGTTAACTCTTATTTGAATGTTTTATAGAATTCACTAATAAATTCATTTGGTGGTGTGGTTGATTTTTTCCTTTGGGACTTCATTTATGTACTCTTTCCAGTAGACTCTGTGTGTGGGCTCAGCATTTGGAGAGCAGAAGGCACTTAGAGTAATTACTCTCTGGATGTACAAAAGACACTTAGGGACTTTAGTTATACATTGGAAAAAGGCAATGGTCTTCCAAATGCTGTTCAGTCTCTGAAGTACAGCTCCCAATGGCTAACCAACAGAACAATCCATAAATGTTGTGAATTTAAATTTTACTTTCTTAGAAGCACAGCTGACAAAGTTATCCAGACATTCATTAAATTGATTCCCTTTAGTGGAAGTTTCAGGAAACAAGTATGTCATCAATGTCTAAATTCTCTGCTTCTGGCCAGTCTATGAAAGTCTTAATGTATTATCCATTTAAATTAAATCTGTTGAGTGATCCTCCAAATTACCCTAGTTGAGTGTTTGAAAATAAAGGGAGATACGTTCTCTTCTAGTTGAATGATCTAATGTACTTAGTTGCTCTGGAGAAAGAGTGCTTGACATCATATTACTATGGCCCTACTGCTGTAAATTTGATCTGTACCAATGTTCCTATATGATAATTTGGAACACCTCTGATGTAGCTGTCCTCATTAAATTTGTACCTGCCTCTTGGCTCTCTCTGGAATATTGCCACTGGAGACTGCAGACTTATTCATCATTTGGAGCCTCTAAACTCTTACATTGGCAACAACCTATAGAGGGAGAGCCCTGGGAATTGAAAAGCTATGGGGACGAAAGATATATGCTATCACATTCTCATTTGTTTTGCATGTTTACTTAAAATTTGGAATGCCTGTCTTCCTTCCTCATGAATGTGAATATGTCCCTTTCAGGGCTTTCCTTCTACCTCCTTTGGAGAAATGGTTCTGATACTCTGCCTGAAATTTTTTTCAAATTTTCTATTAAAATTAATGTAACATGGAACCCAAAATCTTGTGAAAATGAATGTAAAAAGTTAAAAAAATAAATTTATTTAAACACCTAAAAAAAAATTAATGTAACAAATAAACAATGACAAAAAATTTAAAAAGTCTCGGATTGAAACAATTTAATAGCCAGGCAGTCCTGTGTTTAACTCCCTTGTTTCCTTACGGTTTTTCTGCTTAGATTTTAAGCGTTATTATGCCTCTGCAGAAACGTACACAGATTTGACAGAGAGGGACTTTTCTTTTCTTCTTTCTTCCTCCTTCTCAATGGTTTTTTGATCTCCAATCCATTGTTACTTGACCCGTGGGGCAGCCAGGTGGTGCAGTGGATAGAGCACTAGTGCAGGAGTCAGGAGGACCTGAGTTCAAATCTCACCTCAGACACTTGACACTCACTAGCTGTGTGAACTTGGGCAGGTCACTTAACCCCAGCTGCCTCATCCTGGGTCATCTCCAGTCATCTTAAGGAATATCTGGTCACTGGATTCAGATGGTTCTGGAGGAGAAGTGAGGCTGGTGACCTGCACAGCCCTCATTCAAAAAAAAAAAAGTCAAGCTCAAGTCATGTCATCATTTCTCTGATGTCATGGTCTTCTTCAGTAACGGAGGACAAACACACTTGGGAGCCAAATTTCCAGATTATAATATGGTTAGTTTATAACATCAAATAATTCAGGAAACCATCATTACCCAATCCTATCTCAGTTCAGCCTACCCCCTTGCACTTTAGGCACCAAACTACACAAACTCCTAACCTGTTCCCTTTAGCACTAAGTGTTGGCTATTGTGTGAGTAGGGAAACGAGTTTGTGACCAGGATACTGAGAGCAGTTGCACCTTACAGTCCTTTCCTTCAAGAAAGGTGGGGAGAAGCATGCTTCTACTGGTTCTCTGCTTTCAGGCAGCAGCTGGTGAGGAAGAGCCTTGGAATAGCCTCATTTTGGGTGGTAAGGAGGACTTTTTCAGTATTGGAATTCATCTGGTTAGCTAGCTATATTAATCTAAGTAACTAAATATTAGTGTAAGGGTGAGATTGGTTGAGTCAATAAACCAAATTACTCCACTCACCTAAAGTAAGTTATAAAATACTACAGTTGGTACCCTTACCCTGTCTGGTATCTTAATTCAATGGGAATGTATAGCTTGAATTAAATCAATCAAAGGAATTTCAGCTAAGTGTGAACAGGCCTTGATCAATTTATAATATCTCTGATTAGCCATTAGATGAAATGCAAGTGATAATGTTCACAGGAGGAATGCTGGACTGACTGATACCTATAGGTCTTCTATGAAATAGTCTCATGAGCGAGAGAAACAAGAGGAAAATAGAGTTCTGTTTAAACCTCCTGAGAAAAAGTTGCTTGTGTGTATGCCAGGAAGGGTTAAAGAGGGCAAATATTATATTGGCTTTGGCCTTGGTTTCTTCCTCCTTTCCCAGCATTGATCAGAAGACTGTCGATATTCACATCATGATCCTAGCAACATTTCTGGACTAGTATATTGCAGTTTCTGCCCTGGGAACCTCTGAATGACTAGATACAGATTTATAGCTCTACAAAGAAACTTCATCATGCCTGGGGGGACTTCTTGAAAGCCTCATGAAGGGAAAAAAGGACTTTCCATAACCAGGAGTTGAGTTGCCCTTTGCCACATGCAGTCTCTAAGCCCATTTCCTGCCCGCACCCCCAACCCGAAGAGTTCTACAGACTTTAAAAGGGAATGTTTTATATCCATTGTTTTTACTATACCATCTTAGTAAAGATCTCTTTCTAAAAGCTATTTAACATTGGCTGAGTAAAAGATTCTCAAATGATACTTTTGGGAGGAAAGTCCACTGATGGGACCTCAGGAGTCCTATAGGACCACTATATACACAACAACTTGGCACTATCCCTGGAGTCCTGAGCAGGTGTGGTAGCCAAACTCTGGGGATCAAATTGATCGGAATGAATGTGAGTTGGGATAGTTACCTCAGAGCATGTTACAATTAATGAGTAACAACTATTATTTGCCATTCTGCTCTATCCCCCAGGATATATACAGGGATTTTGCAAAAACAATGCATCATATTCAATCACATAGTTCTTATGAAAAATTATAGTAAAAAGTTTTTGTACTATTATTCAACAAAATGATAATTATTTAAAATATCATTTATTTCATTTTTTCATTTTTTAAAAGTTTAAATTTTTTATTTCATTGTATGTTAGTAAAGTGGTATATGTAATATAAATATAATTTATTAACAAATACAGAGTACTCAAACTTTTCTACTGATGAGGGTGCATTAACAAAAAGTTTGAAGACCATTGCCTTAGAGTATAATGAAGTATAGAGCATGAAAATAGAGAGAATTTAGACTGTTGAAGGTGATGCCCACATTATTTCATTAAACATCTGGTGGGTGCACCAAGACCTATGCGTTCCAGTAAGTAAGTCTATTTTACTTCCTATTCTGGGAGTATATATTGACTCCCAAATGGAAACTGACTACATCCATTCTTCATCTTATACTTCTAAGCTAAGGAAACATTCCCACTGTCAAGTGGGTAGATTAGTCTTTGAATCTTTGGGAAACTGGGTAGTTTGTTCGTGTATTGACAAGAACACTGCTACTGTGTCTACCTTTTAACCTTGTCAAAACAACATTCAAGCCACCTTCCACCACTCTAGATGCGTTTACTGCTCCTGATATTAATATTGCCATACTATCTCTCCCTGGAACATGATGTGGGGCATGATTTCTTTCAAGGTAGCACTCTGAACCTGTCCTAGATCTACATCTAAGACCTATGAATCTGTTTATCAAACACGATAAAGCAGTCAGTGAACTGAGGGTCACAGTGGGTAGAGAGTATGACTAGCTTGACAATCATTAAATCCCCGTGATGTTGTTCTAGAGAAACATTGCTGTTTTTGAGGGCCATTTCTTTTAACAGAAGGGCAGTGGGTTTTGGGTCTGGGGTCAAGAGGATTCAGTTTCCTGAGTTAAAATCTGCCCTTAGACACTTCCTAGTTGGGCAAGTCACTTAATCTTGTGTGCCTCAGTTTCCTCATCTGTAAAATGACCCAGAGAAGGAAATGGCAAACCACTCAAGCATCTTTGCCAAGAATACCTGTGATAGTAAGCAAAGTAGGATCTTTTGCTGTTTTGGTTTTAGTATAATCAAGTGCCTCTGATTGAATCTTGCCCTTACCAACCAAGAGTCTTTACTAGGAATAAAGTACAGAAATAAGAGTTTCTCTAATTAGAAACTGTATATATATATATTTGCATTTTTAATTATTTTAATGTGATTAAAGAAATTCCCCACCCATTAATGGGTCTGGGAAGATTTGTAGGAAGGCCCACATCTTTTGTTAAGTTTCTAATGTGGCACTGGTTCTCAAAGGTGATGATCTCTGGCTCTAAAAGATGTATGAGGGTGAGGTTTTACTTTGGGGCTTACTGATCGGAAGTGTTTGTTTGGCCAGAGGAGAGTCTAGGCAGCTGCTAAGGGGCCCCCTGGCTTTGAAGACTCAGATATTGGTACTTCACTCTCTGATAACTACAGTCAGACAGTTGAACCTGTCTGTTGATTTATGATATATGTGTTACTAATGGTTAGACAATTGGAAGCATGTCTGTTGATTTTGATTTCTCTGTATGTTCTCTGAAGTTCAGGGTGATGACTTTTTCCCCTGAACTAAGTGGATGATACATGTGCTTGATTGAAGTGATTGTTGACCCCTCAAATTTGCCTTTCCTTTTAGAAATGCAGATCTAAGAACCTGTGATAGCAGCCCCCTCCGCCCCGCCATGTTATATCAGGGTGCTTACTGTTACAAAACCTCAAATGGTGCCACAAAGAATCAGATGTGACTGAAAAGTGACTGAACAACAATAACTACTCTTTTAAGAACCTGACAATAAATGTTTGTGCTTCCTCCCATTAGATATAATTCCTGCCAGAAACTATATGCACTGTGGACTCAAATGTCAATTATATTGAATTTTGTGATCCCTCCCAACTAATAGCTTTTTTTTCTTTTAAGGTAATCAGGGTTAAGTGACTTGCCCAGGGTCAAACAGCTAGTAAGTGTCTGAGGTCACATTTGAACTCAGGTCCTTCTGACTCCAGAGCCAGTGCTCTACCCATTGTGCCACCTATCTGCCCTCTACTATAGGTTTTGAATCAGAGAAGTCTGCCATAATTTTATGTGTCAAATATCATAAATTATTATTTTATTTTGTAAACCCTAATGTATATTGATGATATTTGGTTTGGAATGTATTGTACAAAGGATGTTGTATGTTGACTGCAAATAAGAGCTGAGACTGGAAGCTAGGAAGAAAGGAGCTAGAAGATTTTATTCTTTGTATGAACTTAATGGGCATAAAACTTTAATACCAATACTAAATCAGTGGTCTCCAAAGTGGGATGTGTGCATCACAGGAATTAAACAAGATGATCCATGAGGATGTGAAAAAATATTAGATTTATGTATTATTTCTAAAAATGAGAAAAATTAAGCATTATTAATATATAATGTATGAATTGACATGTGTTTTCAGTTCATATGATGGTCACATGAGATAGTTTGAAGAAAGAATGGGAGTGTTACAGTGTGGAGAAGTTGATCATGGTGCCCCTACTCACTGATTCATTCATTTTCAGTGTACTTCAAGATTATAGTTTATCTGAAATGGTTAACAGGATTTATGGGTTTAGATTATGTAGTTTTAACTAAACCAACCTTGACAAAGTAGAGAGTAGCTTAGAAAACTTTCTACAAAAAATTGTTGTTGTGTGAATAGGTCTCTTTAAGAAGTAGTTAGGGAATGGCCCTTTTAATGAGCAAAACCAAAAGAAATAACTAAATCCAAGTGGAAGGAAAAGAGAAATTGTTACTCTTGATAATCACTGTAAGCCAGCCATGAAGGGGAGTTTGGACAGGGACCTACTGTTGTCCAATCTTCAGAGTGCACTGGTTTTAAGGTTTTGGGAACGACAAGGAAGGAAGGAGGGAAGGAAGGAGAAGCTCAGTCTACTCACACGTTGTATTCATCCTTCCTTTTCGAAGAGGACCATGACATCAGAGAAATGATGACATGACTTGCAGTTGAATTTGTCTTGAGTGAGGAAGGTCCGTGCAAGGTCACCAGCCTCACTTTCTCATCCTGAGCCATCTGGATCCAGTGACCAGATATTCATCAGGATGACTGGAGATGGCCATGGGCTCAATAATTATGGCTATGGTGGATGATTCTCAGATCTATATATTTAGTCCTAGTCTCTGTCCTGAACTCCAGACTCCTATTACCAACCATCAGACAGCTACAATTAGATGTCCTGTAAACATCTCAAACTCGATACATGTACAGACCTCCCTACTTCTGTCTAGGACAACATCATCCTTCCAGTCAACCAGGTTTACAACCTAAGAATCGTCCTCAACTCTTTGTCCCACCTCATGACCTCAACCCTAGCCAATCAGTTGTCATCTTAGTAATTCAACCTTCACCACATCCTTCACACTCATTCTGTTAAAGATCATGCTAAGAATGTGAATCTAAGAGAGAAGGCAATGGCAAGCTCTTTCTTACATTTTCTATTGTTCTTATTTCTTTCGAATAGGAAAATCTTCTACCTATTAGACCATAGTTCTTGGTCATTATACTCCTTTAATAATATAAAGTTAAAATTCAGTAATTGGGCCTTATGAAAAAAAATCTGACCTTTACCTGAATCTAATGGCACAGGTTCAGTGTTGTTACAACAGTATCCCAACATTTTATCCCCCAATATTAAATTCCTGTGATTATTGTAGGAAAGACACCAATGCTAGTGTCACTGAATCCAAAGCAATGGTTTTTGCAAGAGTTTATCTGTAGTTTTCCAGATTTCCATATGTACAAATACTTAAGTGATTCTTTGTGTTAATACATAGTATTGTGCAATGGCCATAAGAAGACAGAGGAGGACTTTAGCCTATGTACTGATTCAGAGAACTCATAAAACTCTGTGCTGATTTTGATCAATTCTCAATTTCCCTATGCTTTCAGTGATCACCAAATTTGACAATATTGTATGGCTGTGGCATTTGGGGTGGACTGTGTTAGGGCCAGCTGAACTGTGACTGACATGATATATTCCATAATGCCTGATTTACAGCTGCTATAACTATCTTTATTCTATCTATCTATCTGTCTGTATGTCTACTTCCTAATTAGTGTTTTTAACTATATATTTGTAAAAGTAGATGAACTGATATTACTTTCACACACACCCACACTCACATGCTCTTATACATAGCCATATTGATAAGTTCTTTCTCCGTAATTGATATTAAGTTATTTTCTTCTAGAATCTAGGCTATCTTTCATATGCAGAATCTTAAGGGAGCTTCCATGTCAACAAGATGTTGGAGTTGACATTTATCCTGTCCCCACTAACTCTCAAACCCTCCCTTTTTCTCCAGAAGAATTTATGTATCAGATGTCGAACAACTTGTATTTGAATCTACAAGACATTAGAGAACCTTGACTTACATCAGAAAACTATATTCCTCAAAGTGTTCACCTATCCCATTCCTTCACTTATCCCTCTCCTATTTGCCAAACTTTTGTCACAAGTTTGTGCCTGGATTCTACACTTTGATATGCTCTTGCTTCAGGTGGTGTCAATAAACCTCACTCTGTGCCTATCTACAAACAATAGACCTTGATTCTACCCAACCTCTAGAGGAGGAGAAGGAGAGAAAGGTAGTACCTCTGACCTGGATGGCCCCAAGTTTAGAGACCCCCAAGATTGCAGAGAATTCCTTAAACACCATTCCTACCCTTTCACCCAACTCTGCAAAAAGTGATAGATATTGATTTGGCTTAGCCAGAGCAGATGAGATCCAAGGGAGGAATTAGAGAAGGGAGCCAGTGTGAGAGGATGCACTGGGCCTGAAGAAAGGGGGACTGAATCCCTTCTGGGACCAATGCTTTCTCTAGAAGCTACCTGGGGCTGGGACTTGGTTGGTAAGCCCATGTGGCAGGAATGATGAAGCAACTTTGAAATCCAGTGGGTGTAGCCACTATCAAAGTAGAGGAAGAGCACGTGAGTGAAGAGGGGATAAAAATGACAAATTCTGAATATCAAAGAGATCAAAAAGAAGAAAACTCAAAAAAAATCCAAATCTCAAAGCATAAGTAGATAAATCAGAAAGGATCCTAAAACTGGAAGAAAAGATACATAATAAACCTTCAAATGGAATATAGACCTCTCTTAACAAATAGTACAATACAAAGGACAATGATCTACTAGCAGATGAAACACAAAACTATGAAATTTCAAGAGATCATGAAACAATAAGAAATATCACAATGCTTCAAAAGAGAAATGAACTCCATAAGCAAAGAAATTAAAAGGGAAAGATGTAAGAATTTATACCTCTCAAAAGAGGAATAAAAATATAGTTATCTGATCAGAAAACTTTTTTATTCATAGTGGAAATCTTATCCAAAGAAACAAAAGATAGAATGACTGATTTGGAGTAAAAAAAAATGCTGAAGTTAAGGAAATTCTAGCATTAAGAGAAGTAAAAAGCAATAATATTAAAAATATTATCATTATTCTATAGAGATTCTAAAAAGAAGCTGAAAAATGAGGGTTGGAGGTGGGGAAGAAGGTACCTAATTTGGAGTGATGATGGACTTTCAAAGAAATCCAAAAGGACTGTATAGCTCATGGAAAATGGGGAGAAAAACTATTCTGAGACTCCCCTTTAAATAGAGACCCTGGGCCCATGGCCCTGCCTTCTAGTCAGAGGGTCTAATCATAAGGGCAAAGAGTATTGATGTGATGTGGATACCAGGCAGATTCAGTTTTGAACTATATTCAGTATTGCAGTCACTGCCCTCCAAGGCAAGATTTCAGAGACAACTTATGGATCAAAGTTCTCTCAGAAGAACTCGAAAAATGGAAAAAACTTGCACACCTTAATACAGGAAATAATTCAAGAAAACAGCCTAGAACTTCTGAATACATTTTAAAAAAGTACCAGTCAAAAGAAGCCATCAATCTCCAGAAAAGAGAAATAACAAGAAACTCAGGGGATTCGCTATAGAGTGAGCTGCATTCCTTTGCCGATGCATCTCTTTTTAAGCAGTGGATGTGGAAAAATATAGGAGCCAAATGGAAAGGTTTAGGACACTTGCTTTTCATTTTTAATACTCTTTGAAAACACAATATCCCAAGATAACAGTGTTTGAGTGCTTGCACAAACAATGTGGGGAATTGAAGAGTCAGTCAATGAACATTTACTATGTACCTACTATGTGCCAGGCATTATGCTAAGTGCTGTAGATACAAATATAAATAAAAAAAACCATTGACAGTCCCTACCTTCAAGAAACTTATAATCTAATAGGGTAAGATAACACACAAAAGGAAGCTGAAAAGTGAGGGTTGGGGCAGGGAAAAAAGGTACCCAATATCAGGGGAAGAGGGACTCCCAAAGAAGTCCAAAAACAGTATAGCTGATGGGAAATGGGGAGAAAACTAGACTGAGACATCTTTTTAGAAGACTTGGAGCCTACAGCCCTGCCCTTCACTTTAGAGGGTCCAATCAGAAGGGTAGAGGGTACTGATGAGATGTGAGTAGCCAGCATATTCAATCATGCAGTATAACAAAACTTCCTACTGATGAGTTTCCTGGGGAAGGAAAGCATGATGGAAGGTATATAGGAAAACTTTGGTCAGTATAATGAACTAATTCTAAACTTGATGTCCCAAGACAACCCACAATGCAAGAAGTTTAATTCTAAAACCACAAGGGCAGAGCCCCTAGATTAGACTGTAATCTTTATAAGAATCAAGGGTTGAGAAATGAACCCTAAAAAAATTCAAAGTTCAACCCATTCGTTTAAATTTTGGAGAATACACTGACGGGAGATAGCACAGATGATTAAAAACCACAACCTCTGGGCATACAAATTACAGGTCATCTTGAAATTATCATGGACCATCATAAATATTCAGCAGAAACAAACTTTCTATGGCTTCTCATTATCAAGGCTGTTTCCTGATTTAAACTTATCCTCTGTTTATAATATTCTTCTATTTGGTGAATTTTCAAAGGAATTGATTGGCAACAATGGTTGGCTATTCAGTAGAGTTTCTGTGAGAGTATAGCCAGCATAAGCAAAAAAGCAAGTATTGTCTGAAGAGATTCTTTCCTTTCAAAGTAGTGTCTGGGTATGTACCAATATATTGATGTACAACAATGTATACATTTGTGTGTATATGTACATGTATACACACATACACAAATGCACATAGACACACACATATATACATTGTTAAAAACTTAGCAAGATATATCATTGAACTTTAAGTACATTTATCATTTAATTCAGGGCTTGTCATTAGCTAATAGAAAAGGAGACACTTTGTATTGTAACTAGCTATTCATTTTCACCAATTGGTTAGGTGGCTAAAAATAAGAAATGAATTACCATCTCTCAGAAAGAGAACTTGTAAAATTCTTCCATTGTTTTCTACCACATATTTGTGTGAGCAATCATTTTCATCTTTTTCTTGTTTTAAATGAAAACACAGAAAAAAATCCCAACAATGTGGAACCAGATTTAAAGGGAGAGAGGGGAAAAAGCATTTATGAAGTAACAGGCACTGCTCTAAGCACTTGGCAAGTATTACATCATTTGATCCTGACCACAACCCTGAAAGGTAGGTGCTACTTTACAGTTGAGGAAACTGAGGCAAACAAGCTAAGTGACTTTCCCAAGGTCATATTACTAAGTATCTGAGGCTACATTTGAACTCAGGTCTTCATAACTCCAGGCCTAGCATTCATCCATTAGTTTTGGCTCACTGATGTTGAGCCAAATATATGACTATTGTTATGTCATAGTCTCCTAGGTTCTAACTTATTTAATTAAAAATGTTGTTTATATTCAACAAAATTTATAAAGAAATTTAATTTGAAGTCTTGTAGTTAAAAATAAGCATATGAGATCTTTTTGGATTATTCCTTTTAATTCTTACAGAATGTCTCACGTAAAATATTTATAATTATCTTATAATTAGAGCTTCATAATTATCTATTTAAGATTTTCACAATTAAAAGTAGAACAACATTTTACACTTTGTAATTATAATATAATATAAATTGTAATTTGGAGCTTTTTTGGGTAAAAGTTATCACTGTAGTTATGGAATAAATCTAATGAATTTATGAATAAATCTTAATGAATAAATGAATAAATCTAAAAGAATATTATAAGTAATATATTAATTTGCCCAAGGGGTCACAACCTATTTTTTTCTTTCAACAGTGTTTGTGGTATAAAACCAAAATCAAAATGAAAACATCGGGAACTCTGGTCTAGAACTGGGAGTAACCTTAGAGGCTTTCTAGCTATGTCTCCTCATTTTGAATATTAGGAGGGAAAGGGACAGGAAAGTTGCATAACTCACCCAAGGTGACATAGGTAGTAGACATCAAAGATAAGATTTAAGCCCAAGGCTTGAGACTCCAGAGTCAATGTTCATTCTACTCTGGCTCTCTGTACTATTTTTCTTGACATTAGCTCTTCTTTGAGGGGAGAGGAGGAGTGATTTTCCCAGGCTGCATTCCTATTTGGAATTCCAAGGAAAAGGAAATATGGATAGAGAGGTCAAATCATTTCCCAGCTCACTTTTATTGACTTCACTGGGGATGAATCAGAAGAAATTTCTCTGTCCTTTCTACAAGGAGTTAGGGTACCTATCTACCTCCATGGGTGTGTGGGGGCTGCCCTTTTTACAAAAGACCACCCTTTATAATCTTACTATATAGACTGAGGAAGTCATCAAATGAGCCAAGGGCTTATACTCATAAACTAGAACCACAGAAGACAGTTTTTGTCATTCTGGGAGAAAAGTGTTCAGAAATCAGGAACACGCGAGAAGATTTCTGAAAGATTTAAACCAACATAGAACTAACAGACAATCCTAATCTCTTCCCGTGAACTTCTCTTGTGCCATGCTATGGCATATGTGCTATGAAAAGATGTGCTTATTGGGTTGCAGACTGTAGATTTCTTCTCTTGTTTCTTTTATCCCTTATCCCCTGAGATATTTCAACTTACTTCCAGGACTAGAATTCAAGGGTTGGCATGCCAAGTAAATGAGACATATTGGGGTAGGAAGTGGGAGGCTACTGGGTTAGAATTCTTAGAGGACAGCTGTTCTCTCCTTGCTCCCCTCAGTCAGAGTCCAGTTTAGTTCTGCAATGATTTGTGCCTTATATCTTTGATCTGAGTGAATCTCTCCTGATCCTAGTTCATCCTTGGACAGAAAGATTCTTAGGACACTCTCTTGAAATTTAAATTCTTTTGCTTCTTTTTTTCCCAGGAATCCATTCTTTCTGTCCATGAAGAAACATAAGAATATATAAATGAAATCTTACTCTGTTGGTCCATTTCATGCATCGATGAGTGGTCTAAACCCCCCACTGTGGGAATGTTTTTTTGGAAGACATCCTGCCTAGACTATGATATGAAATTGAACGAGCATCCAATGAACTTAGTCCATCTATGTGGTACATCTTGGCCAAATGCAACAGATGGACAATGAGCTGGGCTGAGATTTAAGAAGTGGTAGGATATCTGGCTGCATCTCATTGGAAGAAATTGCACAGGACTTTCAATGATGCCAGAATGCTCACTGCCACAATAACCCATCTTTATTAACACTAATATTTTCTCAGTGATGCCATATGGCTATGAATCATGGAACACCATGAACTCAGAAGAATAAAAATTACAAGAAACCTAAAGGACAATGGAAAGATGCACAGTGGGTGTAAGCAGTCAGCAGCATGTTGTGATCGGTGATTTGGGTGTGGAAACAAATGCACTGAAGACATATGTGGAGAGAGACTGCTATAGTGGAAAGAACACTGGCTCTGGAATCAAAGGTTCATTACAGTTCCCTCTTGATACTTACTACCTGCATGATCTTGGGTAAAACATTAAACCTTCCTTGGCCTCAGTTTCATCATCTGTAAAATGGGAAGTTTGGGCTTAATGGCATCTGAGGTCCCATCCAGTTAAAGATGTGTGCTGTGCCAACACTATGATATCAAGTATCCTCATCCTAAAACAAATAAGGAAAGAAAGAGACAAGTGGATGTAAGTATGGAGGACCTCATGTGGATTTGGTGCCTGATGGAACTATGATAATGCATGTTAACACCAAAGCTAACATGGCATCTGAAAGCACAGCGCCACACATACTTTTCTTACCTCAGGAGGAAGTGTGGTAGAAATGGAATATCGTATACATCATCAGAAGAGAGTGCAATATGGTATATTGGACAGATGGCTTGATTTGGAGGACTGGAAATTCTGGGTTCAAATTTCATCTTAGTCATGTATTCGCTGTGTCATGACCAATATCAAGGTACTGTATCATCTGGGACTTAATTTTCTCAAATAAAATGAGAGGTTTGACTAGATAGATGCCAAGGTTCCTTCTACCTCCAGATCCATGATTCTATGTGCATTTATAAAAGAAAATGAGGTGATCATGAGAGATCATGAAAGATCACAGGTAAACAGCCTGACCTTTATATTAAATATTAATATATTTATTATTATATTATTTAACTTATTATAAATATTAATATAGCCCACAAGATATTAAACGAATAAGAGGAAATCCTCTAAGGAATTGGGAGGACGATTTATGGAGTATTTATGGAAAGACAAAGGAGAATTTCTTAGGTATTGAGAAAAATTAGAATTATCCTGTATCATTAACTGATTCTACTCTGTAATTGATCCCATCTCCCATTTTGTCAAATCCTATTATTCTCCATGTAGCTCTGAAGACCATATCTCACAGTTCAAACTAAAGGAGGTTTAATGCTGTGATCACTCCTAGCCCCAAGACATTTGCTTGCTAACCAGTTTAACCTGGGAGCCCTATGTTATCTGTGAACAGAAATTGGTTTAAACTGAAAAGGCAAATCTTCAGTCCTTGCCTGTCCTTGTAAAACTAGGAGTAATTTGATCTTCCCCAAGGGGTGACTAGTCCTGGTGGTCCTGTTTTGAGTGGTTCTGATTTTCAAGCCAACATTACTAGAGGCAGTTGGGGCCCTTAAAAGTAATTAATGTTCTATTGTCAGAAAGGGGCAAGATCAGAACCACCTGAAGGCCAACCCACTTTCCCTAGCTGCAGCTAATCAGAAAGTTTTTTTACTACCCTGACACCCCAACCCCCACCCCTTTCAGGGCTCAATAAAAATGATTTTTTTCTGTCTCTTCATGGTTGCTGATCTGTGGAGGCCAGCCTTTTGCATCACTGTTAATAAACGCTTATCTTGTCCTAGAGAAAAGTTCCTATGTTGCATTTACTCTTCATGGGGGACAGGAGTTGTAGACTGTAGGGCATAATCATACTAATCAACTTAGAGGTCCTCTTAATTATAAAATTATCCTTTTGGATCAGGACTGGTTAGCAGGCTTGTCAGAGTCCTAGCCCGGCCTTATAGATAAGCAGAGAAAATTTCCAATTTTATAGTTGCACTTCCCTAGCTGACCTGTTCTTCCTGTAGGCTAAGTCCTTATGACAGAAAGTAATGTAACAAAATTTATCATTCTCCCTGCTAGGAATGATTATTAGTTCTGCATATAGGGACAAGTGACTATTTGCTTGCCTGCTGATGGCATTGACTTAAGAGATTCCTGAATATATCTGCTACTAAATTTATTAACCAGGAAGCTATAAGGAGATTGTAAAGACAACAGTGTTGGGGGGGGTGTCTTTGAACACTTTTATCTGTGGTTGCCACCTTCTCCCACTTCACCCACACTTCCAACTAAAGGCTCACCCAATATTCTCACAAATATATACTCTGTGTAGAGTCAGGATGGAGGAGAGAAAAGAAGTATCAGAGTCTAGCTCACCCCACTAAATTCCCTCAACAAAGATCTAGAGAATGCATCATATTGAATTCTGATTGGAAAAGCCAAGAAGTCACAATGAATCATTTTTCTTTTTCCAACTCAGGGTTTCTTTGGAAAACAGAGAAGTTTTGAGACCTTGGGAAACACTGGTCAGAAAGAGATCCTAGCAATCTCTTTCTGAGTGAGTTCTGGGAGCAGGAACAGGTGCCATTTGGCAGCTCTTTCTCTTACTAAGGTAATTCCAGGTCACAGGTTCAGGATGGAGAGCAGCAGTGGTGAACATTGACCTTAACTGTGTATTGATTATGGAGCAAGTTCTGGGAAGCAAATAATAGCTTTTTTGAAGGCTCTGATCCCAGGAACAGAGCACAGTATGCCAGACTAAAGGGGAAATGATGGTTCAGTTACTCTGACCTTATAGAGCCTCCCAATAGCCAATAGTAGCTGAGTCTAGGAACAATCTACTGAAACCTGAAACAAACCAATTTCCCAAAATCTGGGTCAAGAACTTGGGGAAATCAGACAGGAGGGCAGTGAGCAAACCTCCCCTTGGGATGAACCACTTTAGTAACACTGAAAAACCTACAACCCCCTAGCCAGAGCTGTGAAAGCAGGAGAAGTATTTAAAAGGAGAGATGTTCAGGATAGACATGGCTGAAAGAAAGAGCCAACAAAAAACAGAATCCAATTATAAAGAGCTATTATAGGAATAGGGAAGCTTAAAACACAAAAACAGAAAAGAATATTTAAAAAACCAAAATCCTACAAGCAAAGCCTCAAAGAAGCAACTTACACAAACTGGCAAGAATTCCTAAAAGAGTTAAAGCAAGAATTAAAGAAAGAGCTAATAAATTATTTTTAAAATCAAAGTTTTAAAAACCAGTAGAGGAAAGACTAGGGACAAGAGAAAAGAGCTAGAGAAGAAAGACATGAAAAGAGAATTAACAGCTTGGACAAATTTGTACAGAACTTTATTGAACAAAATAATTCCTTAAAAATTAGAGTTGGCCTCATGGAAGATAATGAATGAATCCTTGAGACATCAATAAATAGTAAAGTCAGAAGACTGAAAAAATAAAAGAAAATGTGAAATATTTCACATGACGAACAATTGACTTAGGAAACAGATTAAGGAAAGATAGTTTAAGAATTAAATGGAAACCATGAACAAGAAACCACAATGTTCAAGAAATTGTAAAAGAAAACTGTCCAGATATCTTAGAATTAGAGAAAAAAAAATTGAATGGCTTTCCTGGTCACTTCCTCAAAGAAACCCCAAAATTAAAACTCCTAGGAATATTGCCAAAAACAAGGGCTCCCAGATCAAGAAAAAAATAATGCAAGCAGCCATAAAGTAGTTGAATAGTAGTCAGGACTTGCAATCAGGATCGTACAAGATTTAGTAGCTACTACTTTAAGGAGTGGAAAGCTTGGAATTTGATATTCCAGACGACAAAGAATTCCAGACAACAAAACTGTATATAATTCTATAGGGGAAAATGGACCTTTAACAGAATAGATGATATCCACGTAGTACTGACTGGAAAAAAAATAGTTGAGTAGAAAATTTGAAATACAAACACGAGTCCCTGAAGAAACACTGAGAGAAACATACTCATCTGTGACTAAGTTTAAACTGTTTACATTCCTATATAGGAAGATGATACATGTAGCCCCCTCAGAACTTTATCAGTAACAGGGGACTTAGAGGAAATCTAATAAGACAGAGTGCCTGCCTATGATTATATTATGTTTGGATGATCTCAAAAGAAGAATGGAATGACTGGAGAAGAAGAATGTATTAGGAGAGGGAAGAAGGAAGAGGAATAAAGAGGGAAATTATCTCCCATACAAAGAGGGGACAGTGGCGAGAGGAGAGGATGACATTTAAACTTCACTTTCATCTGAATTGGTTAGAGGAGGAAAGAATACACATTCATATAGTTAGGTACAGAAATACCTTTTATCCAATGGGGAAATTGGAAAAATATAGGTAAATGGAAAAGGGGGGAATAAGAGAGAGGATAGATTAAAGGAAGCATTAATCAGAAGCAAAATACACTCAAAGAAAGAGCAGGTGGGACAAAAGAAAAAGATAATATGTACAAGAGAATAGGATGGAGGGAATACACAGTTAGCAATCATAACTGTGAATGTGAATAGGATGAACTCCTTCATAAACCAGAAAAAGATAGCAGAATGGAATAAAAACCAGAATCCAAGAATATAATGTTTATAAGATATACAGTAAAAACAAATGAAATACTCTTGGGTGATGACTGAGATTACCCATCCAGATAAGCAAGAAATATGAATGCCAGAATCACTATTAAAAGTAAAAAGTACCCCATGGGAGATTTTTATGTATCTTTTAAACTAAGTCAAACAACTGATCATTTATAAGATCATAGACTTACAGGTAGAAGGCAACTTAGAGGTCATTTAGTTGTTCTAGGCTGGAAAGTGAGGCCTAGAGAGATTAAATGACTTGCCTAAGAACACTGAGAAGATTGAATTGATCCTGTATCATTTATTTATTTATCTTAGCTACAATTAATTTCTTTCTCTGATCTTATTTCAGAATTTAGCTGGCATATAACAGGCTAAGTTTAGAAATCCAGTTTTCCTGCTAATTGCTGATCTATTCCGGCTGTAAGGAATTTAACTGACCTTGGGGCATGTGTGAATGCAAGGGAGTCAGTCCTGATGTCTTTATACCACCAAGCTATCCTTCAAGCATGTTTGGTTTGTTGTTCAAAAGTCTGGCCTTCTGTCTCACACCTGGACTCAAACAATGAGATAAGAAGAAGTGTGTGTGTGTGTGTGTGTGTGTGTGTGTGTGTGTGTGTGCGTGTGCGTGTGTGTGTGTGTGTGTGTGTGTGTGTATGTCATTACTAGCCTCCATTATCAAACTTCCAACCAATTATTTTGTTACCTGAACCTTAGCTTTGTAACCCATCATACTGCCCTCAATCCCATAATGTTATCTATCCTGTTCTGTTCTTTGTTCTATATTCCCCAAAACCTAGATAAGGGGAACCATCCTTTTGTTTGGGGTTTTTGGCATAAATGGTGGCAAGTCATGGACACATTTATTGACAGGCAGCATGCCCCTGCTAATAAATGTTAACCTGTGTGAAGATTTATCTCAGTTTACCTTCTTGCAAAATTTCAATCATAACGTCCCATAGATATTAAATACTGAGTCAAGATTCAAAATCAAATTCTGTGACAAGTTCAGTAATCTTTTTGCTAAAACATACCACTTCTCTTGGGTAATTCATTTAGCCAAGTTCAGTCAAAAAACATTTACTAAACACCTACTATATTCAGGCAATATACTAAGTGCTGGACATACAAAAACTGGCAAAAGACACTCCTCACTCTTGAGAAGTTCATAATCTAATGGGAGAAAGAACATGCAAACAGAAATATACAAACTATATACAGGATAAATAGGAAATTATAGAGAAAAAGCACTAGAATTGAGAATGATTGGGAAGGTTTTCTGTAGAAGGTGGGACTTCAGCTGGGTTTTAAAGGAAGCCAGGGAAGTCAGGAGATGGAGATGAAAAGGGAAAGCATTTCCAGTAATGGGGGACAGTCAGAGAAAATGTCAGAAACCAAAACATGGAGTATTTTGTTTTGGGAACAGCAAAGAAACCGACGTCACTGCATCAAACTGTGTGTATAGATGGGGGTAAAGTGTAAGAAGATTAGAAAGACTGAGGAGGGGATTGTCAGGATATAAAGGACCTTGCACATCAAACATTGAATTTTTCTGTTTGATTCTGGAGGTGATAGGGAGCCATTCAAGTTTGTATTTGAGGAGTGATATGGTCAAACTTTTGGGTTCCTTAGACCTTTGGAGAATCTACTTTTTTTACCTTCAGATGAAGCACCTGGACCTTGACATAACTGTCAAATTCTATTACACTCTACTATGTCTACAAGGTCAGAGCCAACATTATGAGTAGGCTGCTTATGTGATGTGGTTTGAGGAGGGTCAGGAAGATCACATTATTTCTGAACATCTCTCCAACTGGCCTTTCCCAAGAACCTGCAATTTTTATAGTACTTACTTCTGGGTAAATCATATTTTAAAATGCAAGCCTTGTTTCTTTTAATTTTTTAATTGATTTACTTGTTTTCAGTTTTCAACCATCACTTCCATAAGTTTTAAGTTTTCTCCCCTTTCTGCCCTTCCTCCACAAGATGGCATGCAATCTTATATTGGTTCTACATGTACATTCTTTTTTAAAGTAATTTATTTGTTTTCAGTTTTCAATAATCACTTTCATAAGTTTAAATTTTCTGCCCCCTTCAGACAGCATGCAGTCTCATATGGATTCACACATACATTCTTATTAAACACATGTTCACATTAGTTATATTGCGTAGAAGAGTTAAAACGAATGGGAGAAACCATGAAAAAAACCAAACCAAACCAAAATATAGCAAAAGAGAAAATAGTCTGCTTCATTCTGTGTTCCAGATCTATAGTTCTTTCTCTGGATGAGGATGGCATTTTGTATCAAGAGTCCTTCGGAAATGTTTTAGGTCCTTGAATGCAAGCCTTTCTGGAGAAATGGTTATACATATAACTCCACTGTGAGTCATTAATATTTTAGCTTAGTTTAACAGATCAGCTAATCAGTCACCTAGCAGCATCTGGAAGGGACTGGGATATAGGATGAACAAATTTTGTGGGAATCAGGAAAAACGAGGAACATGGAGTGATGGTGAAAAAACAGAAGTTAGATGGAGGTCTGTAGTGGTAGACATTGAGAAGCTACAGGGTAGCACGAGGGCACTGGACACTGTTGCGGTAGGAAAAGACACAGAAAAAAGGATAGAGGTGCCCCTGCACTGATTCATCACAGGAAAATGAAAACTTTCTTCCTCAGCTCTTCTGTATCATTTTGGTGCAAGACAACTGAGGCAATAGGAGAAAATAGGAAAAGGAGGCACATACTTTAGACTTGAGAATGTGTCCTACACTACAACTCTTGTCCCAAGATCATGGATCATAGAGCCATTGATAAAAACCTTAACAGTTATTGAATCTCACCCTTATTTTGCAAATAAGGGAAATGAGAATTAGAGAGATTAATTGACTTGCCCAAGGTCACAAATGTAATGTGGTAGAACTGGAATGTGTAACTAGATACTCTGCCTCCGAATCTAGTATTGCTTTTACTGCACCATGATGCCTGTCTAACTGTATGGGACTCAAATGCCCAACACATCACTGCAGGGAAATCAGACAAGATTATCATCCTTAAAGGAAGCAAATGCTCTTCATCCAACTTTGAGACATTAATTATTTTGGTAGCACAGCATCTTAGAAGTAAGTGATTATGAAGGCGATATAAAGGAGAACAACTGTTAGTTTTAATAATTACTATTCTGTTAGGATTGTCAGGTTTGGTCAGATAGAGGGAAGCCTTCAGAGGAGGATGAGTACATGTATTCTGAATACAAAGGAAGAAAAGAAAATGGACATAAAGAGTAAATAAGCAAGGAAGAAAAGAAGGTACCATGTTATCCCACGTGACGAAGCCTTCAATTGCTACTTGGCTTCAAAACCTTGGTACACAGATGGTTTGATTGGTAGTGAGACCTAATATATATATTCAGGCACCTCTTTGCTTTATCTATTCAAAAGAGTCAGAATTCTAGTCTGTATATTACCATCTGGGGCTTTCTGCTCTCTTGAACCATGGGTTTAAAATAGTTATATGAAATCCCTGGGATGGAGAGGAAGAGTTGGTAAGGGAGTATAGAAAAGGTCAGAAGAGCCCTATGAGGCAATTATAGCAAAGAATAAGTAAATAATAATTCTGGTTTGTCATAGAATTTAATGAGGAAATAATATTTTTACTTTCCTGATTCTCCCAGTGACTATTTTCATTCCCACAGTTATATTTAATTGCTTTGTGTATATTTGTTTTATCAACTTTTAATTTATGCTGTATATATTTTTAAATGCACTTGTCTTCCTCACAAGAATATAAGCTCCTTTCAAGTAGGAACTGTCCCATTCTTGTACTTGTGACCTAAGAAATATTTTTTGAATTGCATTTGTCATGTATTTGAATAAACTTTGTTTCATGGATTTCAAGAAGTGGCATCTGGGAATTAAATGATTGGAAAAGGAGATGGGTGAGTCACCATGTGAGTGCATAGGATAAAAGGGGCCTTGCCTCCCTTGACATAATCTCCTATTAGTCTCTGGCTACGTGAATATTGCTTCTTGGTCACCTAAGGGTACAAAAAAGTCCACCCAAATAGGGCCAAGACCCTTCAGACTTGATGGATATCCTAAAATCTCACATCATTACATACTCTCTTGTTGACTAGACCTTTTCCATATGGAGAGGAGTGTGTCCTTGGCTACTGAAATTAGATACTTCTGTATCCTTCTTTATTCTTTCTATGTCAAGACCAAGTAAGCCTCCTTTTATTAATTGTTTAATGACCTAAGAGAGCTTCATTTTACCCCAATATAGAACTTGACCAAACCCTAAGAGAGAGAAGAGAGAAAAGAAGAGAGAAAGAAGGGATATGTTTATATTGAGTTGAATCCTTTCAAGAAATCTTTTTCTCTCCTTTCTTTTTCTTTCTCCCTCTCTCTTTCTTCATTTCTTTCTTCCTTTCTTCCTTCCTTTCCTTCTTTCTTTCTTTCCTTCTTTCTTTCTTTCTTTCTTTCTTTCTTTCTTTCTTTCTTTCTTTCTTTCTTTCTTTCTTTCTTTCTTTCTTTCTTTCCCTTCCTTCCTTTTTCTCTTTCTTTTTCCATTAAGACAAAAAGATCAAGAAAAAACATCACTTTGCAAGTCTTTCAATTCTTCTTAATCTCTAGGTAGATAATATTGGAAACTGTGGGGTTAACTCAGTTTCCCCTGAGATGCCACCTGATGACTGTCCTGTGCTCTTTTTCTTCCAATACCACTACAAAGTCATTATTTATCTGTTTCATTTGATTGTCATAACTGTCCAGGAGGGGAAAATTACAATGTGCTAATAGGCTGTTGAAAGAGCATGATGCAATGAAAAGGTGCTAGAACTGATACCAGTGACAAGTACCTAGGAGTTAAGGATGGATTGGAATCCCAATTCTGTTAGCTGAGTGAAACACTTTCCTTCCTTCCTTCCTTCCTTTCCTCCTTTCCTCCTTTCCTCCTTCCCTCTTTCCTTCCTTCCTTTTCTTAGAATTACATTCAGGTTAGCAGCAGTGTCTCTCACAATCTTAGCATGCCTCCAAATGTGAGGGAGCAGGAAAGGTGATTTTTTGGGGGGATATTCATTAAAAGTAGCTTATCTTTCATCCAAATCTCCTCCTCTATTGTACTTCCCTATTTCAGTCAAGTGCATTGCCATTCTCCAATCTCCAAGGTTTCTAAATCTGTGGTGATTTCCCTACTCTTTACTCTTCTTCCCCCCCCCCCCATAAATCCAATCAGTTTTTCACTTTCCACCACCACATCATCTTTCATACCTGATTCTTTTCTTACTACTTACACATCATCATCTTAGTTCAGGCCCTCACCATCATTTACCTGGATTATTGTAATGTCATTATTTTAAATATTTTGTTAAAAATGCAAACTTTACTAACTGCAGTGATCTTCTAATTAATCTCAAGTCTTTTGCTACTCTATTCCATTCTCCACACTGCTGCCAAAGGGAATTTCCTTAATTGTAGATCTGATCATGTGACTCACCTATTGAATAAATTTCTATACCTCCCTATTCCCTCTAAGGTCAAAGAAAAATTCCTCTATTTGGCTTTTAAAGCCCTTCACAACTTTGTTCCAACCTATCTTTTCAAGTTTATTATACATTATATCCTTTCCCACACTCTAGAGTTCAGACAAAAATGGCCTCTTTTTTCCTCACATAGAACATTCCATCTTCTATCTGCAAGACTTTTCTCTATCCTCCATGTCTGGAATGCTCCCCCTTTCCCACATTATCTCACTTCATTCAAGCATCTGCTGAGACATCACCTCTTACATGAAACCTTTCTGATTCCCCCCAAGTGCTAGTATACTTCCTCACTACCTTGTCTTCAATTAATTTAAATTTAGGAACCCTGAGGGAGAGAGAGGAGACAGCATATGCCAAACAAATCAAAACACTATCATCATCTTGACCACCATCTCTCCTCACACACTGAGGAGGCCTCCCAGAACCTTCCTAGGACTTAAGATCCTTGGGATTAGTGACATTAAATAATATTAAAGAAAAGGCATTAAAATGTGTTTTTCTATTGAACCCTAAGGACCATGGACAGCGTTGAGTTTTTCCCTGTAGTCAGATAGCTCCTTTCAGAAATTACATTTAAGGAAAGTGCCTAGGCTAGCCATGGCTCTTTTCTCTGCAGGCTGCCCCCTCCACCATGTTCTCCACTCCTCCCTTTCTCTCTCTCCTCCTGCCATCAACTCCTCCCCAGCTTCCTTGTATTTGTTCTCCCTCCCCATTAGAATGAAAACTCTTCAAGGACAGGGACTATCTTTCTTTTTATTTGTATTTGTATCCCCAGAACCTAACTCAGTGCCTGTCATAATATGTTTGTTGACTGATAGACTTTTCCCTCTGATTTGTTGCTAAAACCTTCTATATATGTTGCTTCCTTCATTAGAATGGGAGTTCCTTGAAAGCAAATATTTTCTTACTTTTCTATTTGTATATCCAATACTTAGCACAGTGCTTTGTACATAGTAAGCAATTAATAAATGCTTCATTCATTTTATATTTATCCTAAATAAACTTATTTATGTTTAGCAACTGTGGTTGGGCCAGGGATATGAAGGTATTTTCTAAGCAGAAGAACTGGTTACTCCCCTTTTCTGATACCCACTCATCTATAGTCATGAGGTATGTTTTCAGTCACTGCCCTTTCTCCAATCAGGTGTGTGTGTGTGTGTGTGTGTGTGTGTGTGTGTGTGTGTGTGTGTGAGTGCAGGTGTGCATAGGAATGTGTGCTCCTTAAACCTGCCAAGGAAGATCAAAGACACCTATGGCAGTCCCCTCAAAAGGTGACTCCACCTCTTTCTTTTCCTCCAGCAAAGAGTGGTTCAGACGCATTGAGTTGCTTTCTACTTTGGGAGTTATAAAACATGCATTAATAATATCGCATCTTAATATGGTGCGGAGCTCTTATATATTGCTCGGGAATACCCCCTAGCTTTATTAACACCTATTAATTGCTCCCTCTGGTTACATCACTATCCATCTGCCTCCTACTCAGCTGTGTACAACCCCAAAGGGCATATACAGAAATTAATGCGGTAAGGAATGATCACATCATCTTAGAAAAACTGGTTTCTCTAAAACAAGTGACAAAACAGAAAGCAAACAAACTCTTACTAGATAAGGATTGAGAAATATGCACATCTCTTTCTCCCTAGGAAGGAAGGAAAGAAGAGGCAATGACTCCAATGTTCTGCTATGTTTGTACTTTTGTACTTGTCCACCCTGATAAGATGTGAGCTCCTTGAGAAGAGGAATTGTTTAATTTTTGCCTTTGTACTCTGGCACTTAGCCCAATGTCTGGCATGTAGTAGGTGCTTAATAAGTGCTTATTGCTTAGTGGATTGATTAGGAAATTGATGACCATCTCAAACTGTTTGTGATACAAAAACCCAACCATTCAATAACCATATTTTCTCTGTGATTCCCTATGATTTTGCATCACATCACTATTTCTGAAGAATCAAAAATTGCAAGTGATCCAAAGTAATGTATGGTCAATGAAAATGGGCTGAAGCTTATGATGTGTATGAGATGGGGTGTAAATATATTATATAGGAAATGCATTGCAAAAGGTTACTTATACAGTGAAAACAAGGGAGAGAAAGGTGTGGATAACCTGGTACCCACTGAATAAATGAAGGCCTTCATTACATTGGCTTGATCCTCTTTGGGGGCTTTGCGTATAACTGCACAGGATGAGGATGTGTAGATTCGTTATTATCTGCCCCGCTAGAAATCAGTTAAATCACTGAGCCATTAAAATATTGAAGGAAGATTTGCTCATGGCTGCACAGACAGTAAATGACAGAATTGATATATCTTGGATTCAAATCCACGATTTTGCCTCATGCGACACAGTAGAGTTTTCACTTCAACAAACATTTATGATAAGCTGAAGAAAGTGGGATTTTTAAAGTGTTGCTTTCACTTTAGTGTCTAGAATCATTGGAGCACTTAATGATCTTGAGTTTAAAACTTAGTTCTGTGGAACAGCGTGAGGGCTTTGCTAATAGGTCCAAGTCAAAGAGGAAGCATCTGCTTTAGGTCCTGGCAGTCTTCCTTTTCCTTAGTCTGCTCTGTTCCTTTTTTCAACAGATGTCTGTGTATTGCAGACCCAGGATGAGTAATGATACAAGGATTTTTTTTCATCTTTGTACTTTTCATTAGCACTTAAAAACAGTAAAAAAAACCTGCCTTTATCCATGCATCTATGTATAACATCCATTTGATGTACTTACACTGAGGCCTATGTTTCAATTCAACAAGCATTTATTAAGCTCTTACTATGTGTGAGACCCTGAGTAGAGAAAGATAAAAACCAAATCATTTCTACTCTCAAGAAGCTTATATTCTGATAAGGGGTAGAGAATAAAATTTTTACCCAAGTAAGTATAATAGGATTGGGTGGAGATGACCTATTGATTTCTTCTAAGCCCAATATTGCAGGTAGATAATAGAGTATTGGAGTCTTAGCATCTACACTCTATTATCCCTTTAACAGGTATGAAAAAATACTCTGAGCAAAATTGATGGAATTAGAGAGTAGCTTGTCATTGGTTGGCCAAGGATCAGTCATGCCCCTGGTAACCCTTTAAAAAGTGGAACCTACTTTTTAGGGAACTCATAAAGAATTAAGGCAGGAGACAGCTTTATAGAGTGTGATATCCATGCATTCGTTATTGTTGCTGTTTGTCCTTTGTTCTGGAAGAGGACCATGACATTGGGAAGGTGATACCATGATTTCCAAGTGAATTGGATGTAAGTGAGGGAGGACAATACAAACTCACCAGCTTCACTTTCTCCTTCGGAGTTATCTGGGTCCATTGGCAAGATATAGATTGGGATGACTGGAGATGGCCCTGGATACATTCACTGGGGGTTGTACTGTGAAAGAGAATAAACCTAGGAATCCCAGCCCAAGGACCTTCCAAGCAGGTTCTAGGGGAACAGAACATGGGGAAAAGGACATGGGACCCTGAAGTGCCAGAGGTGTTTGTTGTGTTGGCCACAAGTGTTCCCTAAGTGTATGCTTCTCTACTAATGTAATTTATATATGTGTCCACTTTTCCCACTGATTTTGTATGTAGTTGTGGGGTTCTGCACTCCAGAGTTATGAAGGGGAATGTTTTATAGCCATTATTATGACAATGACATCTCAGTAAATGCCTTTACTTTGATCTAATTGTATCATTTAACTATTAGAAGTAAGTGTATGGTGCAGGATTGTAGACCCACAGAGTATCTTGAACACAACCTGTGAGTGTGAGTTGAGGGGAGGGAAAAGATTCAAGTAGAGTTCTATAGGTAGACAGTGCCTGATAGTATTATAATTAGCCCAGATAAGTAAGGAGAAGCTCAATACAGAAAGTTACTTGCTAGATGTTGGATATTTCTGGTCATGATAACCCATGAAATAGATAAAATACAAATTGACTTTCAGTCTTGGAAGAGATGATGGTAGAAGGGCACAGAAGGGGAGAAAAAAATGCTAAGAAACATAAATTATGCATAATTTTAGATTATCTATGAACATTGATTTTACTGTTGTTACTCAGTGTGAGATTACTGTCCAATGGCAATTATCCCTCTGTATATGATTCCTAAATCTTAGATATGAATACCCCTAGTTTCTTACGATCTATGCACTTCTCCCATTACAATCTACCTGTTGGTTACAGGGGAAGCTCGGTAATGCAGGGGATAGAGTGCTAGGCCTGCTATTAGGAAGATCTGTGCTAAAATTTGGCCTCAGATACTTACTAGCTATGTGACCCTGGGCAAGTCATTTAATTCCTATCTGCCTTTGTTTTCTCATTTGTAAAATGGGATAAGACTAGCACTTATCAGCCGGGACTGATGAGGATAAAATAAGAAATATTTGTGAAGCACTTTGTAAAATTTAAAATGCTGTAAGACTGCTGGCTATCATGACCATCATTGCTGTCATCATTATTTCCAAACTGGATGTACTACAATCATCTCAAAATCAATGTGTCTCAAAAGGAACTCATTATCTTTCCCTGCTATTTATGAAGAAGACAATGCCATCTGTCCAGTCACCCATATTCACACTCTTGAATTCTTTTCGTTCTCTTATCCCTAATATCTAATCAGTTGTCAAGTCTTGTTGATTCCTTCTGTACGAAGTCTCATATTATTTTCCTTTTCTGTATTCACACAGCCACCATTTTAGTTTAGGCCCTAATCACTAATCATCTCTTGCCTGGGCTATTGCAATAATCTCCTAGTAGGTTTCCTTGATATCAGTCTCCCCTCACCCCTCTCTGATTCATCCTCCACACAGCTGCTAAATTGATACTCCTTCAACCAAGGCCCAACCTTGGCACACCCCTACTCCATTTGCTCCAGTGACTTAAGAATTTCATTTGTTAATATTTGCTCCTTCCTGAAACTACCTCCTATTTACTTATGTGAACATGTAATTGACCCTTTTCATTCTGTCTTCTGACCTCATTTCTTGATTATCAAATCGGATGACCTTTTCTCAATCCTATCTCTCAGCAGCATTTGACATTCTCTGCCTAGGTATTTTCTCTTCTCTATGGGTGTATGTGACGTTGTTCTCTCTTGGTTGTCTACCTGTCTGTGTGATCGCTCCTTATACGCCTTTTCTGTATCATTATCTTGACTTGTTTTGTACTGTCTCCTTATACTTTCTTCTCTTGGTGACCTTTTAGATGAGTCTGATTATCATTTTTATGCTGACTCAAATCTCTCTGTCTGTCTGTCTGTTTCTCTCTCTTTCTATTTCCCTTCCTAGTCTCTCTTCTGAGCCACAATTCCACATTACAAACTGATCATTAGATATTAAAACTCAATGATGCGCAAGCACCTCAAACTCAACATGTCTAAAACAGAAATCGTTGTCTTTCAAACGTCTGTTTCCATCATCTTTCTAATAACTTAGGTTCACAATTTCAGTGCTACCTCTCACTCCTCATATATTTAACCTGTTACTAAACCTTGTCTTTAAACCTTCATACGCTCTCTTGTGCCTGTTCCACTCTCTCTACTCAATGTGTCTGAAATTCATCACAACCTATCAAAGCTGCCGAGGATTATAGGAACATAGGATCACAGATCTAAGGCAGGAAGGAACCTCAGACACCCTTTAGTCCAATCTCTCCATTTTACATATGAGGAAACTGAGGTCCAGGCTGAGGGATGTTAATGTTAAGGAAAATCTAGTTCAGTTTTCTGATTTTTATAAAGAGTTAGTGGTAATGGAATCTTCCAATTGCATACATTTTGTGGTCTCACACATATTGTTTCAAGATGACTTTTGAGTGTGTTGTTGGAAAAATGTGACTCTATGATGTAGGGCAATAGCATATTAACAATTCTTGTTGAATTGCAGGAGACCTTTGCATCCATCAGCCCAAAAGCTTGACGATACATTTATCTCCGAGCCGTTTGAAATACCCCTGGGACTCCATATTATCTTAATCAGAAGACAATGCAAACCTCAGGGGATTGGTTATGGCATGGAAAGTACCTCAGTGAAATTCTCCTAGATGAATTTGGACATTCTTAGTATGAGTGTTTTAACCAGTTTCAGTTTCCATGAGAGTGCAGAGGTGAATAGGTGGCATCTGGTATAGCCTTATCCATCCTGATGCTCCAGTTATTGAACAATGATTGGTTCACTCCCTTAAGCTATGCTGCTGTGAGATCAGTCACTGAGGCATAACCACATTAGATCTTCTTCACTAAGTCTGAACATAATTTGAAACTCAAAGAATCAAAACTTTGATTCAAAGACATCACATAAGGTGATATTTGTAAAGTGCTTAGCCCAGTACCTGGCACATATTACCTGCTTAATAAATGCTTCTTCCACCCAGATCCTAACGAGGTCACACTTTCCTAGAGGGTGAAACACTTGATTGTATGTGCTCAACGTAGAGATGCAGGGCTGACAATCTTATTATCTCCAAAGACACCAAATTAGTAGGAGTATTCAGAGATTGTCTTAAATTTTTGCGTGTATATATAGACAGTTCCCTGGAAGACTCTAAGGATAAAATTCTAGGACACCTACAATGAATGACTTAGCTGATTTTTAGCTGTCACTGAAGTATAGTGTAGGTGGGAGTCAGGGGTGTATATTGGAAAAAGCACTGAATTTGAAATCAGAACTTAGTTCAAATCTTGGCTTTGCCACTTATCATTTGACCTTATTGTGTGATCATAGGCAAGTCATTTAACCTCTCTAGCCTCAGTTTCCTTATCTATAAAATGAAGGGTTTGGATAAAGTACCCTTCTAGCTCCAAGTGTCTTAAATACAGATTAATGTGATGCTATTTCCGGCATCCACAAGGTGGAACTATTGCACTGGAAATTCATGTAAAGGTTTAAGAGATAGTCTGCTCCTTCTTTTTCCAGGCTACAAAGGCAGGTACTGGATGGGGAGGGTTCTAAGGAAATTACTTTCCTGATAGCAATTCCATGATCTTAAAGTGTAAAAGAACGTCGCCTCTGGTGATAGGCATCATTTAAGAGTGGGAGATTAAGTAAATGGTGGAGAGAGATGAAAAAGGTTTAGTAAGCCTTGAATCAATGAATTCACCTTTTCCAAGTACATTTCTATGAGTGGAAGCCACAGCCGGGCCTACATTTTGCCACTTATGTCCACTAGAAGGTATAATGGATAGAGCGCTAGATTTGGAATCAGAAGCTCTGAGTGAATCCTGCCTCACATTTGTGTTAGCTGTGCGGCCCTGGGCAAGTGACTTAACCTCTGCCTCAGTTTCCCCATGTGTAAAACGGAGATAATAATAAAAGAAACATCTTTCTAGGGTTCCCATGAGGACCAAAGGTGAACTATATGCAAATGTTTTTCTAATTTTGAAGTATTATATACATGCTGGTTATTATTTCCCAAAAGGCAGCCCCCATATGGGTGTAGCCTGAAATGGGGAGAGCTGGAAAGAGCTGACTAACACTCTCAAACTGTTATTTATGGACATTCTGGACGATGCTTTCTAGTTCCTCTTAGAGAGCCCAGGAGGGCAGAACTATAGCTAAGGAAGGCTGACACATGGGAAAAATTCAGGTGGGACAAAGGGAGGGGATGACATCGAGACCTTCTGAAAACAGCCCAGGTGAGGGGTGACAAGGGCCTGAACTAGATTGGTGACTGTGAGTAGAGAGAAGGGGAAATATACAACAGTACTGGATAATGTCAAGGAGTTTTGAGATGAGAAGAAGGAAAGAAGAGAAACTTATGGCAAATAGCCTTAATTTTTTTGGTATATATTGGTGAGAGTTGAGAGAACAGGGGAGAGGAAGATGTGGGAGACTAGAGGAGAGAGCAGGCTTGAGATAGCTGTTGTGTGGAGTCAGATTGGAATCGATTATGGATGTTAGACAACTCTAGTATAAAGGAAGGAACTGGGGAGGGGATGGAAGACTGAATCAGGTGCTGAACTCCATGAGAAAAAAGAGAAGATACCTTGCAGGCAGCCATCTGTGTAATTTGAATGAGGAAATTTTAATTTGAGTGAATTTAAAAGGAGAGGTTGCTGAGTAATGGTGGCAAAAGTCTGGAAGAGGCAATGGAGAGCAAGGAAAAAAGTCACAGAGGCAATAATTGACAGAGGCGGAGTTTTGACCCAGGGCTTCTCACTTCAAACTCAATTCTTTTTTCAACTATGTAGTTTAGCCACTCTGTTAATCCACTTATTTATTTGTGTATTCGTTTGTTTACTTATTCATCCATCTATCTATCGATCTCTCTATCTATCGATCTATCTATCTATCTATCTACCTATGTCTGTCTGTTCGTTCATTCATTCATGTATCTATCGATCAGTTAGGTGGTGCAGTGGATAGAGCACCAGTGCAGGAGTCAGGAGGACCTGAGTTCAAATATCACCTCAGACTCTTGACACTCACTAACTGTGTGACCTTGGGCGAGTCACTTCACCCCAATTGCCTCATCCTGGGTCATCTCCAGTCATCTTGCTGAATATCTGGTCACTGGATTCAGATGGCTCTGGAGACGTGAGGCTGGTGACCTGCATAAGCCCTCCCTCACTCAAAACAATTAAGTGCAAGTCATGTTGTTATTTCTATGATGGCACGGTCTTCTTCAGCAATGAAGGACAAACACATCTCTTTCTATCTATTAATTTTCTCTCAGTTAATTTAAATTCAACAAGTATTTCCCAGTCATCTGTGTGGAAGAGGAATCTAGGCGGTGCAGGTGATCGAGTGCTGGGCTTGGGATCAGACTCATCTTTATGAGCTCAAATCTGGCCTTAGACACTTCCTAGTTGTGTGACCCTGGTCGAGTCACTTAACCTTGTTTGCCTCAGTTCCTCATCTATAAGATGAGCTGGAGAAGGAAATGGTAAAGTACCATTACTTTGCCAGGAAAACCCCAAATGGGCTTATAAAAATTGGACCTGACTGAAATGACTCAGCAACAAAATTTATGTGGAAAGCTCTATCCTAGATGCCAGTGATACAACAGATTTACATTCCCCAGGGGTGGGTGGGCACAAAGGAAACAAATGTAAATTATATACGAAGTAAATCAAAGTGATTTTGGGAGGGACACAACATTAACCACCTGGAAGATAAAGAAGCACCTTGTGTAAAGCATCTTTGCTGCCTTTGATTTTGTTTTTTTTAAGCAAGTTTTGACTGGTTTTATTGAAGAATACTTTTGTACAGTTTATTTTTCACTGACCTGTTCTGGCATGCTTCTAATGAAATCAGACTCACCTGAATTAATGGTGGCCAGTGCAGATACTCTAGTTCTTCAATTAAACATTGTGGCTACTGCACTGACCTATGTCAGTTCTGGCCAAATTAGCCCAGTACTTGATCTGATTTCTGTAATACGGGACAGTTGTTGATGATCAATTTGACTCTGCCCTGTCTGATTATTTTTGGGATGTTTGTCACCTAGCATGTATTTGCTGCTTTTCATTACCAGCTGGAGCTTAGAACTGATGGACTCTTATGCTATTCTGTCTTGAATTTTTTGACTATAATTCAGCTGGAATTAACTATGGCATTTATTTACCACATTGTTAAACATTTTTTCCAGATCACATTTATTTAATGAGATTTATTTATTTAATGAGCATTGTTTAATGACCAAAAGTCTGATCTTCGAGTCAGGAAGACCTGGATTCACATGCTGTCTCACAAAATAGCTGTATGACCACCAGCAAGTCACCTACCCCATCAGTGCTAAAAATGATGGACAAATTGCCAGTCTGTATCAGTGGAAGGAGTTTTCATGGGAGGATTCCTTGCAGAGAGAAAAATCATAGGACTGGACCAAAAAAAGTAAATTAAATAGAAAATATAATATATATACAAATTCAAATGGTTTTGTGAATTTATTTTGTCTCTTACTATATCACTAAACTCATTCACTCACTGACTGATTTTTTTTTTGTTGAGACAAATGGTTTTTTAAGGCATGCCATCATGTCATCTGAAAATAATGATATTTTGACCTCTTCATTTCCAATGTTCATTCCTCTATTATCTTCTATTAGATTCACTGCATTTGCTAGCATTGCCATTATTATGTCGAATAGAAATGGTGAAAGTGGATACTTTTGTGACTGCTTTTTAAAATCAGGGATATATCCAATTTTTCTCAGTTTTATATAATGCTGGCTCTTGGTTTTGTGTGGACATTTTATTTTGCTGAGGAAAAATTCTTCTAGTCCTATTTTTCAATAAAAAAATGAATTAACATTAGACTTTGCCAAAGGTCTACATTGATTCACATGATCAATTGGAATTTGGGAGATAACTATTTCTTAATATATCAAGACTTGGAAAAGCTTTGATTTCATCATTTGTGGGTCCTCTTTCCACTGAAATATGACAAAATTCCTTGAGAACTAAGTTGAGAGTTTTTTAAAATGAAAGTTTTGAGAGTTTCAATAGCTAAAAAATTCAGCATCCCATGGTTTCTCCCATTTGTTTTAATTGTTCTATACAATATGACTAATGTGAAAATGTGTTTAATAAGAATGTACGTGTAGAACGCACTGAACATTACATGTCATTGTGGGGAGGGAGGGAGGAAGAGGGGAGAAAAATTTAAAACTTATGGAAGTGATTGTTGAAAACTGAAAACAAATTATTTATTAAAAAAAGAATTGGTATGACTAATAATATTTTTTTCAGATGTTAATAAATTTTCCACATGTCTCAATGGAAAAAAAATTCAATATCCTCCCATCAACCTGGAAATATGAATCTCTGAACTTAGCTAGATTGCTTTTCTTAAAAGCAACACACAAGTCTGTCAGCAGACTCATTCTCAAAGTCTTTTTGACTTGGAAGGACAAACCCCTTGTTGGCATGGTCTATGAAATCCACAGTCACTGAACTGGAACTTTTTGTTGTTGTTATTGTTGAAATGATGTATTTGATTGATAACTTTCCTCATGTTGAACTCTCATATTTTAGTTAAGTTATGAATTTTGAAGTGCTGAGAAAATGTTGCATGATATTATTAATAAACTTTTTTTTTGCAAGTGTATATAGAACTTAGACTTGTTATTTGATTTGCTTAAGGCCACACAGATATTTAGTGGGAGAACTGGGACTAAAAGTGATATGTCCTGATGATATTCCATACCCTGTTTCCATATTTTTACACAGGTAATTGCACTCCTTCCTCATCTCTACTTTTTAGACTCTTTAGTTTCCTCCAAAATTTCCTGATCTCCCCAGCTGCTAATTTCTCCTCTCCAACGCTACCTGGTATTAATTGATTATACACTTAAGTATGTGCATGTTATCCAGCCTGAAAAAAATTAGGATATTTGAGTGAAGGGACTACTTCATTTTTTCCTTGCATCCCAAGGACCTGCCTCAATACTTGACATTAATTGATTGATTGCCAGTGGAATGCATTTTCTACTGAAATAAATTATTATTTTCTTTTACACTAATAACCAATATTAAATTAGGATTCAATTTTTTTTCCCTTTTTTCCTCATTCAGGGACCAGGCCCTGTAGGGCAGACAGTTGATCTCTGAAGAACATTGCTAATAGATGAAATTGTTCAAATCCTCTGGGTACATGCTCTGTGATCTTGGGAAGACCCCTCCCAACTAGAAAACCTTATTTCTGAGTATAACAGAATCTAATCTAGGTGAATTCTTGCCCTTCTAGGAAATGAACCCCTGTCCTTATACCTCTCCATTGGAGTTTAAGATAACCCAGTTTATGAAGGAGAAATCCAACCAGAGTGGTCTGAATAGAGAGGGATTCCTTTGTCCATATTGCTGGAGGTAGCTGAGTCCCAAGATCCAGTCATGTTCTCAGCAGGAGAAGTTGAAGACTTTTTGCTCACCTTCTCATTAATATGTCTACTCCCTCGTTAATTGTCCACCAATCAGGGTTGATTTTTATCTGTCAAGAGGGTCCTCTTTTCTGAAAGTATTTAAACATTTAGGGATTTAAGCATTTAGCTACTGAGAAATATCACTGACCATCCACGTTTTTTAGTATCACCTAGTCTAATTAATAAATTGATTATTAATTTGTCTGACTTTACTGATGTCTCCTGTATGTCTTTTTGAAAAAAAAATCTAAGTTAAAAAATTCCCTTTCTGTCCACATCATTCACTGCCCCTTTTCTTCCTTCTCCTTCTCTTCCTCCTTTGTCTTCTTTAGAGTTTCATCCTAGAGAGCTTTCTATCACTGTTGGGATGGTTTTTCCTGTAAGAATTTTAGTCCAGGGGATTCTACTTATTCTCTTTCTGAACCTTTTGAAATCTGGTGATCCCATATTTATTTTTTTATTTTTATTTTTGGTCAGGTGATACTTCTTTTTAAAGCATTTAAAATATGGACTACAAAATAATTTTTTTTAAACATTAACCAACTGAGACACAAATAATATTTATGTTGCTAACTTCACAAGCTCTTGACCCAATTGTCTTCACAGTATTACTAAGAATTAAAGGACCCTAACTTATTGTTGCTGGTCTAAAGTCCTAAGTCTAATAGTTTAA
>CM053770.1:154820047-154851391 GCA_028658325.1 Potorous gilbertii
GTCTAATAGTTTAATTTTAGACTTAACCTCAGATGTTCCCCTACCAATAATCTATAATTTAATAGATCTAGTATTAAGCTTACAAACCTTTTAGCTATAGGAAATTGCCACCAAGAGTAGGGACATTGCAGGAATACAATATCTCCCCAACTTCATGTCAGTTCCAGGCAGGATTAGATTGTCCACTTGCATGCAGTCAGGCTTAAAGTCTGCCAAGTGTCAGTGGGGAAATTGAGTCAGGAGACTCTTACCTCAGCCCAGGCTGAACAGCTGCTCTCCCACTCTTCCCATGAGATCACCTTTTGCAGTTCATACCAGCATCTCACCAGCTTACTGGCACCATAGATTGGAGGCTCAGAAAGTCTTTCTTGCTACCAATACCTGGAGTAAGACTCAGAAGAACAGTCACTTAATAGTCTCATAGCATCTAAAAATGGCAAGTTCCAATAACCAGGTTTCAAATGTGATTATAATTTCACTTTGACGAAGGAACATCTCTTGAGGCAAGTCTTAAGTGGCTTACATGCCCTTCTATACATGTTCTAGTTCCTGATTAGAAAGCAATCATAAAATCAAATTTACCATTAAAACCTTGACTTTTCCATCAATGTCAAATTTTACCCGAGGTTACCTTCCTCTAGGAAATTTAGACTAAAATTCTTTCCCCCAAACTAAAGATGTCATTGATTTATTCTCAGTAATTAATTCAGTCAGTTGTTTTAATACAAATTGCTTTTACCTCACTTTGTAACATGTTCAATTTTTCTTCCCATCACTCCCCTCCCCTGCTTCCTAATACCTTGCATTCTGATTACTCCTTCCCTCAATGTACCCTCCCTTCTATCACACCCCCATCCTTGCCTTATACCCATCTTCTCTCTTTTGTTGTAGGGCAAGATAAATTTCTACATCCCATTTCCTGTATTTCTTATTTCCCGATTACATGCAATAAAAATTCTCAACATTGCTTGCTAATACTTTGAAATTCAACTTCTCTTCCTCCCCCTGTCCCTCCTCAGTCCCACTGAGAAGGCAAGCAATTTAATACAGACTGAATGTGTGTTGTTTTGCAAAAGACTTCCATAATAATAATATTGTATAATACTAATTATATTGCCCTCTGTCATACTCTATACCCCCTTATTTTTTTCCTCGACAGTTGACTTTGTCCCTTCTTGAAAGTGTTTATTTCTAGTGACTCTCTTCTCCCATTTGCCCTCCCTTCTAACATTCCCCTTACCCTACTTGTCACTTCCTCTCCTACTTTTCTGTGGTGTGATATAAATTTTCATATCAAATTTAGTGAGCATGTTATTCCCTCCTTCAGCCACATGTGGAGAGAGTAGCTTCATTTTTCCCCTCTCCCTGCTCCCTTTTCTCCTCTGTTGAACAAGATTTTTCTTACCTCTTTTATGAGTTATAGCCTGCCCTGTTCCATTTGTCCCTTTCTCTTCCCAGTATTTTCCTCCTTCATCCCTTAATTTTTATTTTATTTTTAAAAATTTTTTTTGTGTGGATACCATCTCTTCTGATTCAACACAACCTGTACTCTCTATCTATATATGTGTATGTGTGTATGTGTGTGTGTGTGTGTGTGTGTGTGTGTGTGTGTGTACAATCTGTCTACCCAATGCAATCTCTGCAATCCATCTACCCAAATACTGAGAAAAGATTCAAGAGTTTATAAATATTTTCTTTCCATGTGGTAATATAAACAGCTCAGCCTTAGAGAATATTTTATGATTTTTCTTTCCTGTTTACCTTTTCATGCTTCTCTTGATTCTTGTCTTGGGAAATCAAATTTTCTATACAGATCTGGTCTTTTCCTCAATATGAATGATTGAAAGTCCTCTATATCATCGAATGACCGTTTATTCCCTTGAAGTATTATACTCAGGTTTGCTGGGTAGGTGATTCTTGGTTTCAATACCAGTTCCTTTGACCTCTGGAATATCCCATTCCAAGCCCTTCAATCCCTTAGTGTTGAAGCTGACAGATCCTGTGTTATCCTGATTGTATTTCCACAATACTCAAATTGTTTCTTTCTTGTTGCTTGCAGTATTTTCTCCTTGATCTGGGAACTCTGAAATTTGGCCACAATATTCTTAGGAGTTTCTCTCTTCAGATCTCTTTCAGGAGGTTATTGGTGGATTCTTTCAATATTTATTTTGCCTTCTGATTCTAGAACATCAGAGCAGTTTTCCTTGATAATTTCATGGAAGATAATTTCTAGGCTCTTTTTTTTTTATCATGGCTTTCAGGTAGTCCCATAATTTTTAAATTGTTTCTCCTGGATCTATTTTCCAGGTCAGTTGTTTTTTCCAATGAGATGTTCATATTATCTTCTATTTTTTCAAATTTTTGGTTTTGTTTACTAATCACTTGGTTCAACTCATCATCGTTCATTTCCCTGAACTCAATTCTCTCTTTCAATTAATTATTTTGTTCAGTGAGCTTTTGAATCTTCTCCTCCATTTGTCTAACTCTGCTTTTTAAAGCCTCCTTGTCTTCATTGGCTTTTTGGACCTTTTTTTCCAATTGAGTTAGCCTCTTTTTAAAGCTTTTATTTTCCTCAGCATTTTTTTGGTTCTCCTTTAGTAAACTGCTAACATGTTTTTAAGGTCTTCTATTGCCTGAGCCTAATTTAAGTTCCTTTTTGAGGCCCTGGAGGCAGAGGCCTTGCCTTCCTGTGACAGTATGCCTTGTTCTTCCTCATCTGAAAGGATGGGGGGGAGATACCTGTTCCCCAAGAAAGTAACCTTCTATGGTCTTATTTTTTTCTCCTTTTTGGACATTTTCCCAGCCAGTTACTTGACTTCTGAGTTTCCTCTCCACAACCACCTTGCCTCCAGATCTGCCAAGCCAGCACTGGGGGCTGAGATTCAAATGAGCTGCTCCAAAGCCTCGGGGGTTTTGGGGGGGGCGGGCTGCTATTCAGTGTGAGATTAAGATCGGCTGCAGAGGAGAGGCCACCACATAGGGCTCAGTTCCCTCCAGAAGTTTACAGAGACCTTCAACAATGGATGTGGGCTACTGCCTGCTTTGGGAGCCCCAGTCTGCTCCTGCCTCCACTGCTGCCACCTGAGGAAGCCTGAGTTATGGGCATACCCCTGCTCCCTTCTCCAACAACTGAAAAGACCCTCTCACTGACCTTTGGAGCCTGTGGGTTGAGGGATCCATGCTGCCGCTAGAGATTCTGTCCCTGAAGCCTGCTCTGATCTGCTCCTTCTGGTGTTGCATGGCGAAGGCAGGGCTGGGCTCTGCTCCATGTCTTGTGCACTACAGACCTTTCCTGTCAGTCTTTCAGGTCACTCTGGGATAGAAATCTCCTCCACTCTGCTGTTCTGTGACTTCTGCTACTCTATAATTTGTTGAGAGTTCTTCTTTACAGGTATTTTATGGGCTGTGGGCTAGCATATATGTGCCTTTCTATTCCACATCTTGGCTCCACCCCCCCTCCCAATCCTGTATTTAGGGTGCATGTCAGTTTTTCTTCTTTTTCATCACAAAATGTAATAAGATTAAATTATTTATACTGTTCCTTGCTTCCCAGAATTTCCATTCCAGCAATTGATTCTTCCCTGTTGGTGGGAATTAATTCTAGAATAGAAATTTACTCATTGTTTCCTTCACTTCTTGAAAATGAGAGAGAGACAGATAGACAGACAGAAACACAGAGAGAGACACAGAGACAGAAAGAACTCTATAAGAAATCTGAATAATTGAAGTCAATCTTATCTCTGTTCCAGTCAGTCTTGTGATCTGTTTCCTAAATTTCTCATCTATTTCCTCCTGTTTAGGTGGTTTTCACTATACTCCAACACCAATATTGCTTTTAAAAATAACTGATTAGCTCCCTTGCTTTTTTGAAATAAAAATATTTATTATAAACAATATTGAATGTCATAATAACTGTTGCAAATCAATATTCAAACAAATTTGTGATTTCACCTCCTTGGAAATTCCCTTCAGCTATGCAGATGACTCCCCATCCGTGCCTCAATATCTTGTTTAACTTTTGTCTGTGTCCTCCCATGAGTCCACCCTACATGCTGGAGATCTTCCTCAATTACTTTTGACATGGTCATGGTTCCAGTGAAGTGTCCTGGCTGTCCAATTCAGCCATGTGAAAAATTTATCTTTTCTTCTTAGCATGCAATTCCTTGCTGGCATGTTTTACTACTGTTCCTTCAAGTCCACACTGGTCATATGTTGCAGTCTGCTCATGCCCACTTTTCCGTTGCCTTCTCTATGAAATTACTTTTCAATTTTTCAACATTGTTGGATTATTTACTTTAGGAATTACATTTAGAAAATTAGTTTTCATTAATCAAAATGTCATGACAACTTTCTAGTCACTCCTTTTAAATCTCCATTGAGATTCTTTGCCTATTCAATTTCATTCATTTTTCCTCTTATATTGGTCAATGTCTATTGAATTCCTAGAGACCTGCTGTTTATAAAATTTGCATTATTTCATAAAGACCTTTCTGTGTTTGTGTTATAATTACTGTCAATCTGAATTTTATTATATTATTCCATTACATGAATGGATCCCAATTTATTTAACTATTGCTGTACATTTAGATTGCTTTCAGTTGTTTGCAATTATAAATTATGCTACAAAAAATCTTTGAACAGAAGCTCTTCCATCCCTTTATGTCAACCTCATTTTCACTTTATAAGGGTATGGTCCAAACGACAGAATTATTTGATCAAAGGATATGATTGTTTTTGGAACTTCTGCTGTGTGCTGTCAAATTACACTCTAAAAATATGCTACTAGTTTGCAATTCTACCAGCAATGAATGAGTTAGGTTTAGAGTTACTTGCTTCTCTACAATCTCAACACCATTTAGTTTCCTCCTTTTTAATTATTTTTCCAGTTTTATGGTGTGAGGTGTTACCTACATATTTAATTTGCATCTCTTTGATTACTAATAAGGTTTAGCATTTTTTTCAAGAGATTATGAACAATTGATTCTTCTTTTGAAGATTCCGTTCACAATTTGACCATTTATCTTTTGTAATTTAAAAAAATAATTCCTTGTACCTTTTAGATCACAAGTTCTTATCTGCAGTAGTTAACAGATAAAATTTCCCATCTGTTAGTGTTTTCTTTTGATTATGTTTTTCATTACTCAGAATTATATCTTATTTTAATGTAATTTAATACATCCATCTTGCCCCAAATAATTTTCTGTATAGAAAAAATAATTTCTTTCCACATTATAGATAGTGCATTATTCCATTTTCTTCTATTTTTTTAGAGTGCATTTTTTGAGTATTTAATTCTATTACCCAGCTGGAATTCACTGAGGTATAAGACATGACATGTGGACTAAAACGATTTCCTGCCAAATTTCTAACTATTTTTTGATGTTTATTTGTGAAATCATGAATCCTTTTCCTACTTTTTATTTTCTATAGGACTACCAAACTCTAATATTTTGCTATACTAAACTATTTTTTAAATTTATGCCTACATATAGTAGATACTTAATAAATATTTGGTAAATAGGATATTTGTTGTTGATAACTATTTTGTACTGTGTTTTGATGTCTGGAAATACAATACCATCTTCGTGAGCTTTTTCATTTTTTAAACATATTCCTTAATATAATATTCTTCTTTAAACACTCAATTTCTCTTTTCAGTACTTCCTGTAATTCTCTTATTAAAATTCTCAAATAGTCTAGGAACTCTATTTTAATTTTAGGAGTGTCCAGTTGGTAACATTATATCGTTCCCTTTTTGGGAGAGATTTCACCTTGCTTTATTTTACCTAACATTTTTTCTTCATTGTATCAGGATGTTTTTTATTTGTTTAATAATTTCTTTAATTTCTTCACTGACTTTTCTTCCAAGTTATTCTTGTGAGTTCTTTCACACCCTGTTTCTCCTCTCCTCACATTATCCATGGCATCTAGGAATGGAATTACTCTCCCAGACAGATATACCCCATCCAGCAGGTAGAAACTCAGTTCAAGAAAGTTGTAGCACAGTTGAGAGAGCAGAGACACAAACTCCAGACAGAAATGGATACAGAGAGGTATTTCCTCTTAGGAGAAAGCAGCTTTGAGATGTGAGACTTCTGACAGCAGAAAAGAGAGCCAGTTATGGACTCATGGATCTATGAATCTAGCCCTGGCAGTTGAGAGTAGAGCTACATAGCAGAGAAACTCCTAGAGGTCCAGTTGAATGACTAACCTAAGCAAATGATACTAAGAAAGCTTCGTGAGGCATTTGCTAGGAGAGAAATCTTCCAGGTTCTGTATTATTGGAGCAATTTGATACATGTGTTTCCTACATATGCACCTCACTTCTATTGTATTCTAAGTTTGTGACCACTACTCCTATAGGTACTATGTGTATTATTGAAAGAGTATACTCCAGGTTTAAAGGGGGAATATTTTATAGCTACAGGTTTTACTATGCCATCTTAGTAAATGTCTTTGTTAAGTAAGAGTTAATTATGTCTACTAGCTGACTGCTAATGGGAAGTACGTTGATCCATACACTACCTTAGAACTTGTGAGTAGCAGGTGCACTCTGGGGATTCAATTTGTAAGCCTAAGTGAAAATTGGGAAAGTTATTTAAGAGGGGGTTGAATCTATAAGTTTAATAATATTTATACTTAATAAAATTAAATAGAAGAATAAAGATAATTTTTAAAGGACCTCTCATTATCTTCTTTCTTTTTCTCCTTCCTGTTTCTGCATTTATATTTCTTTCTTTCTCATCTTGTCCCAGCCTGCTGAGTCCCACAAAATCACTTGCTTAAGAATCTAGAGGATAGAACCATTGACTAACAGAGAATTTAGGTATTTGATTATGTCCAGTACTTGGGTTGAAGAAAAAGCTTGACTACATACACACACAAACATACACCAAGACATATACATGTGTATTTTGTATCTTCTTCTAGATTATAAATTTCATGGGAATCATGAGAGTGATGAATGTGTTATCTAAAGTTTCCCTCCTTACTTCCTAGTGTAAGTGCTCTGTAGACAGTAATTGCTAAATCATTGTTCGCTGAACTTCTGAATCCTCCGAAATACTAAAGTGTTTCTATGGAATTTTTCTTTCCCAGCTGTGTATTTCCCCTTTTAATCACTTTCTAGCTTCCTGAACACAATCCTCAAGGGTTCAGACTTTCCTTACATGAAGTTTCACCCTTATCTTAACACTACATTTCTTATTGAATCTTAAACAATAGTACATAATTATCTGCCTGAAATTAGGCCCAGCTTTAAAAAATGAAGAAGGGCAATTTAAATTGACAGAGCTTTTTGCAGTTCTCAGAATGCTTTACTGACATTATCTCCTCTCCCTATGGAAGAGAGAAAGGAAGTCTTCTGATTCCTATTTTACAAATCGTAAAACTAAGGCTCAGAATCACAGAATAAATAATAATAAGACAGGGTAGCTAGCATCTATATAGAAATTTCAGATTTGCAAAGTGCTTTATAGAGATTTTCTCATTTTATCCTCACAACGACCCTGGTCGGGGTATGACATTATCCTTTTTTCACAGAGAAGGAAACTGACATAGATAGAGGCTAAATAACTTGCCCAGGTTCATGTAACTAGTAAATATATGAGACTGGGTTTAAACTCACATTTTCCTGATGCCAAGGCCAATTGTATATCTATTATATTAGCAATCCTTTTTCCCCCCAATTTTTTTTATTCTAAACCTAAGAAATAAAAAAGCATGGTGCACATGAAACTGTAAATCTATTTATTATGTACAACTTGCTATTATTTTAAAATTTATAATAAGTTATTATGTAACTTTCTTATCCCCTCCATAGCCACCATTAGATACAAATGTGTATATATTATATATGTGTTTATGTGTATATCAATATATATATATGTGTGTGTGTATGTAAAACTATGTATTTCTATTTACTAGTTCTTTCTTTGGATACAGATAGCATCTTCCTTCATAGGTTCTTTGTAGCAATCCTTTTTCCATATGTAACCTTAGACGTTACCATGAAACTCCCTAAGTAAGTCAGGCACCTGACTTATATGGCAATACGATACACTAGTCATTTGTTTTACTGGTAGTCCAGCGGGGCACACTGGAAGGCCCACGTCCATATTCATTCTGCCCTTAGGAATATAGTTATGAAACATATGAATGACTTTTGATTGTGCTTTAAGTTGGATTGAGAAACTCTCTAACAACAGTTTGGGGGACAGGATCTTAACCTTGTTCTTGGAAAAGTCACACTTTCCTGTGTTCTTCCCAGAACTCACTTTCCTCCTCCCTCCTTCCTTCCTTCCTTCCTTCCACCAGACACATAGAAGAAGACTTTGGATGGCAAACATATAGGGGAGACTGTTCTTCAACATGTCCTTGATTTTCAAATTACCTTTCTAGAGACTGGGAAATTTCCCCTCATCTCATCTCTCTCCTATCAAAAGTGCTGATTCACTTTTGTGTATTTTCTAGTATATTTTAATTTATAGAACTTTTCAGATTCCTATTTGCTATCTGCTTGTATAAATGGGTTTCCTCACTAGTCTCTATTTGTGATGGTCCTTTGTAACTAGCATTTGGGTACAATGGGTAAAACCAGCAGGTATAAGTTAAAGACTACTCTCCTTCCTTTAAAGGATAGTGAACAGAAAAGCTAGTTGCTTTTAAACCTACAAATCATGTCCCTATAACAGCTATATTGAGGGAGGGGTGTCCAGATATAGTTCAGGACCCCCTTTCTCAAAGGGGAACAGAGAAGCCAGACTTATGAGCCCTTCTCCTGTTCTCTTCAAGGCAGGAATTGTAGACTTGGAGAGGGGAGGGCAAGATTCTAGAGATGCCTTTCTCTGCTATGTTTATGTTTATGTTTAGACATCCTATGTGGACCTTCACACATCTCACAGGAACAACTGAGGCTTGAAGAGATGAACTCATTTGTCCATCATGATCATATAGCTAAATTAAAGTATTCAAGCTAGATTTTGCACAAGGTCTCTCCTGAGTCTAAATCTCAAGATTTGTAGAATGGAAACTACAACATTGCCTTCCTCAGAATGTCTAAGGGTGATTAAGCAGAGATAAGACTGAAAAGGACTCAAGTCAGACTGGGGAATTTGGGCTTTATTTGGGAAGTCACAGGAAGTAATTGAAAGTTTTTGAGTAAGAAGGTGATGTGCTCAGATTTATGCCTAGGGAATATTAATCAGAAAACCATGTGAAAAGCAGATTAGAGGCAAGAGGAAACTGGTGGAAGCAAGGGAGAGTAATTAGGAAGCTCTTACTAAGAGGTGGCCCTTGGAATAGAATGAATGACATGTATCTGAGAAACCTTTGAAATGACAGGACCTAGCAGCTGTTTGAGTAAGAGAAACGAGTCAAAAATGACCTCTGGATTTTTTAGGCTTGAGCAACATTATTTTAACAACAAGATAATGATGTGCTTAACAGAAGTAGGGAAGGCAGGAGGAAGCCCAGAATGGATCCCTTTTTCTTTTCTTTCCTTTTCTTTCCCATTCATATTTCTGAAGTTCATACTGAGAGCTAGAAAAGGATGGTTAACAAACTGTCACTGGTTATTAGAGTTCTTACTTGGTGATCCCACTAAAACTGGAGGAAGATCCTATTTTGCACTTTGTCCATTATAAAAGGACTCCAGGGACATCTCTTGGCCACTAGAGGATGCTGTTGAGGTAGCAGGCTCAATCTTCTACAGAAAATTCACAATTTTCCAACCTTTTCAGAGTTTGCAACATCCTATTTCTTTCTTATGTAAGTTTGCTCCATCCTCCAGGCAGTAAGATATAGACAAGTAATTGGCCTAGGGAATCTGCAACATTACCAAATCTCTGGCTTCTAATCTGTAAACTCCATTTTGGACCTGGCTGGTTCTCTGCTCTCACAGGGGTTCTGTTCAGCTCCAGAGAGCTCACTCGGAGATTAAATGTATATTAAATATACATTTTATTATATATTAATATATTATACATACTTGCATATATATAATACATACACACACATGTTATTAAATATATGCTCTATAAATGATTAGAAACCCCAAGAGGCCTTGTAGATTAACTATAATGTGGATCCTCTTGTCCCAGGGTCATACTGACCTAAAGTGGAGATTCACAGAGGGACAGTGGTTTACTGTAGATTCCCAGAGTGGGGAAAGAAGCTTTGAGTAAGCAATCCTATCATTTTCCATAATCCCCTCACTCTTCCCACCAAGATTTGGCAGAAGCTTGTACGTACCTCCAGCTATTTATTAAATTTTCCTGAGATGACACTGGAGTACAGTTCACTACTTTCTCAAGGTCAGGATATATCCAGTGGCCTTGCTATGTGAACCATAGGACAACCCAATGAACTTGCAGTTTAATTAGCATATGATCATTGCTTGGTGCACTGGGTAGTTTGAACTATATTTCCCTAGGACTGCAGAGTTAGTTGTCTGGGAGTTGTTGCCAGTTCCTCATACCAATGCCCTCCTTTCCTCAAGACTTCTTCCCCTCAGATGTGGTTAAACTGTATGAGGCTGGCATTGACTGAATGCTCTGCCATCAGCATTTCAGAACTGTTTCATTTATAATTTTATTCAAATTTAAAATAAGTGTATTTTCTACTTTATGATTCTTCTTTTCTTTCTCACTCAGCTGTTTAATACTGTCATATGTTTAGTACTCAGATTAGAATTTCATATAATGAGTGCTGATTAAACCCCAACAAATGGAAAGTCAGGAAATTTCATAATCAACTCAACAAACATTTATTAGCTTAGCTGCCTTGAATGTGCAAAGCACTATGTAATGTGGTGGGGATTCAAAGACAAAAAAAGATGAAACAGCCCCTGTTGGAAAGTTACATTCTCCTAGTGGATACAACATGTATAGAATTCAGATAAATATGGAGAAGGGAATTTGAGGAGGGAGAAATCCAACCACCTTGGGGATCAGGAAAGGTCTATGGGAGAGGCGGTACCTGTGCTGAACCTTTAAAGAAGCTGATATTTCTAGGGGGCAGAGGGTGGGAAGGGAGTATATTTTAGGTGGAAGACAGACCTGGAAGGTCTGGAGATGGGAGATGATAAGCTGAGCTTGGGGAACAGCTAGCTATTAGGTTAGTTTGGTTGGAATGCTAGATGAAGGAGTCTAAGTCTGACAAAGCAGGTTGGAACCAGACTGTGTAAAGAAATGCTAACTAATTTCTGGCAGTTGGGGTCTGGATTTTTAAGTCTGACACTTCCTTGAGGGTTAACATTCCCCAACCCAAAACACCTTCTGTTATTCATAGGAACAATTCATAGTAGTGTCACATGGTAAAAATTACCAGTAGTGAGAACTGCCCGCTGTCCAGCAGATCTTCAAAGTGACCAATCTCTGGCATGTTGGAACAATGTAAGTATGGAAAATTAGCAGGATGCCCTTGCACCTTTGGGAAAAGAGTTTTGAGAATTGGACTGGTAGGGCTAGGGCATGAAGTGGGGGTGTATAGGAAGCCCAAGAGTCGTAGTTCAGTATCTCCTCATCTTGACTTTTTCTTCTTCAACCCTCAACCTATCTTTGTCCTCTGCTTCCCTTTTCCTTGTTCTATGCAGTGTGTGTAGGGATCAAGATATAGGGGAGAGTGGGGATAGAGTTGATGACTAGACCTGACTCAGGCTAGTTCTTTGATAGTTTAGGTTCAATACTGGAAAGAAATAAGACATTTTAAGGTCATTTAACAGTTAAGAAAAGGAGGTTTACTTGGCCACTGGACGGACAAGATGTTCAACAAGTATATGTCTTTTATCTCAGGCAGATGTGGCTCACCCATGGAATGACTGGGCTTTGAGACATAGATCAAGTCTGAAACAAAGTCAAGTCAACAAACATTTATTAGGCAAGTACTATGTGTCAGGCACTATGCTAGGCATTGAGAGTATAAGGAAAAGTAAAAGTTGACCCTGCCCTCAAGGAGTTCATCGTTTAATGTGCCCCAACTCTACCTGGCCTTACCAGTAAGTGCTTAGCAAGCCATGTCATCATAGTCAGAAGCCAGTAAGAAACTGTATCAAAACTGAACCTTGGCCCTCTGTGTCAGTCAAATCTTGAGGATATCTTCATTACTTTTTAAGGGAAAGACCCAGACTAACTTATATGATAGGATGTGTGGGTCTGTCTATCACAGGGGACATGATGCAGGGGAGTGGGGGGCAGATTTGTTGCATTTTACACTCACTTCTGGATATTTTCTCATTGAGTAGAACATTGGGAATTATAATTTTTTCACTTTCTCTTCCAAGGCTTTTTTGCATAAGGTAAATGAGCTTATAACTAATATAAATGTATTTTAAATTTACGTAAATATAACTATATTATGTACTTATATATATAAATGTGAATATATTTATATATAAGATATTTATATTTAGATAACTCCAATATAAATATATTATATTTATATAATAGCAATATAAATATAATTATATATAAATATTTATATATAATACCTATTTAATTATTTAATCATTTAAATAAATAATTTAATAATTCTAATTTAATTATTTAAATATTTATATATACTATATAATTATATTTATATAACTCCAATATAAATATATTTGTATATAAATATATAATATATTTATTTATATAACTTCAATATAATACATTCCATATTTATGTGTAAATATATATGTGATACATATTTATATTCATATAACTCCAATATAAATGTTTTATATGTATTCAAAAGATTCAGGAACCACAGCACTTCAGAGCTGGAGTGACTCTCAGACCCCAGTGGCTATCTATCCAACAGGCATTATCACCATGTGATTCATCACAACTGTCATCCAATGATCTAGGCCTTGATCCTGTTTCTCAGAAATAACACTCCATCTCCTTACTCCAAGCATTTTCACTTGCTGTCCCCCATGTCTGGAACATCCTGTCTCCTCATTTCTGCCTCATAGATTCCCTGGCTTCCTTTAAGCCTCAGCAAAGGTCCTACCTTCTTCAAGAAACCTTTCCTGATTTTCTTACTGCCTTCCTTCAGAGATGACTCATAATCTATCTTGCATATATTTTGTCTGTACATAGTCGTTTGCATGTTCTCTAGGTCAAATTGGAAACTCTTTGAAAGTAGGGACTTTTTTCACCTTTCTTTGTGTCCCCAATGCTTAGTATTATGACTTAGTAGTATTACAGTAGGCACTCAAAACATGTCAATGGACTGACCTCTACAATATTTTTTTGTTATAGTATCATAGAATTAGAAAAAAAACCTCAGAGGTCATTTAGTTCAAACTCCTTTCATTTTTTCAGATGAGGAAACTGAGATCCGGGAAGGTACAATGTCTTGCAAAGATTCACACAGAGGTAAGATTTGAACCCAGATTCTCTGACTTCATAGACAATACTCTTTGTAGTGAAACATGGGGATTCCCAGCGGGGGAGATTAAAAACTAATCTCCAAGCTTATCTTACCTCTATCCTGCTTTTTTTTCCATCTAACTCCACATGGCAACCCATTTTATCTCCATTGTAAAGTAGGAAGACCACGCTGTATTTAGGGACAAAAGACCCAAATATGAGTTACGGCTTTGATGTGTTCTAGCTTTGGGATGCTGGGCAAGTTACTTGGCCATCTCTGAGTCTTCCTTTATTGAAACTCAACCTGTAATTTCATTGGGATAAGGAAATCCTGGATGGGGAACTTAATGCAAGTTAGTGCCTTTTCTTCAAATTTTAGTCTTAAGAGTTGTCCAGACCAGAGTACTGAGAAATAACAGGTGAAATTCTCTTGGTCACAAAGCCATTATGGTGTCAGAGACCAGACTAGACCTTAGCTCTTCCTGATTCCAAGGTCAGGCTCTCTGTCTACTGAAAACTACTATTATTTGTTCATAACCACCTCTCTTGTATTCTGTGCTGATTCCCTACACAATGCAACTGCTAACCACTGACATGACCTCATCTCCACTTTTCATCCCTAACATAACAGTCAGAAGCACCAAAATCATTGGCTTATGGGGGAAATGAGAACAGAAAAGGAACTCTCTTTGCTTGGTAATATCGGACCAATAATTCCAGCTAATAAGTCTAACTTTTCCAGTTTTTAAAGGCCTATTCCTATATGCACATTAATACTCTCCTATTCACTCCCAAATTCTCCCTGCCTCAACAGACACATTATAGAACTTATCATTTCCACCATAGAGACTCACAGTCCTTTGTCTCCATCCCCCAACTCAACCACAAAAGACTCTAATTTTTCTATTCTTGGCTTCCTTTGTGTGACTTGGATAGGAGACTAACTCTTGGTGCAGGTTTGACAATGGGTTCCCACCTGTTTAGTCTGTAAAGATTATGAGCCCCAGGGTTCAGAGGAGTGTTGTACATTCTCACACTAAGGGGCCTTAGCTCTGGGTTCAAGTAGACTGAGTCTGTGTCCTGGGTGATCCTGGCCCCATAGAAAGGAGTCAGTCTCTTCTCATATTCTCTGATTCATTATTCCACCTTCTTACAGCTTAGGCTTATTTCATTCCTAGGATCTTCTCAAAAGAGTCCTTTTTAGGAAGGTACTCAGTGTTGCAAAAGTAGATCAGGTATGGGGCAGATATTTATTTCCTGCACTGCAAAAGAAATGTTGAAAGACAGATAAGAGCACTTATATACAAATAGACAAATACTTAAAACATGTTATAATAGCCTATAACTCCTATTGTATTTTCCTAGGAGGTTGATGTTAAAATACATTGAGACACTTTGTGAGACAATTGAATGGGGAAAAAATCTGAGAAGAAGTCCACTGTGTTTGGGCATATCCCTTCCATCTCTGCACTGTCCAAGAAACTCAATCAAGATCCGTTATCTGGTACAATCTAGGGCATGGCGTGGGTTCATTCTCTGATCAGTGGTTTTCTCTTATGAGAACTTTTTTATTCAGAGGTTGCCTCCTATTGGGCAAATGACACCCAGACCAAGAAGATCCTAAACTCTGGAACTCATGAGGTAACTACGGAAGCTAGACACATTCATTTTAGGATTATTCAATCACCCGTGTTTAGAGAAAGAAACACAAAGCAAAAAACGTAGCTAGGGCTCTGAGATCCAGGCTCAGGCTCACCCCAACAAACATGCTTTAGTTGTCATGGGTAGCTACAAGTTGTGGTGGGGGGTGGTGAGAGGGAAGGAAATGAAATCTCCTCTCTCTCCCCTGTATGAGAAATCTAAGAGAAAGTGTCAAGCTTGGAAAAGCAGAGGAAGATTGCCACTCTCTTTAAAGTGTGTTAAGCAGGAGTCTCTGTCTGCTCAGTAGATAATACTTTTTGATACAGTCACCATCACAAGGTGGAAAAGGTAGGAGGGGACACAGGAACGAACCAAAAACTTCTGAATGTGTATGCCCTTTATCAAGGTACTCACCATAAGCATCTAAGAGGATATAGGTCTATTCCTACATGTGCTCAATGGGAGGGTCACTGTTACACTTCATTGGTGCCTTCTTTGAGCATAAAAGATTCTTTTTTATTTCCTTTTGGAGCCTTGAGGAGGAGGAGAAGCTGGCAACTGGGAGAGATGAGGTGTCATGGCAAGAATTTAGTGAAAGCTGAATTGTCACTGACTCTTATGAGTACAGTGTTGTCTGCAGTGGAATCAAAGTTGGCCTCCCTAATACCAAAGTTTGGTGGGGGGTAGTAGGACTGGGAAAAGCTCTACCCACTTGTTCATGTCACTTAGAAAACCCACAGCTCTGAGTACTTAGCTAACTAGCTATATGGAACATGAGGTGTAGTGGGAACATAGCATCTAAGTAAGGGGTCAGCATCATTCCAGCACTTATGTGTGAGGGTGGTATTCTGCTTAGCATGCAATATGGTTGATCCAGGCGATCCCCTTCCTTCCTGCTTTTGCGAGTCCACCAACTCCTCTTTACCACCTTCTCTGCTCCTTAATTCTTGAGACTAGAAACTGATGGGAAGCATTTGGGTATCCAAATGACTCCTCTCTCACTGCCTACGCTGAGTACATTGAATAAAAAGCCTGACACCTGGTTTAGACTTTTCTCTCTTAATAGCAGCTCTTCTCAGACTTACCCCCACCTTCCACCTCCCTTTCATTTTCTTCCTTAGAGGAAATTCTCTTGCATTGATTTTTGGTTGACAATAATTCCCTTGAATCTGAGTTCCAGAGGACGATTTTTCTCCTGAGGACTTCTCAAATGAACATTTCACTCAGTGTTTCACTTGAGGAAAAAAAAAATTAAACCTCAAAATTTTTTACCTTCACAAGGGAAAGTATTTTTTTTACTGTAACTGTATCTTACAGGGAAAAAAACCCCACTAACTCCACAATATTTTACAACATCCCACAATGGAAACTAATTGCAATAAGACTTAGAAGTATTACTAAGGAAAACATATCAATATTTTTACAACTAATTCCTTTTGAAAGTTTGAAATGATAAAAAATTGGATAAAAGTTTTAGATCTTAAAGTTCACTTTTTTAATTTTATAGAAAAAAGAAACTGAGACCTCAAGAATAGACAACTTGTTCTAAGTCATACAATCAAATAATATCAATAGTGTGGATTTGTCAAATCTCTTCTTTCTTTGAGAGCTGTGGTTTATTTTTGTTTCCTTTTGGGAAGGGGGAATCATTACCTCAGTTCTCCATTTCACTTTGGGGAAACAGTCATGGTCCCTGTCTAAAATCTGTGTATTCACATGAGATTCTCAAGTTATAACCAATGCAAGTTCCTCATCTTGTTCACAGGGAGACAAAACAAAGATATTAGTTTAGAGTTAGAAGGGTCCTTGGTGGTGAAGTGATTAGAAAGATGAGGAAATTAACCTGAAGGGGGTAAATGATATTCCCATGAATATAATGGAAGCAAATGACCGAGATGGAATTTGAACTCAGCTCTTCAGATGACAAGTCTAGTTTTCTTTCTTTTATACCACAGAATTTTACCTAAAATCTAAGGAGCCCTGTTCTCTGGTAACTGAGCTTTGGCTTATGATTGTATTTTAAAAGGCTCTACATGCCTTAAAAATAAAAAAAAAAGTATTTTAAAACCTTTCTTGTTCGTTCACTTGACACTAAAAATAGGATGACAGAGGGATTGGGGGATAAGCAGCCCGAGCAGAGTTGAGTCGGTTGCCATGGCAACCAGTGAACCATTTAGCTGTATTTGCCTTGACTGCAAGGTTTCTGGGAGTTTTCTCCCCTTCCTTCTTTTGTTGGGGGGAGGAAGAGGACATGGCTTCCTTTTTATTATATAATATGATGCCAAATTCTTTACTTCCCAAGTCAACCAGTCTCCTTAAAAACTCTCTTTTCCTTTTCTCTTGCTTGTTCGCCATTCTCAGTATAGCCAGATCTTTGTGAAGAGTCCTCACTGAGATGAGAGGACGGTGCTAGATTTCTACCCATTTATCCGCATAGTGGGGCTTTTCCTGGATTTTTATCCAGTCTTTTCAAACTTAGCTCTGTGAAAATCTTTCCTACCCCCTCCCCTTTGGAATACAGATACTTAAAACCCTATCTCCTCTCCTTGCAGTTCTTTAGCACTCTATTGGCAACCTCTCCCCAGCAGTCTCCTTGAACTTCAAGAGAGAGGAGGAGAAAGGCTGCCTTTCCCTAAAGTCAGGCTTGGCTACCTTTATCCTGTGATTCTGGAATCTGTTGTATTTCTTCCCAGTCCTGTGCTGAAGGAACATTTCTGAGGAACTGTATGGAAGCTCATTCTGAATTGGCTCTAGGCCAACTTGTGGTATAAGCATCTTTGGCAATGTTCCTTCCCACTCCAATCTATCATTTCTGGAAGATCTCTTCTATCAGGAATCTACTGACTATCTGCAGGGGTGGGGAACCTGCCACTTTAAGATCAAATGTGGCCTTCTAGGTCCTCAAGTGAAATCCAGTTTGGATTTCATCAAAGGACCTTACTTGAGGACCTAGAGGGCCACATGTGACCTCAAGGCCTCAGGTTTCCCACCCGTGATCTAGAGCTTAGAACCCTACACTGTGACTTGAGATTCTTTGTGTTTTCTTCTCTGACAATAAAACTTGCCTGGTGTGTGTCTAATTTTTTCAGAGCCTTGTGAGTGGGCTGGTTAATGAGTCCAAATGGATCAAAGGGAGCCATGAAAAATTCCCAACCTTTGTTTTTTGCTCAAGGAAGACTGAACGTGGATGAGAAATTAAATGAATGAGTACTCTTATTACCAGGTAGCTACTGTGAAGCGAGTCTGCTGGACATTTACAATTTAACAAACACTTGTTGAAGGAATAAAATACATGGTTTCTGTTCTCATGGAGCCTCCCAATCTAATCAGGGAGAAAGCGCATAAACATCAAACAGACATAAGAGCACAAAAGAGAGATATATGGATTAAAAAGGTATGATAAAAAAATTCTGACAGAGAGATGAAGGAAACAAGCCATGAAAATGAGAACTGCAAACTGTCCCCATTCATGTCTATCTCAAAAATACCAACTGCCCCATACCTGGTACATTTTGGAGATAGAAATTTTATTCTACTCCTGATTAGTTTGAACAGGTTTAGGAAGCTTGAAGAAGCAAAGATGCTTTAGCAATATGAAACTAGTGATTGGGTCCAAGAACAAATTGTCCTATTAGATGAGAATGGTAAATTTTGATGATTTAATGTTATTACTAAAATCAATCAATTAAAAAAAAATGGAAAATAATTCCATGGAAGAAACTTCAAATAAAGGCACATTAATGTCTCTGGACCCAGGTATGTGAAACACCTTCATGATGTGACATTTAATTTTTTTTTAGTACTTTATAAATTTCAGGATATAAGCTTGATCTGATGTTCATCCAATCAGATCTCAGATATTTGTAAATTTAGATAATTCCTAATGAAAAACCCTATTTTCATGAAATTCTATCACTCCTCTATAAAAGGTCCACATGCCAGTTTTGACATTTTGATGATAGGTGTGGGGGACATAGATAACTTTGACTGAGGAGCACTCTGCTCTTGGATCTTCCATGTTCCTTGGGGTGGAAGTGGAGGATGGCAGTGAATAACTGTCAGCCTCTTGGTTGACAGGAAGTCTCTCACCATCTGTGCCTCTTTCCTGTTTGTATTTCCTTCTTTTCTTACTTTTTCTTTCTTCTTATGCTTTTTGATAGGGTTTAATTTGCAACCAAATATCTCAGAGTAAAAAAGAAGGAACATCTCTGCAAAACCCTGAAGTTATGTCTGCCAAATTTTGTCCTTCCCATCCTTTAAACCTCTGATCAAGACTTGTTTTTCCATGAAGTCTTTTCAGAATAATCCTGTCTATATTGAGTTACTCTAATCACTGCCTTTCATCTTTTTCGTCTTTCTATTTATATAGAACTTCTGGACACAGTTGGTTTTTTCCTCATAAAATTTACCAGAGTTCTATGGAAAGAAATAAGAAAAAAGAATATGAGCAGGCAGAGTGGAATCCTGACCTTTTTCAAAGATAGGGTAGAAGAATCTGCCAAAGGAGAAAAGGACACTTGGGTGAACATTTAGAACAAACAAATAAATATTAGATTCTTTGTGAAGAGTAGAAAGCTGCATGCTTGGAGAAGGAAGCAGCATAAAGGTGGTGTCAGGTGAGAAAACAGAAGAAAATCTGGAAGAGAAGACTCATGGTAGCTGTTGACCTTTTGCTAAAGTGTACTGAAACAAATAACTGCTGACCTGATGAGAGAGTTTGATTGTCTTTGTAGATCATGTATCCAGGATATGAGTGAGACATTTCCAAGATTTGTTAGAATAGAAGACTACTACCATTTTCTGAAGATTCATATGGGGACAAATGGTTCTGTCAGAAGGAAACTATAAAGCATTGATAAAGAGGATCAAGTTTCGGGCAAAAAGCTAAACACCAGAGGGGTCTGTTGCATGGTTTCCTTAGTGCTGCATATTCAAGGAAGGGTTGCAGAAGCTAAATATCAACTTGGGAAATAAACAGCTGGCTAAGAAGATAGTGGCTGAGAATGGACCGTGATTTTCTGGATTATGTCTTAAAATATAAGAATGACAGAATGACAGACTCCTGGACAGGGATATATTATGCTAAACAAAAAGTTGGTTGATATTTACTTGTCTGATACCTTTAACAGCTAATATAAAGACCTTTAAACTAAAAAATGAAGGCCTTGAGTGGTACTAGAGACTTCCATAAGAGCACAAAAAAGAGATATATGGATAAGGAAGGGATAATTAAAAATTCAGACAGAAAAGAAGGAAACAGGAGTACTGAAAATGGACATGTGCATTATTTTAGTTTTTTTTAAATCCATGGGCAATAGTTTCATGGATTCACTTTGGACTTTTTCCTCTGCTATTTCAGAGATCTTATTAATACTATTTATGAAAGTTGATAAACTTGGAGCTCTCAGGCTAGAGAAAATATCTTTCTTTTTGAGCTCTAACATATGGTTTTATGTGGGAAAGGGACGTCAAACTTTAAAAAGAGAATGAAAATTAAAACATATCCAAGAGGACTATCAAAATGGACTCCAGGCATCATCCAGGTGAAGGTGGAAGGATTGGGGAGGTGGAGAGGAAGAAAGAACTTTAAGGAGGTTTTTAAGATATGACAATTCATCAGGTTCAATATTAATGCTTCTATTATATTTCCTACAAAGCAGGAGGTAATAACTCACTCTATACTTTGTTCCTCGTTTTGAGATGTAACCAGTGAGACACTCTGAAGGTACAGATCGAGCTGTGACACCATTCCCATGCCCAGCCAGCTTCATAGTTTCTCTCTCTCCCAACTCCTGTCCTCACATGAAGGGATTTCAACATGCATATTGGTACACCTTGAATATGTTAACTTCCCAATTCATCAATTTACTCAATACCCATTATTCAACCTCTTTTCAGTGGTCACGCCCTTGATTGCCTTATCACTAACTGGTATTCTACTTCCTTATTTTTGAGCTTTGAAATATCTTTATCTAATCATAATCTTTTATCATTTCCTCTTTCCTTATGTCTTAGGATTCCAACCCTGTTTTTCATTCTTATTGTGCTCTTCCTTCTCTCCACTTTTCAGTACTTTTCCAAACTGCCACCCCTGTACTAACTATATTGTCCTGCCTTCTTTATCTCGATCCTTTGGCAAATCAATTCAATTCCGCATGATCTTCTACCTTTAACTTCCCTTCCCTATTTTTCTCCACTCTTTCTACAACCCAATCTTGGATTATTCTTGCCATTTTCCTCTTTTGCTTCCATAGACATGCTACTGAACTGTGATGACTGGATCCACTACAAATTTATATTATCTAATCTCCACTAGATTAATTGAGGCCTCACTGAAGCAAAGAAAATTTTTCCATTTTAATTCACTTGGTATGCTACTTTCTACAATGCCTGTCCCTAATCTTATTTCTTCTTAAGCTTTCTGTGACACCCCTTTCCCACACTCTTGGCTGAGGATGAAGTCGCATACTTCGTTGAAAACACTGACATTATCCACCAAAGGCACCTCCTTCTCTCCTCTTTATCTCACATCATTCAAACATCTCTCCCCACTATCTCTTCCTTCAGTTTGGTCTTGGATGAAGAAGTGGTCCTTCTTTTTGGCAAGGCCAATCTTGTGACCTTAGTCCCATCTTTTCCCAGTATCTCCAGCCAGTTGCTCTCACTCTCCTCTCCACTCTCTTGTCTTCATTCTCTCCTTATTTACTTGTTGCTTCCCTGCTGCCTACAAACATGCTCTTGTCTCCTACTTTTCAAAGCATCTTACTTAATCTCATCATTCCACTTGTTATTGTCCAGTATCTCTCCGTGCTTTTGTGACTAAACTCTTGAGAAAGTTGTCTACACTCACCTCTTCCACTTCCTCTTTTCTCACTTTATTTTACAACTTCTGTAGTCTGGATGCTGCCCTCATCATTCAACTCAAGCCACCCTCTCCAAAGTTACCAAAGAGCGTTGAATTGCCAAATCAAACAGATTTTTCCCAATCATGATTCTTCTTGACTCTTCTGGAGGCTCTGGCACTGTGCCATCAGATGTTGCAATTGTAGGACCACCTTGTCCTAGTTTGAGTTCCCAGTTCCCCAGAATTCTCTCCTCTCAGATACATGAAAGGAATGTAATAAAAATCCATAAAAGCATACTAGGGGGAAAAGACTAGCTATGTGCTTGTTTGTAGAAGTTAGATAAGAGGTGGATAGTCTGTTTTACTGCATTGCTTTGAGTTACTTGAGTGGACCCACTCTGGAGAATTTCTGGAAGGTCATGGACAAGAATGCCACAGAATAAGAAGTTGTAGATGAGTTGTAAACTACACCATGGAAGGGATTATTCATACTTATTTGCTCATATATTCTTTCAAATATTAAGGTGTTCATGAAAGATGGAAGCCTTATCAAGTGTAAGATGTAAAAGCTTGGTATGGCCCTGTAAGAATAGTGTCAAGAGTGCTAGAACTCACAATGAGCTGAGGCAGACAAAGAAAATGTGAAACAATAAAACAGAATGAATGGATTAAAAAAAAACTGTAATGGGGAAAATATTATAAACGGAGGCCTAGGCTGGCTAGATTTCAAGTGAGACATGAACTTAGAGGTCATCACATCCAAGCCCCTCATTCTACAAATGAGGCCTAGAGAGATTAAGTAATTTTTATCAATGTTACATGTACATAGCAGGGCTGTAATTTAAATTGAAGTGCTCTGACTCCATATCCCTTGCCTTTTTTACTGTCCCATAATGTCTACTTGGCAGATAGGACTGCTGCTTAGGGTGTATGCCATGAGGATAACAGATGCTCTAGAGAAGTTGGAGCTTTTCAGCTTTCATTTGCTTCTGTTTTCTCTGATAAGGAGAATGATATTTGAATAAAAAAAGGCAGAAGAAATGCAGTTAATCAAGGAGCTGATATCCAAGATGAGTAGAAAGATAATATGAGAGCCATCAGTTTGCCTTGAAGATTACAAATCCTTAGGTTACTAAGGATTACAATACAGAATACTGACATAATTGGTGGATGAACTAGTTGAACAACTGTCAGATGTCTTTGAAAGATCATGGAGAATGGGAGAAGTATAGCAGGATCATCACCAATTTTCAAAAAAAAAAGGAAGAAAATAGATTCTGAAAATTATAAGCTAATGAGCTTGATTTTATTCCTTGGCAACATTGTAAAATATATCATTAAGGGTATATTAAAGGTAGTTAAGATGGCTAGTGAACATGTAGAAAAGGACAAAGAGCTGTAATGTTGTCTTGTCAAAGACATATCATTTAAAGGCATTTTATTTTTTGATGGGCTTACTAAACTGAGAGATGAGATGAATTTTTTAGATAAAGGTGACTGATAAAATGTCAACAACTACTGACCCGTATTTCTCCTCTCTAATAAGAAATCTTTACGAGGATCATACTTAAACATGAATTCAGGCATCATCAGTGAGGATATTAGTAGGGAGTAAGCAGACTTTCAAAAATGGTATTCAACAGTAGACCACATCTTTGTCATCTCAAAATTGGTTTAAGGATACAGGAAATATAAGATCTTACTGGGCTTATTGTTTGTTAAATATTTAAAAAATTCAGCTCAAAAGAACAAAACATCTTTTATGAGAACCAAAATTGCTCTTTTGCAACAAAATGTCTCCCATCTATATATAAAAATTATTTAAGATTCCTTGGAAGTTTTAATATTAGAAATTACTATGGTCAATGACCTTCTGATAATAAGATCAGACAAGGAATAAAACAGATAAGTATATGCTTACCAAAAGTATTTACCACCGTGATGAGAGAGATCTAATAAAAAGTCTGGTTTGAGGAAAGATTCCTCAGAGATGACGAGCTTCTGCAGATACTTTTGTTTGCAAATGACATGTTTATTTCTCAAGTCCCAAGATATTGCAGAGACTTGAAGGAGAGATGTATAAGCATTCAAAGGACTCTGGTTTGTTCAGCAATACAGGAAATACCAAATGAATTAAGGTACCTATTGCCCAGACTTTAGCATGTATATGAAAGAGCACTCTATAGAATTTGTTCAATATATATCTGGGACAGTATATATATCTGGGACAGACAATATAGGTGCTGATTCCAGAGTTGAAAAGGAGGAAGAGAAAAAGATGGATTGCTTTAGGAAAATTATAGAATACTTTTATTGAGTTAAAGTTTTCCAAAACACCAAAGACTCATATTTCAATAGAAATATGTATGTATATACTTATATATGTATATACATATGTGCATACATGCACATATATGTATGTATTTTTTTTTTTACCAATATTGCTGGATGGCAGTAAAATCTGGAGCACCACTGTCTCCAAAAACCAAAGATTAAAATTCCACAGAGGACCATGAAAAGTCGCATGGAGTTGGGAGTAGCTTGCAACATATGGCTAAGAAAAAACTCTGAAGAACAGGAACAAAGAATGGAAAGAAACAAAGAAAGGTGAGTTGATTATGGGGCTAGAGTGAGAGATAACAAGGGGTAACAGTATATTCCACTGCTTTGGATAGTGGGAAAAAGCAAGAAAAGTTTCCAGCACTTTGGGTGGACTCTGATGAACTCTCAGGAGGATAAGGATGAGTCACAGAATGGGGCTGGTAGGAATGAGTTACAATCTGCATTATTGGAGGGGATGACCATTTAATGAGAGCACAGATACTGTTGAGTATTGAGTATTTGACAATTTTACCTATCCTTCCCAAATTTGTTTTCCTTCCCAAATACCTTGAGCTTAAAGGTCAAGGATCTTAATCTGAAGGCATAATGTTAATTAGAGTTAAAGATCTTCCCACCCATTAATAGGCCTCACCAGGAGTCCATTAAGGGAAGCTTGATTTTGCAGGAAGGTCCATACCTTTTGTTAATTAATGAGGCACTGGGTCATGAAGGTCATGCCCTCCACTCTGTTACTTGATTTTCAAAATTTTTTTTGAACTATTCTGTGACCTGAGACCAATTCATATTTTTCTTGGAAGCTTTGGATTGAGGAGCTTTGACTTTATTTTCTTTTGTTTTCATGCTTTGGTCTTCCTTGTCACCAAAGTAAGATTCTATTGTCTGATTTTTTTTCGGGTTTTTGCTCATTTCCCCAGCCATTTGCTTGACTTTTGAGCTCTTTGTTAAGGTAGATCTCTGCTTCCAGTGGGAGTGGGGGGATGTACTGTCCGCCACTGTATTCCACCACAATCTGTGGTCCTAAAGCTCCAGAAACAGTCACTATCTCTGCTCTTGCTGCTACTGTGGCTGCTGCAGGTTCCTCGATCCCCTTCCCCCTCTGCTGCCCTAGAGCTGAAGCCTGACCACTCCACTCTCCCACACTGGTCCCATATGCTTTTTCCACTGACCTTACAATTTGTTCTTGGCATTTTGGGGTCTGGAAGTCTGGAAAATGCCATAGGTGCAAGAGATTCAGTGTCCCCAAGGCCTGCTTAGGTCTTGTCTGTGTCATCGCGACCCATGCTGGACTGCACTCTGCCCCCAGTGTGGCATGATAGACACTTCCCGGTGACCTTCCAGGCTGTCTTGGGCTGGGGATCTACTTCACTCTGTCATTCTGTGGGTTTTGCAACTCCAGAATTTGTTTAGAGCCTATTTTTATAGATATTTGGCTGGTCTTGGCAGAAATGCTCTAGAAAGTCTGTTCTATTACTCTGCCATCTTGGCTATGCCCCCTCTGTCCCATGCACTCACTCTTAGGTGAGGTTTTGCTTTTAGGGGCTTACTCTCTGAAAACTGTATACATTTTCTGAAATGAGATTTTTTTGGAGGCTTACTCTTTGGAAGAATGTGATATGACCAGATGAAATTCTGGAAAGTTGTTATGGAGCCCCTCCCCCTCTTCATTTCTCTGCTTGTATTTTCTCTGTTGGTGAATGCAATTAAAGAAGATTGTTGACCTCTCAGAAGTTACTTTCCTTTTAGTAAAGCAGATCTAAGAACCTGTGCAGCAGATCATCTTGGATGTGTGTCCGAGGGCTTGCTGCTACAGAAAAATACCTCCCATAAAGGCAGACATGAGCTCTGGTACCTATGCGAGGACATAGGCAATTCTTCTGATTAGTTCTCAGTGACTTTGGCTGTTCCAAGGCTGTTGGACAGTTGGGGTGATGAACTTCTTTTTGGGAAGAATAATTCATACTTTGTGTTCTATAAAAGCAAGCTGTGAAATGCCTTGACTTTTGAAAGATGTTTTCTCTCCCTTGGCCTTCTGAACTGGAATTTGGGGTGGGAGGGTAGAGTTTAGAAAGGACACTTATTTATCCCTCTCGAATGGGAGTAGAAAATAGTAACTTACAGAGGAAGCACCTGGTGAGATCTGTTTGCTTGTCCAGATGGCCTAAGTTTCCTGGGCCTGATGTTCCTGTCAGTCTTCTGCCTTTTTGTTTCCATTTCTGAGCATAGGACAGAGATAATTCCTTAAAGTGGAGTGTCACTCCTTTAGACAGGTATATAACAAAACCTGACATGTGCTTCTGTATGGACTGAGAAAAGAAAACCTGTGACTAGAACTTGCCAGCTCTGAGGGTTATCTAATGGATAATCCCAAGTTTGATTGGTACCAAGTTCAAGCGTTGTATGGTTCTTGAAGAAGGAAGGAGAATGGGAATATAGCTTCTACATGTGCAGAACTGGGGGAAACTGGAGGAGATTGAGACCTCAACCATCCTTCCCTGACAATTGCCACAAGTTGCTTAGAGAGTGCAGGTCTAATGTAACTGGGGACTGCTTGTTCAGCAACTCCCCAAATTCCTTTCCTTTCTGGTGGGACATCTCATGGACTATTTGAATGTTTTATGTTTCTATATTTGTTTACCCATGGGGTCCTAGAAGTTCTCTGCACCTTACACAAGGAAAATAAAAGTTATCTTATATCCATTACCCATATTGTACATTGATTGTCTGTGTGAGAGTTAGGGATCCTCTTAAGTACATTTGGGAAACCTAGATATAAGTTAGACTTTGAGTAAATAAATGAATTTTCCTGGGAATATTCCAGATGGAGTCACAAGTCAAAGAAAGAAACTGACAGTCCCCTTCCAGATCAAACTTCATCTATGTGAGTCCACATTACTTTGGAGTCTTTGAGCTAAATGCAACATGAAAAGAAAATACCTGAGTTCTAATAAGTGCTACTGGAGAACCTCAGAATCTAAGTTGGAAGGACTCTTATGCCCTTTTCTCCAGCTCTTAACATAAGAAGTCCAACTAGAGTTCTCACATGCTTGGAAGATGGGACGAGAAAGTCAAAAGGCAGTCAGTCCCTCATTTTAAGGTCTACTGATGTTTACCAAGACTTGGGGCTCAGGGGTCAGTCCTCTTTAACAAAATTCTCTATCATGGGGTAGAGGGAGGCCTGTGGAGTTGTGCATGCCATTTAGTGAGGAGCCAAAATTTCAATTCTGTTTCTAACCCTGTCCAATTGCTATGGAGACAAAGCACATGCTCTAATGAAAAATGCTATTACACATGTGCGCATACATACAAATCCTGACAACATACTTGAAGACTTTCAGTGAGGGGGAACCCAGCTATCTCTAAAAACAATCCATCTGTTTATTACACATGTATATACATGCATACACACAAATCTCTATAACATGCTTGACATATGGTCATCCACCCAGAGCTGATTAGGGGTTTTGAGTGGAAAAAGTTTAAGGAGCCTTGACCTAGGCTTTGATTGAAAACCTCCAGTGAAAAGGAACCCAGCTACCTCTGAGAGCAACCCATCCATTATACTTCTGGAGAGTGCTAATGGTTAGTAAGTTCTTCCCAACATCAGTCCTTAATTCATCCTTTGGCAACCTGAACTTGTTGCTCCTGGGTCTAATAGTGAATTTTGCCTTATTTTAACAGAAGAATATCTCTGGCAGCCTGAAGATTCTAAGGGAACTTTGTATTTCCATGTTAAAATTTTATAATCTTCTGTGGTGCTTAGATTTTTATTTTGGTCTCCTCATTTGTTTAATAGTTATTCTTTCTCCAGTGACATCTCTTGGCAAGCATTATGAGTTCTTGTGCTAATCACTGTGGATGAAGAAAGCATACAATATGTGCATTCTGGATGTTATCATAATCAGGAGTCTTTTACCAGAATAAAAGATGCATTTTCTCCTTTCTTTGATAGAGCTAATCCTAATTTCCATATGTCATTATGAGGACAAGAAATTACATGAGGTGTCCAGTGAAAATAATTGAATTTTAATAATACTCAACCATAATTAGTATCCTATGACATGTATGCAAAAGGTGGCAAGCTGGCTGGTTGTCAGTGGCATGTCAACAATGCACTACAGACACGCTATGTGACCTAGATGACTGGCTGTTTGACAGCAACAAACCAGAACCGTGAATAGACCTAAAAAGCATCATGCAAGGACATATAGGAGGAGGAATTATTAGAATACAGAGAATGAAGAGCCCAAATGTAGATGGTGGGAAGACAAGTGGGGGTTATCATGTAGCTGACAAAGTTTTGCATCACCTGGAGTTTCATTGTCTCTTCAAGATGACAAGCTGGAGAGAATGACTCTAGGTGTGACCTGTCACTAGAGTCTGATCTGGTCATTTAATCAACTCACTCCAGGTTATTAATGAGAAACTTTGGTGGGCTTCATAATTGGTCACTTGCAAAGTGGATTTGGAGTCTGAATAAATGAGTTTAAGTCCTAACTCAGGTATTTACATTTTGGAGTAGCCTTGAGCAAGTAACTTCACCTCTCTGGGCTTCAGTTTCTCCATCTGAAAAATGAGGATTGGACAGGATTACCTCTAAGATCCTTTCCAACCCTAAATATATGATCCTTCACCTTGATATTTGAATTCTTCCCCTGTTGTCCACTTTGTGAAGAAGTGTATTTTTGCCAGATTCTGAGAGTCTATGATATGAAATGCTGTACTAGGTAGGAATTGAAAGAAGCTGACAAAACCTATAATTATTCATCATTTTGTAGATATCACCATTCTAAAGTCAAGTAAAGTCAACAAATCTTTAAGGGCTTACTATGTTTCAGGCATTATGCTAAGTGCTGGGGATACAAAGAAAGGCAAAACAGTCCTGGCCCTCAATGACCAGAAACTCTGAGGATCCCTGAGGGTCTTCCCATCCCAGATTGATATCTTTGTGATGGTAAACTGAATCATTTTTTTGTCTCAGTTCTTAGCTACACCTTAGCTATTGAATGGATGTGGCCTCAGACAAACTGGGATCTGGGAAAGACCTTAATTTAGAAAGACCAAGGTCACCCTAATGTATCCTGAGCCATCTCCAGGTATCTTCACCTTTGTCTTGCCAGTGGACTCTGATGACTTCAGAGGAGAGGGTGAGGTTGACGACTTTGCACAGCTATGCTTCATTCAAATCCAAGTCAAGACATCACCCTCATGACATCATTGGTCCTCTTTGAGAATGAAAAACGAACAATAACCTTCTCATCACCAACACTGTCTTTTGCTTATCTAACCATCATGGATGCCCCAAATATTGTATGGATGCAGCAAACGTTAGTGTTTAATAGATATATCATTACAAGGAGAAAAGACAGGCAGGATGGTAGAGTGATAAAGATGATGTGTGGCACAGAGTGCTGAACTGATCATAGACTCATCCTCCTCAAGCTAAAAATTCATATTTGACAAAAATGAAGGCCCCAAGACAAGAGTCCTCTAAGGAGAGTCACTGTCAACAGATTGGAGCACTTCTCTGTGTGTGAACAATTCATTGCTGACCTGGATGTAAAGCTGAGTCAGCACACAGCAATAGTGGAGCAGAAAAGGAGTGGGCAGCTTTCAGAGACTCAGAGTACAGCACTGCATTTGCTCATTTGGGCCAGAACACTTGCAAACATCAGGACTAGCTTGACAAAAATGATGGAGAAATTCAGAAACTGCTAAATGAGGAATAAGAACTTCATAGTTTGGGATGCTCCGAAAGAAAGTGTGGGAGAGAAGAGGTACTGGATTGCACACCAAAATGAAGGTCTATGGAGCCACTGCACAGACCTCATTGTTGTATGCCTGTGAAACCTGGACAACATACTAGCACCATGCCAGGAAACTGAATCGTTTCTATTTGAATTGTTTTAAGAAGATTATGAAGATCATCTGATAAGATAAGGTACCAGACACTGAGTTCCTCTTTCAGGCTGAACTGCTGAACATTCAGACTGTACAGCAAAGAGTATAACTCTGATGGGCTAGGCATGTAGCCTGAATGGCAAATGAATGCTTATGTAATAGACTATTTATGAAGAGCTTGCACAAGGCAAGTGCTAGGTTGTAGTCAGAAAAAGCAATACAAGGACACTCACAAGGTCTTTCTGAAGAACTTTAGTATTGAGTGTGAGATATGAGAGACATTGGCACAGGAATACCCAGCATAGGATGCCCACATAATGAAGATACTGTACTCCATAAGCAAATCATTAGCAAAAAGCACAACAATAGCACAAAGAAAATGTGAGTTGCTTAAACCCAGAGACATCTGTAAAAGCAAGCACCCTGACACATCAGGGATGGCCTGCTATCACAGGTTCTTTGATCTGCTTTTCTAAAAAGAAAGGCAACTTTTAAGCAGTCAACAATCTTCTTTAATTACATTCATCAACAGAGAAAATACAAACAGAGGGTGGAGCTAAGATGGTGGAGTAGAAAGACTCACATATGCTAGCTCCAAACCCACAGCCCATAATTATCTATAAAAAGAATTCCCAACAAATTTTGGAACAGTGGAGCCACACATCAATGGGGTGAAGGAGATTTCTGTTCCAGAGAGCCCTGAAAAACTGATCCCAAAGGTCCATCGCACACCAGACGGAGCAGAGCACAGCCCTTCCCTGGCTGCGAGGCACAGAGAGGAACAGATCCGAGCAGGCTTCAGGGACAGAATCTACATCGTCTGTGAAGGTCCCTCCACCCACAGATGCATAAGTCAGTGAGAGAGCTGTCTGGATGGGCTGAGAGGGGAGCGAGGTGTCTCCATAACTCAGGCCCCCTCGGAAGGCAGCAGCAGAGGCAGCAGGCGGACAGAGGCTCCCAGAGCAGGCAGGAGCTCGGCAGGAGCTCCTTTACTGAAGGTCTCTGCATAAACTCCCTGAGGGAACTGAGCCTGGGAGGTGGCCCTGCCCCAACCTGAGCACCAGAACTTAAGCTCCTATTGAATAGCAGCCAGGCCTGCCACTGAAAGCCCTGAGGCTGGGGAGCAGCATTTGAATCTCAGACCCCAAGCACTAGCTGGGCAGATCTGGGCCAGGGGTGGAGAGGAATCTCAGAAGTCAAGTAACTGGCTGGGAAAATGCCCAGAAAAGGGAAAAAAAAAATAAGACCATAGAAGGTTACTTTCTT
>CM053770.1:154851891-154867966 GCA_028658325.1 Potorous gilbertii
ACTTTTGTAATGGAGCAGCGGTGGAGCTCCAGCCTGCTCTGCCCGTAGCTGCCTCTGCCGCGGCCGCAGCCTCCCAGGGGGTCCGAGTCCCGGAGATACCTCGCTCCCCTCTCAGCCCGTCTCTCTCACTTACCTGTGCGTCTGTGGGTGGAGGGACCTTCGCAGCTGCCAGAGATTCAGGTCCCTGCCGCCTGCTGGGCTCTGCTCGCTCCTCTCAGTGCTGCGTCGCCGGGGCGGGGGAGGGGAGCGCTCGGCAGGGCAGGACTCCGCTCCCGTCCGGGGCACCCCTGCGTTCGGTTTTTCAGGGCTCTCTGCAGCAGAAATCTCCTTCACTGTGTTGCTGCGCGGCTTCCACTGTTCCAGAATTTGTCAGGAGTTCTTTTTACAGGAAATCTATGGGCTGTGGGTTTGGACCTACCATAGGTGAGTCTTTCTACTCTGCCATCTTCGCTCCGCCCCCCCTATAATATTTCTTAATTGTGTTTGATGTCTTCTGTTCATACATTTTTTTTCAGGCTTATTTTTTAGATTGTAATTTTGTATATGGGTCAGTCACTTCTGGAAATCTCGGATTTCCTTGATGGGTCCCTTCTATAATATGAATGCCTCTACCCCTGGTTTATTTGGAAGTAATGACTAATATTACTAGCCCTAGCTTCTGTCTCATTCTCCTGTAGATATAGACTTCAGCAGTTCTTTTTTGTCTCCTCTTCTTTCCTTACCTAGACTACTTCAATACAACCTTCTCATTGTTCTCTAAGTTTCTTGTTTTGTCCTTTCCTTACTCCTTGTACTACAGCTGCCAATATCATTATTCTAAAGCTCAAAAACCTTCACTATCTCCCTACTGCTTCCAGGACAAAAAATACATTGCTCAGGTTGGTATTTAAGATGCTCCACAAAGCTCCAAACTGTCTTCCCAGACTTACTTCATAACCCCCTTAAGAATTTTATATTCTAGCCAAACCAGACCGCAAACTCTTCCCCAAACTTGACATTCCATACTGTTTCCATGGTGTCTCATAAGACCCGCTGTCATACCTAGAATGCATACTGTCCTCATCCCCTTCTGTCAGAATCCTTGCTTCTTTAAGACACAATTCAGGTACCACCTCCTCCACTGAAGCCTCCCTTGATCCTTTCAGTTGCTAAGACTCTCCTCTTCCCCTAATGACCTTGTATCATACTTAGTGATATTCATGTTCTATGCCTCGTGGAATGTAATACCCTCGAGGATGAGGACCGTTTTGCTTTTATCTCTGTATTCTGAGTGTGTTATTATGGACTTAATCAATCTTTGCTGAATTGAGTAGTTAAGAGCTAACCAAAAATTAAATGGGCTAACTCTGGAGGCAGTGACTTCCACATTGTAGATATATAAATAAAGAAAGGGATAGTCACAGCTCGGAAACTGAAATTCCCTTCCAAGTCTGCAATCCTACAGTTCTACCATGTTTTCATGGGCCCTTGCACCAGGCCAGGACTTCTGAGATTGTGTTATCTGACATATACTCAAACAGAATGAACATTTATTGAACTGTTTTGCCCTAGGATGAGAAAATGAATAGTTTCATCATAATACAGAACTACAAGTTAGTCTTTTAGCATCAAGGGATTCAGGTCATTTTGAAGTTAAGAGAAAGGAATGGAGTCTTGAGCTCTGGAAACATAATATGGGTGAGGTGCATATCTAGCATCAACACCAGTCTCAAAAAGATATATTAATACTGTATTGTACATTTTTTGAAATTTTATTTATTTTTAATTTATGGAATAAAACAAGCATTTCCCTAACATAGCATAATTTTTTTTTAAAAAAGGATGATTTTGCGTGATTTATTGTGTACAATTTGCTATTCTTTTTAAATATATAATAAAGTTATCATGTAAGTTTTTTTCTTCCCTTAAGGTAGCTACCATTGGACATAAATATGTACATATGTAAAAATCATTCTATAGACCCTTCTATTTATCAATATTTTCTCTGGATTCAGATAGCATCTTCCTTCATATGTCCTTTGAAGTTAATTTGGGTACTTATAATAATCAAAATTACTTAGTCACTCAAAATTGTTCCTAAAATAATATTGCTATTAGAGTATACAACCTTCTCTCATCAAGGACTCTGAGAAAGGCTTTTTAAACCATAGAAAATATTATCTCTTAATGTTGTCAGTTTTATAAACAAGGAGGCTTATATTATGCTTCCACATCAGTGATTTGTTCATTCAGTGACTATCTGTAAATAGAGGAAAATAAGGCATTTCTTCATCCTTGTTTTCTTTACAAAGTCATAATGTCATAGAACTGCAGTGAATCTTGGAAAAAACATCCTCTGTACCTTTAGGGGAATAAATACCTTTTGAATCCTCTGTCCCTAGTGAAAATTATGAACTCAACAGATTTCAGCAAGCCCAATAATGGGGATATTATGAAGCCTCTAAGGGTATCTGTTGTGCCAATGCTATACCTATAGCAGTTATTATGGATATGCATGCATATTTCCAGGGTAAATTTGCAAAATATAAACTCTCTTCCTCAAAGACAAAACCAAGATATTTATTCAGACACCAGAAAGCCAAATCCATCATAGTAACAAAGAAACCTATGCACATTATCAATGCAGGGAGCCTGACCATCCCCTAAGCCTTCCCTCCATCAGGTCTTCCCACAAACAAGCTCCCTTGGGCAAAATCGCTCCCTCTCTCACTCATGCTAGCTGCTCTGCTCTGCTCTCTTTCAACTCAATCCCAATTCTGCCTCATTCTCTTTTCTGCTGCACCTTTCCTGCTCTACCCATTCAGCAAGATCCTTCCACCATGGCTCCATATGACTCAGGCTGTGGACTGGGTCAAAGCTCAAAGTAGGTCACTTGGACCTATTAAGGGGCATGGAAGATCTTCAGATTTGCTTACCATTACAGTATCTTTTCCTCAATCTCCTCCTACCCACCTATCTTAGGTCCCTATTACCTTTCTGCTCTCTTCCTATCTTTCACAGCAAAATGAATTGACAGGAAAAAAATCTGAAAATAGATCACAGGAATAACCCCCTATAAATTTAAATTGGTAGAAAAGTATTAAACTAAAGGAATGAAGCTGTAATTAGAATTTTAGGCCTCAGCAAGCAGGTGTGGGATCAATGAGAAGGAAAGTTGCACTTTCCTGAACCCCTAAAATTATATGAAGTGCAATAAGAATATAGGATGTTATGTATAATAGGACTCCTGCCCTATTTGTGTCAATGATGACTGAGACAAGGGGACTAGCATTCAGTGGAAGAAGTCTATGATCAGAATCCCATAAAACATGGATGGATTGTGTCAGGAGGTGCTGGTTCAGTTAATGAAGGAAAAAGACACTGGAAGGAGGCTTAATTAAAGAAGAACTGGTGAAACCCCTTATTCTTAGAACTATCTGATATTTGGAGTGGCCTTTTATGTTAAACAAAATTTACTGTGCAGGGGAAGAAGCCTACTATTGCCAGATATGGACTATAGAAACTAAAGAAAAATAATCCAGGAAATCAATTGTTTTTAGAACAAGCTGATAGCCCATTCCAATGCTGAAGCAAATCCATGCTTCTATAAAGCATCAATTTATTTCCATTCTGACTACTGAGAACAAACTGAGAAGAAGCAGGAAATGTTGTCTTCACCCCATCTACCCATTCACGGGCAAGATTGTTTTCCAAAACCCAGACGAGTTTCCCGAGTAATTATCTCTCCAGCGGTGCTCATATAGGAGGTTTCAGTCATTTGTAACTGGATAGAGCAGAGGATAGAGACAGAGAATGATTGTTTTGCCCATTTATTTACTGAGAGCAATTGATATCATTAAGTATTTTATTATTTGATTTGTGATTCTTGCCTGGTTTGTAATCACACTAGACTCTGGGTTTGCCACATTTGCATAATTAAGATTACCTAAAATACTCTTTATTGGAAAAAAGAGATTGTCAAGGTCTGCCAGGAGATAACTGATAAGGAAGTGGTTACTTATTCTACCTATGAATAAGGCAAGCCCAGCAAATAGCATAGTTGGTTGTATATTTTCTTGAAGATCTCCTAGGATACAAACTCCGTAACTTCTTTCAGTATCTTTTCTGCATGTCCAAACAAAATCCCTCCTACTTTAATTTAAGCTCTTTTCAATCCTCTAAAGACATGGGGTATAATAATAGCTTACTTAATAGAATGCTTTAAAGTCACAAAGCACTTTCACATCCATTATGTCATTTGATCCTTACTGCAGTCTGGTAGGTAGAAGAACAACAAATATCCCCTTTTTACAGATGAAGAAATGGAGACTCTAAAAAGTCACTGACCTCCCTGCCCAAGGTCATATAGCTAGTAGAGGAGCTGGGATTTAAACTGTGGATTTCTATGTCTTTCAATATAGACATTCTAAAAATTTTTATTTTTATTTTTAAAGACAATATTGGGTCTTCTTTCAATGTTCTTTTCTCCTAGACTAAATAATTCCCATTTCTTTTACTTTTTCTCACAAGGACCTGTATTTTGCCCCTTTGTCGTTTGCCTTTAAACCCTCTCTTGTTTATTTGTACCATTTTTGAAAGGTATAATAACCAAAACCAAAGAGGGAAGGAGATCACGGAAAGAGGCTATTATCACAGTTCTGTAGTTATAGAACTGCAAGTTGAAACTAAGGTATAGAGGGGTTAAGGGATCTGCCTGTGGTCCCACAGCCAGTGTCAGAATTTGAACCCAGATGTTCTCAATTCCAGGTCCAGTACCCTTTCCATTGTACCATTCTGTCTTGTACATGTAGCTCACCAGTATCTATTGGGTCTCAGGGATCTTGTGTCATCCTAGCTTTCCTAGAGTACTTTGTCTAGATATCACTCCTTTACACTTATCACACTTTACCTTGAATACTATTTTTTGAACACTTACAAACCCCTTGAGGACAGAAAATGGTCATTTTATTTTTTTCCACTTTAATATCCCTAGCATCTGGCACAGTCTTAAAAAATGTTTGTTGAACTAAATTGAGGATTTCAAGCATTCAAAGTGTTACACTGGCCCTCATGGACTGACTGAAGGCCACCTGCTACATTTAGCCTTCCCCTAGGGTTCTCCAGGACCCTTAAGGAATTGGGGAGTCTCTAATCTCCCTACTCAACTCTCACTTGTGGTTCCAAGAAGTGTAATATGTTCATCATCTCAGCAGATAAGTTAAACAGGTTGAGGGTCTCAAACCCATTGTCAAGTTGCAGGGATATCTACCCCAAAAATATAAAGGCTTTCCCTGGTGGAATGGACAAACAATAACAATTTCTTCCCATAATGATAATAGCAGCTGAAGTAGGCATTATGGAGCATTTAGAATTTGGTCAGATATTTAAAATGCCAACATTATCCACTGCATCCCAGGCCATCACTAGTCATCCTGACTTTCATATTACCACTGGACTTTGATGACTCTGAAAGAGTGAGGCTGATGACTTTGTACATCTGCTTCATTTAAATCCAATTCATACACAAGTCAAGATTTCACCCTGTGATGTTGTTTGTCTCTCTTCAAAAATGAATGATGAGAAACAATCCCTCTACTATTGACTTACTCCCCACAAATGGTGTTACCTCAAATTTTTTAAATTTGATTAATTTGTTTTCAGTTTTCAACAATCACTTCAATAACCATTTTTCTCCCCCTCCTTTTCCTCTTCCTCCTCAAGACAGCATGCAATTGTATATGGGTTCTACATATACATTCTTATTAAACATATTTTCACATTCACCATCTTGCATAAAAAAATTAAAATGAATGGCAGAAACCATGAGAAAAAAGAAAATAAAACATAACATGGCACAACATTGTGCATTCCAATTCCATAGTTCTTTCTCTGGATGTGGAAGACATTTTGCCTCAAGAGTCCTTTGGGAATGTTTTAGGTCCTTGCATTGTTGTACAAGGCTTAGTCTATCAGAAACAGTCCTTGCATACTGTGGCTGTTACTGTGAATAATGTTCTCCTGATTCTGTTCACTTCACTCAGCATCAGTTCATATAAGTCTTTCCAGGTTTTTCTGAAATTCTACTGTTCTCCTCTAAGAATCTGGATGTTACCCCACTTGGTGCATATATGTTTAGTAATGATATTGCTTCATTATCTAAGGTGCCTTTAACAGGATATAGTTTCCTTCCTTATCTCTTTTGATTAGATCTACTTCTGCTTTTGCTTTGTCTGAAATTAGGATTGCTGCCCCTGCTTTTTTTACGCCAGTTGAAGCATAATATATTCTGTGCTAACCTTTTACCTTTACCTGTGAGTATCCCTCTGTTTCAAATATTTTTCTTGTAAATAACTTATTGTAGGATTATGTTTTTTAATTCATTCTGCTATCCACCTCCATTTTATGGGAGAGTTCATTCCATGCACATTTACATTTATGATTACTATCTATGTCTTTCTCTCTATTGTATTTCCCCCAGTTTACGCTTTTATTTCTCCCTTCTCCATCACCCTCCAAAATAGAGTTTTATTTTTGACCACCATCTCCCTCTATCAGTCCTCGTCTTTTTTATTCCCCTTTTTCCTTAGTACTCACTCCTTCCCTACCTCTTAACCTCCCCTCCCTTTTCTTTCCCCTTTCCTTTCCCCTTGCCTATAGAGTAAGTTAGATTTCTATACTTAACTTAGTATATTGTTCCCTCCTTGAACCAAATCAAATGAGAGTAAATCTCAAACAATGCTCATCTCCCTCCCCTCTTTCCCTCTGCTATAATATGTTTTTGTGCCTCTTGTTGTGATATAATTTACCTTTTTCTGCCTCCTCCTTTTCTCTTCTCCTATTACAATCCCTTCACACCCTTTAATCACAGTTTTTATCATCACATCAGTAAATTTATACCCACTCCCTCTATCTATGTATATCCCTGTTAAATGTCATAATAAATATACAATTCTCAAGATTAACAAGTATCATCCTCCCATAGAGGGGTATAAATGGTTTGCTATATTGAATAACAAGATTTTTTTCTCCCTGTTTACCTTTCTATATGTCTCTTGATTCTTGTATTTGAAGATAAAATTTTCTATTGAGCTCTGGCTTTTTCATCAGGAAGGTCGGAAATCCCTTATTTCATTGAATGTCCATCTCATTGCCTGAAATATTATGTTCAATTTTGCCAGATAATTGATCCTTTGTCCAAGTTGTTCTGCCTTACAAAATACCATGTTCTAATCTCTGTTCTTTTAATGTAGAAGCAGCAAAGTCCTGTGTGATCCTGACTGTAGTTCCTCAATATTTGAATTGTTTCTTTCTGGTTGCTTGTAGTATTTTCTTCTTAACTTGGTAGTTCTGGAATTTGGCAACAGTATACTTTGGCATTTTCAATTTGGAATCTCAGGAAGTGATCAGTGCATTTTTCAATGACTATTTTGTCCTCTGTATCTAGGACCTCAGGGCAGTTTTCCTTGATGATTTCTTGGAAGATATTGTCCAGGTTCTTCTTTTTATCATGGTTTTCTGATAGACAAATAATTCTTAAATTTTCTCTCCTGGATCTATTTTCTAGGTCAATTTTTTTACAATGAGATATTTTACATTTTCTTCTATTTTTTCATCCTTTAGATTTTGTTTGACTGATTCTTGATGTCTCATAGTCATTAACTTCTACTTGTCCAATTCTAAATTTTAATAAATTGTTTTCTTCAGTTCACTTTTGTGCCTCCTTTTCCATTTGTCCAGTTGTTCCTTTCAAAAAGTTATTTTCTCCAGTTAACTTTTGCACCTCCTTTCCATTTGTCCAATTTTCCTTTTTAAGGAGCTGTTCTCTTCAGTGAATTCCTTTTTCATTTTGTCAATTGTATTTTTAAAATCATTGGCCAATTTTTCTCCTACCTCTCTAATTTGGCTTTTGAAATCCTTCTTGAGCGCTTTCAAGAATGCGCTTTGGGCTTGAGACCAGTTCATATTCCCTTTTGCAGTTTCAGACGTGAGTATAGACTCAATGTTGTCCATTTCTGAATTCATTTTGAGCTTTAGTTTGTAAGATTCTATGTCTTATTTGCTTTTCTGATTTGCTTCTTACTCATAATGATGGTCTTTTTCCTGGTTTTTAAAGGGGATCTTTGCTTCTGGGGCATAGGGGGCTCTAGCCCACATTTCTTGTGCCAAGAATTCGAGATTTTGTGTGTTGTGGTCTCTGGTTCTTTCAGCTAGAAACTAGAATGCTGCAGCTTACCTGGTGCTGAGTTGGCTGCTGTGTGCCAGGGCCAAGGCCAGGTGAAGTCTTTCTGAGTTTCCCCAGGGTTATCCTGAAGCTCATTGCATGAGGTGTGGGAGAGATGTGGTCTGGCTGCAGGGCTCCTCCTCCCCTGAGCTAAAGTACAGGCAGGCTCAGTGGCTGGGGAACCCCCATCTGCACTGGGGTCTACCCAATTCCCTTAAATTACTAAGGCATGCCTGCAGTTCTGGTGCTAGTGCTTATGGACTCCACACACCTGGGGCTCAGGCTCTCCTCCTGGTTCACTGAGGTGGGGCTGTCAGGGACATCTCCAGTCCTGCACCAGTCCCCTTTAGCCACAGCGAGAGGGATTTTCTTTGATGATCCTCCTAGCCTCCAAAGCTGAGAGATTATTGACCCCACTATTCCAGGGTGAACCCATTATTCCAGGATTTTTCCTGGGGCAGTATTCAATTGGTTTTTCAAGGTGAACAAGGGAAAGGAGGTAGCACTTACCATTTATTCCACCATCTTGGTTCCCAGAAGTTCAAGTAGGTGACTTTCAACCTTTAATCTGTGGGCTGATAGTCTCAGGAGTGACTGCTTCTGTTACTGGAGGTCCTGCACTTCTTTCTCACTGAGTTCCACTGGACTCCCATCCTGTGCTGATATGTGGAAGAATCTGCATTGTTGCTTCTGCTTCAGACCACCCCAGTTGTTCCTGCTGTGTTCTGATATGGTAGCGTCTGTGCTAGTGCAGCCTGTGCACTCTGCACTACCCCAGCCCAGTGTAACAGAATCTTCCCTTTGACCTTCTGGGTTGTCCTGGACTGGAAATCTGCCACACTCTATCTCCTAGTGGATTCTGCCACTAGGAAATTTGTTCAGATTCTCTTTTTAGAGGTATCTGAAGGAATTTGTGGTAGCCCTCAAGGGAGTCTATGCTTTCACTCGACCCCCTCTCCCATTTCACCTCAATTTTAAGGGTCCCCCAAGCCCTAGTCCCATTAATCCTCTTAACAGATCAGCTTTTATAGAGGAATATTTACTTCAAATGCATAATAAGAATAGATATACAAAGATCCTCCATTTTCCTTTATACCACCTCAGTCTCTGGGAGGAAAATTAGATTTACAAATTAACTCAGTTTCCACATAGCATAATTCTACCAAATTCCAAGCCCAAAACCTCTCTAGGCTCAGGTCTTAGCATTCTGACTTCTCAGAATTTCCCAACTGGGCAGCAGCTTCCATCCTGGAATCTTGCCTTTAAGATTTCTGTGGCTCAGGCTCTCAAATCAGAACTCCCAGGTTCAGAGACTCCACCACTGACACCTAGAATTGAAAAGGACAAACCAAAGAGACCAAAATTTCAAACTCAATTCTTAGAGCAACAAGGTCTAAAAGTTAGAGAGGGGAAGGATTACCTTTCACCCAGCTTACTTTGTGAACACTGCCAGACATAAAAAGAGACAGTTCCAGTCCAATAGTTTTGAAAATATAATATGTTGTAGCTACACAGCCAGTGGAAAGAGGTAGAGGAATGAAAAATGTCTTCTTTCAGAAATAGGTCCCTGGTATCTCTTAAGTGGGTCCCTCCATCTTAGGTGATCTGGGCTTGCACAAAGCCCCATTACAAAGGTGTATACCAGCTACTTTCCAATCAACACCCAAGACAAGATGAATTCATCAGGGAAAGACTACACATATCTTGGATAATCATGATCTTACTTAAACATCTATCATCTCCAAACTGGTTAGATATCCTCTTGCTTAGAAGAAAGCACACTAGAATAGAATAAAGAACTTCAACTTTAGATAAACTTTAGATATGTCAACCTCAGTTCTCTGGGTACTATTCACTTGTGATTTCATATTGATCTTCTTGAAGTGCAGGTCTGATCATGCCATGGACCCCCATCCTCCTGTCAAGCATCTCTAGAAGTTCCTTATTGACTCCAGGATCAAATACAACATATTTCATTTGGCATGCAAAGCCCTTCATAACCTGATGCCTTTCTACTGCTCCAGTGTTCTAATATCTTATCTCCCTTCAATGTAGTGTGGGATCAAGACAACACAGGTCTCCATGCCATTGCTCAAATTCCCAACTCTAATCATTTTCATGGTGGTCCCCATAATAGGGATGTTCTTCCTTCTCATCTCCACAGCCTAGCTTCCCTATCTTACTTCAGGTCTCACCTGAGGCCCACAAGAAGCCTCTTCGCAGTCCTCTTTCATCTGAGACTATGCTCAGTTTAGCTGGTCCATATCTTATTTATACACAGTGGCTTGCATATTGTCCTCTTCCTACTCCCACCCCCAATTAGGCTGTGAGCTCTTTAAAAGCAATGTCCCATTTTTGGTTTTTTTTTTGTATCCCCAAGTGCTTCTCTTGGTGCCCACCACATACTTTAATGAATGTTAGCTGATTGACTAATTCCTCTGCTCTATCATATTCATTGGTGTTTTCACCATCATAAATAATGCAACTTTATAATTCTAGACCTTTCTGAATTTCCTCTCTCCTAATTTCCTGAAAGGCACATCATGTTACTGTCAACTTTCTGACAGTTATGCAAAGGTGGATCTACTTCATTCCTATCATATAAAACTCCCATTAGAACATTCAAATTATAGAAATCCTCCTAGGTCACCTTATCTATCTTCTCTTAGGGGAGAAGTGAGGGACAATGGGTATGGAATGATCCACACCTTGTCAGATATGATCAAAGAACCACTTTGTTTTGATTAATTGTACTTCTTTCTTATGAAGGAAGGTGGGGGGGAGATTACTAGTGATCTTCCTGGGAAATCTCTACAATATTTTTCCTTTTGTTTAAACTTTACATGTATTTATTTGTTTGGTTGGTTGGTTGGTTGCTTTAATTTAATGGTATTTTATTTTTTCCAGGTACATGTAAAGAAAGATTTTGAGTTCAAAATTTTTCTCTCTCCCTTCTTCTCCTGCCCCTCCCCAAGATGGCACTCTGATCTAGGTAATCATGTAAATCATGTAAAACATATTTCCACAATAGTCATGCTGTGAAAGAAGAAACAGGACAAAAGGGAAAAACTACCAAAAAAAGGTGAAAATAGTATGCCACAATATTTTTCTGAACACCAATTAAAACTTTTTTTTCCCAAAGAAAAAGACTGAAAAGTAATTTGTAGAAAGTCTGAAATACTGGGTTTAGAAGCTTATTTTTTATTCAGAGAGTGTGTGGTGTAATAGATAGAATGCTGAATTTGAAATCAGGACTACATAAGAAGTCCCATCAGAAGTACATGGACACACTGGGTGTAGGTACAAGAGGAGGAAGGAGGACCCAGGAGGTGGGGCTGATGGCCACTATCCCCAAACTCACTGAAAAGCGGGACAGGAAAGGACTTTACCTGAGGCATTCTGGGTGGCTTTACCTATTTCAAGTGGCCTACTTAATTCAGACCCACAAAAGAGATAGGGCCACTATAATAGTTAGGAAGGCCCATTCATCAGGAGACAGACCTAGACAGGTAGGTAGTACAATGAATAAAGCACTAGTCCTGGAATTAGGAAGTACTGAGTTCAAATGTGACCTCAGACACTTATCAGCTATGTGACCCTGGGCAAGTCACTTAAACTCTGCCTCAATTTCCTCACCTATAAAATGGGGGTATTAACAGTATCCACCCTGCATTGGATTACAGGGAAAGCAAGGAAATTCCAGAAATACATCTACTTCTTTGACCAAACTAAAACTTTTGCTTATGTGAATCAGAACAAAATGTGGCAAGTCCTCAAAGAATTGGGAATCCTAGACCATCTTACTTGTCCCCTGAGGAACCTGAATGCAGGCCAGAAAGCAACAGTTAGAATAAAACCTAGAACAATTGATTGGTTTAAGACTGGAAAATGTATATGATAAGGCTGTTCTTAACACCTTATTTATTCAACTTACTTGCAAAATACATCATGTGAAATGCCAGATTGGATGAATCAAAAATTGAAATTAAGGTTGCTAGGAGAAATAGGAACAATCTCAGATATTTAGATGATACCACTCCGATGGCAGAAAGTGAAAGAAATTAAGAAGATTCTTGATAAGGGTGAAAAAAGAGAATGTAAAAGCTGGCTTGAAGTTTAACATCAAAAAAAAACCTAAGATCTTGGCAACTGGTCTCATCACTTCCTGGCAAATAGCAGGAGAAGAAATGGAGGCAGTGTCAGATTTTTTTTTTATTCTTGGGCTCAAAGATCACTGCAGATGGTAATTGCATCCATGAAATTAAAAGATGCTTGCTCCTTGGAAGGAAAGCTATGGCAAATCTGGATAGCATACTAAAATGCAGATATGTCACCTTGCCAGCAAAGGGTCATATTAGTCAAACCCATATGGTTTTTCCAGTAGTAATGTATGGCTGTGAGACACAGACTATAAGGAAAGCAATTCAGGCTATTCACTGGACAGTGAGATACTGAAGGTGAAATTTAAATGCTTTGGCCACATATTGAGAAGACAAGACTCATTGGGCACACATGTTCGGAAAGACTGAAAACAGTCTTTCCTTCTGAAGACAGAAGAAAAAAGGGATGACAGAGAATACATATTACCATAAAAAATGAACACAAACTTGGACAAACTTCAAAAGATAGTGGAGGACAGAAGAACCTGACATATGTCGGTCCATGGGATCATGAACTGTCTGACGTGACTGAGCAAATGAACAAAAAAAACCTGCACAGCTGTTATGAGGGGCAAATGAAATATTTGTAAAGTGTTTAGCACAGTGCCCACCAAGAAGCCTGGAATCAGTTTTCAGAACTACATCACCTGGGCAGTCCCCATACCACAGGGTAGTACAAGAACCCAGAAACCAGCACTCCTGTCCAGTCACTGCAGAAGATAGGGCCAGTCCAGCAACCAGGAAGCCCCAGTACTGGAAACCATCCAGCTCAATCTACTACCTCAGGTCATAACTTATCAGGGTCAACTTCTAGTGAAAATTTGTGCAGGAAAGACACAGAAACCTACAACATAGTTAGAGTATGCAGGGGGACACCAGAAAGAGATGGATGTCAGGGACTCCAGCAGTGGTCACCTTTCTACCCCTCTTTTTTGTCTGGCTCAAGCTCTTTCCTGCTAAATCCAGGAGATGAGGATTAACATTCACACACAGCAGTGGTAACATAAACCAATCTGCAGGAATGGGAAGGACTTCCTCCCTCTGGTCCCTCTTTTACCCTGGCATAGAAATGAGTTTGGGGGGTGTTCATGTTTATTTCTATTCTGTGTTGTTTGTACTTCTTAGTATCTGGTGCAGACAGTGGTCCCCACTAGACCTATGAGTTTAAGCCATGGTAACTTTGGAGCAAGGACTCCAGGCAAGGTGTTACAGCCAGTCAGTCTGACAGGGAAGCCTGAAGAAGGCAGATGCCTGAGACTGGAGCTGAAGCGAGGTTTGTACTTGGAACTAGGACTATGCTCTATGCAAGGGTAGGGAAGCAAGCTAAGCATTAACCTAATCTATCCTGCTCCTCAAAAACTGAGGTAGTATAAGAGGAAAGAAATTACATCTCCCACGTGTTAGGGGAGTTTTTTTATATTTGCTATTATATCTTTTGAAGCAAATTTTTCATTGTAAAAGATACTCTATTACTGTCAAAATGGAACTGGGGTGTAGAGGCCCACAAACTACAATTGAAAGAACATCTTTGATGGGGAGCCATTGGCAAAGTCTAGACACTCCCAAACATCTTTAAAGGTACCAGAAACACTTGGGGATGGAATGAAATGTAATATATTAGGCCTTCTTTTAGCAAGGGCCAGGGTGGCCAAACTCATAAGGGGTAGGAGCAGATTTTATTATGCTTCAAGGAAATTCACGATAGAAATCGTGATCTCAGATAAGAAAAAATTAAAGTAGACATGATTCAGAGATAATCACGAAAACTTTATTGTGCTCTAAGGCACCATAGGTAGCGAAATGGAATTCTTTTTTGGAAAAACTCATAAAACAAACTGATAGCTAATCTGATAAAATAAGGAAGAAAAATCAAATTGCCAATATCAAAAATTAAAAAGAGGAATAAAAAATTCTTTTGTCCCATTATGTGCCAGCAAAAATGACCTTTTAAATGAAATGGATTAATTTGCAAAAATATAAAATACCTAAATTATTAGAAAAAGAATTAGACACAATCTGGGGAAAACTAAATCAAACAAGCCACAAATTCACGAAGAAAAAAATGTCACATTTGGTGAATTCTAGAAAACATTTGAAGAATGTTAACTCAAATTTAACACATGTTGTTTGCAAAGTATAGATAGATGGTAGCCTAACAACCAATATCTATGGTTATATGGTCCTAATACCTAAACTTGGAAGAAGTGAAACAAAGAAAACTATATGTCAATATCATTAATGAATATTGATGCAAAACATCAAATAAATATTAGCAGAGACTGTAGCAACATATTAGAAAGATTTTACACTCTTGCCAAGAACACAAAATTGATTCAACTTCAGGAAAACATAATGAACTATATTTTAAAATAGTAAAAATTACATGTTAAAGAAATGAATGTTAAAGAAAAAAACAAGCTTTTGATAAAATGCAACATAGTTTTATGTTTAAAAAACTAAGAAATCATCGGAATAAATGGACCTTTCCTTAGTATGGTAAACTATATTTATCATGAACATATAGTGTCCTCTGTAAAGGAGAAACACTAGAACCTAACAAATAAGAATAGGATAAAGCAACGACATCGTTATCACTTCTATTATTACTTAGAGAATGCTAGAGATTTAATTAATTTCTATTGAAACAATTATTACTGTCAATCCTCAGCTTTTACAGGTATAACATTCCTAGGAAATGATGCAAAAGTCAAAGACCATGAATGTCGACACATTGAACCTATGAAAAATAGCAGGTTAGCTTCCAGTAACCAACAAAAATTGCAATCTTTCACTAGAGATTACTGAAAATACACTGCATACAATTCTTTGTAACAAAACATTAACTCTGACCATATGCACTTTTCCTAAGACAAGGATCATGAAATAACCCATAAAATTCAGTACACAACATAAAATTATGTACTCTTTTCACACAAAACAGTTTTTCTCTCTAGTAATTCCCTAGAATTCTGTGACCTTTTGGCCTAATGTCTCAATTTTTAAAATATCTATTACAGACAATATTCACTTTCCATAACATAAAATCTACAGTACCATAAATACTTTTTTGCCTGTTTGTAGATATAACAAATTGTCAACTTATTAACACCATACCTGCAGAGGACAGCAATGACAGCTATTCCAGCATGAAGTTTATTTTCTCACTAAAGCACATCACTGACTTTGAACACTTGGGCTTGGAGCCCAGAGGACTTTCACTATGCTTTGGGGGCATAATTGCAAAACAAAATTTTAGTTTTAAAGACAAACAATGACAATATGTTACAAATGCACAGGGAGAGCTTGACAACAAGGTGGATGAGCCCAGTGAAGCCCCTAGGAGGTTACCAGACTCATTCTTTGCTGTCTACTGCTCATAGCAAGTCTCAAATGTGCAGAGTTATCAATGAGAAATTGAAAATGAGTTTACTAGTCAGGGAAGATAAATGTGCAAATGCCACAGATTGATTGTAATATCAGTAAAGTATCAGTATGTAAAACTATCCCACAAAAATTATTAACTTTTCTTTATTTTTTTTATTTTAATAAATTTAACTTTTTACATTATTTTTCACAATATTTTGGGTTCCAAAATTTTCTCCCCATTTGTCCCCTCCCCCCTCCCCAATACACTGAGCATTCTAATTCCCCATATAACCAATCTGCCCTCTCTTCTACCATCCCTCCCTTCCCTTACCCCACCTTCTCTTTTGTC
>CM053770.1:154868466-154936244 GCA_028658325.1 Potorous gilbertii
CAAATGGGGAGAAAATTTTGGAACCCAAAATCTTGTGAAAATGAATGTAAAAAGTTAAATAAATTTATTTAAAAAAAAAAGAAATATTATAGGTTAAAAGTCTCATGATAGAAAATGCTATCCAAGTCCAGAGAAAGAACTATGTAGTCTGAATGCAGATCAAAGCAGACTATTTTCACTTTTTGTTTTTTGGTAGCTTTTTCCTTTTGTTCTGTTTCTTCTTTCACAACATGACTAGTGTGGAAATATGTTTACACAATTGCAAATGCAAAACCTATATCAGATTGCTTTACATCTTGGGAAAAGGGAGAAAAAACTGAAAGCCAAAATCTTATAAGAAATGGATGTTTAAAATTATCTTTACATGTAATTGAAAAAAATAAAATACTATTTACAATAAAGAGAAAGATATACTATGGGGTAAGAGAAATTCAAGAAGTAAACTAAGAAGAGAAAAGGGACCCCCCATGGTAGCTACAATCGAATTACCAAAGGAATATTAGACAAAAGGATAACAAAATTAATTTGGAATTACGAAAGATCTATGTTATCAAGTGAAATAATGGAAAAAGGTAGGAATGAAAGGGGAATAACACTTCCAGAATGCAATCTATATTATAAAGTAGCACTCATCAAGACTACTGGATACTGGTTAAAAATTAGACAAGATCAATGGAACGGATTAAAATAGGAAGAATCAGAAATAACTCACTAATCCAGTATTCTATAAACCTTTAAACACAAATTACTTAGGAATGAAATCCCTATTTGACAAGACCTCTTGAGAAAATTGGAAAGCAGCGTGGCAAAAGAAATTCAGACCAATATTCTATGCCATATTCCACAATTAATTCAAAATGGATATGTGACCAGAATATTAAAGATCATACCATAAATAAAATTTGAAAAGAATAAATAACTCATTCACAGCTGTGGGTAGGGAATAAATTCTCAACCAAAAGATGGAAAAAAATAAAAAAAAAGATACTTTTGACTCTATGAAATTGAAAATCTTTATTTGGATGACTCCAAATGTCTATCTCTAGACCAACTCTCTTTTCCTGTGCTACAGGATTAGATTTTAAATTATCAGTTGGATATTTTCAAATGGATTCGCCACCAACACATTAAACTTAATATGCCTAACTGGATTTGTTGCTTATTCACTCTGAAACTGGCTCCAACAGACTTCCCTGCTTCTTGAACTACCACCCCTTTAGTCACTCTTGCTCAAAATATTAGTCATTATCATCAGAATATTGCCGTGAAAAACCTTGAGAATAGCAACTCCTTGCAGATTACTACTTCTTTCCCCTACCTAGCTTCTGAAGCCAAAGTCCAGGGGAGGAACCTTTTCAGAGCCACTTATAGAGGCTACTGCTTCTACAAGTCCTGCAATCCCCAAGTCACAGCTACTGAAAACCCAGAAAAGAAAGTTCATGCCAACAGACTCTTTGGTTCTGTCAGATGGTTCAACATCAGAAAAGAGTGTGGCTTTATCAATGGAAATGCCACTTAAGAAGACACATTATTACCTGCCTTGCCACTCTACCCTAAATAGCCTTAGATTTTTCCATCTGCCTTATGGTTGAAATCTCTTATGTGTGCCTTCTTTCTCTATTAGAAAATAAGTTCCCCAAGAACAGAAATTGCCTTGCTTTTAAGATCTGTGTCCCCAGTACTTGGGGTGCTTTGTACATTGTTGAGTTTTTCATTCATTCATCCATCCATCTTTGACTTTTTCTTCTCTTATTTCTTGCATCTCATCAGTCAACAAATCCTATTTCTAATCTCAGTAGAATCTCATTTCTAATCTCCTGCCACCAAGCCACTTTAGACCTTAGGTGACTATAATTTATTTGAATATCTAGCATTTACAATGGTATTTGAGGAGTGGGATACAAAAATAAAAGCCCTGCCTCTACCCTCAAGGAGTTTACAATTTAGTAGGTACAAAAAGACACATACCCTTGTTTAAGCACTCATTACTTTTGTCTGAGATTTGTCCCCTGCCTCCAGTTAGTTCCTACTTCAGTCCATCCTACACACCAATGCCAAATTAGTCTTTTTAAAACAGCTCTAGTTATATCTTTTCTCTGCTTAGAAACCCCAATAGCTTCCTATCGTTTACTGTTCATTCTCTTTAGACTTCTCAGCCTGACATTCAAGGTCTTTCACAATTTATCCATCAACTTAATTTTCAAGCCTTGGTTTGACCAAATCCACTGATGCTCTTGTCACTTGGAAAACTTTCTATTCCCTAAAAAAATTTTGTCTTTTACTGCCCCTGTACTTTATTGGTTTTTCCCTCCACTTTGAATGGTTCTTTATGTCAATTGAAACCTATTGAAACATAGCTATCTTTCCAAGCACAGTTTCTTGGGCATGCCACCTTCCATGATGACCTCCCATCCTGTCCCAAACTCGTGTAGCACTCATCTGCACCAGTCATATAACTTTTCTCTTTCATCTCCTCATGTTGAAATAAGAGAACTTAAAGATTATGTTTTACTTACCCTCAGCAGATTACTATTTCCTTCAGGGCAGGGTTGGGATTTTATAAACCTTTATAAATTTACAGCACCTAGCACAGTGGAATGACTTGCCTGTAGTAGTTCCTCAATAAATATTTATTGAATAAACGAAAACTGTCTCTCTTTTCTCCAATGTCATTTTGATCCTCAGTATTTCATTGATTCACTTGAACTCAGCTCCCCACTTAAACTATCTACTTTTCTTGTGATGAGCATTTGTGAACCCTTACTTAATCTACCCAGCCATTTGATGTGAAGACCTTCTCTTTCCTTGATTCTCTCTTTCATTTCCCACTTCCAGAGAACACTTCTTATTTATTCCTTTCATAGATCACTTTTAGTTCTTAGCTGACGGAATCAAACCCACTCCATAGAAACTCTGGTAATAGTTAATTCAATGTAATGAAAACGTTTTTCTAAGGACTAAACCATTTCTTTTCATTTGCTTGTGAATTGTATTTATTCACTTTAAATGAAGGGGCTCTTCTCTGTAACTATCTCTATTTAATATCAATTAACATTTTGCTATTTAACTTAATATCAGTGGAAAGCACAGGTTTCCTTGTCTAAAGGCAAGTATACCAACCATAAGATTGCAGGTAGAGCCTCGGTTTTTAAAGAGAATGAGATTATAATGACTGGCCTGACCAAAAGCTACCTCAAGGTGAATGGGAGGAGGAGAATGGCTTTTTTTCTTCTGTTAAATTAGAGAGCAGAGGCAAAGAAGCTCCTACAAGCACTGTAGTTGGGCTACAGAGAGGGGAATGGGAGTCATAGCCTTAAGAAAATCATATGGCAGCACAGAAGCAAGGAGGTTGGTCCTTTAAAACTCCCCCATCTGTTACTCACTTTCTTTTCGAAACATTAAGGGGAAAAAATCTCCATCATCACCACCAAGCAGCAGGAATTGGCAGAGGATAGAAGGGTCAACCTGCTCCAATTTTAAGCAGTCCTGTCAGCCTAAGGCTAGGCAAAGGGAAGAGCAATGGATTACAAAATTGCCATAAAGATACAGTGGTTTTAAGGACACTATTAGATCCCACCCTTACTTCTGCTTCTGTCATTGACCAATTCCCATCACATTAGGGCAAGCCCAGGTAACAGCTCAAGCTCTTCCATGTACAAATAGCCCATTACTTTCTGGTTGGCAAAGATCATACAAGCATGATTAAGTAACCCATGGTTAAGGGTCTGCCTATGGAACTGTATTGTCCCTCATTTCATATAGAATGTAGGCTAAACAGCTTCTCTGTTATTGTTCTGCAGTTACTAAGCAACGGCAAAGTCTCTGCCAGGCAATAAAAAAAAATAATCTCCTTGCATAATATCCAGTGATGCAATCAACAGTCTGGTCCCCCTCTCTCTTCTTTCTCATGTCCCTTCCACCTTCTCACTCTCAGTCCCCTCCTCCCTTTTCTCTTCCATCAGCTTCTCAAGTCTTGTTCCCCATCTCTGTTCCCACACTCATCCTTCCCTTTTTCTCACTCTTGTATCTCACCTCCTCTTCATGCCGCCTACTGTTTTTATTTTTCCTTAATGGCCCTTCCCCTTTAAATGGTGAACGTGCTTGAACCTTGGCATAAATTGCAAAGGAAAAACAACAGTAAAAAATTGATCATTCCAACTGGAACAGCTGGTGTGTACTTTCAGTTGGAAATGAATGTGGCAATGAATGTGAGATGAAAAGCACTGATACCAGATGAATCAAAGGGAAGGGAAGAGTTAAAATAGAAGCTCTCCAGTCCTCTCCTGTCTAGTCCTAGCTCTATATTCACAGACTCATGAAGATGGAAGAGACTTCAGAAGCCATTTAAGTTCAACCTTTCCCTGAACAAGAATTCCCTTTATAACATACCCAACAAGTAGCAATCCAGTCTTTGTTTGAAGACCTCTAGTGAGGGCAACCAGGGATTTAAAAAAATCCTCCAGGTATGATCTTACTAGTTCAGAGGAGAGGATCAAGACTGTCACGATCTTTCTGTTCTTGGACACTTTATGAATACAGCTTAAGATCAGTTTTTTTTTTTTGGCTGCCATGTCTTACTCTTGATCCATAATGGTTTTGCAGGAAGCAGCTAGGTGGTGCAGTAAGAGAGTGCTGGGTCTCGAGTCAGGAAGACCTAAATTCAAATCCAGTCTCAGACACTTATTAGCTGTGGGATCTTGGGCAAATCACCTGACCTCTGTCTGCATTAATTTTCTCATCTGTAAAATGGGGATAATTTGCTTATCTTCAGGATCAATTGAGATAATATTTGCAAAGCACTTGGCATTGTGACTAGCACATAGTAGGCATTTAATAAATGTTTGTTCTCCTTCTCCTATAAGTGCTCAGATGTTTTTCAAACTGCTACACATTTTGTACTTGTGAGGTTCATTGGCCTCAAATATAAGAAGTTACTTTTATTCCCAGGTGGTGTTTGTTTGGGGATGGAAGAGAGTAGACTAGGTCAGAACATTCCTGAGCAGTTGACTTCCCTTCAGTAGAGTTAATGAAATCACAGAAGAGAAAAAGATTGATCACATCCTTGGTAGCCTTTAAAAGCATTTTTCTCAGATTAAAAGTTAGTGGAGATCAACCTTGAGGAGTATCACCACTGTGAAGAAAGAAGTACTTCTTTAATGCAGGTTCCTTTTGTTATTCACCCTTGATCCTCTAATGGGGAGCCAAGGAGGGGATTTCTCTTTCCTCCCCACCCTCATTATCCATGGTATCTTTCCTTTCTCTGTAGGAGACACTGTGCCCATTGAAGAGCCAATAAGCAAACAAAAAGGTAAATAAACACATAAGTAAAAGAACGAAGGCAGCTCTGAGGCAGATGAGCTCTGGCAGTGGAGAAAAAATCAGCTATAGCACTGGCAGCTGGGAGTGAGGAAGGCTCAGGAAGCCCAGCTAAGGAACCTATGTAGTGGAGATGCTGTGACCACAGGAGACCAATGAGGCCATTATAAGAAGACAAAAGAAACCAGAGTTCTTCAGCACTAGAAATGCGCATTCCCTTGACTTCCTGTATTTTTTTAAAGTGTGCCTCTCTAACTGCGTACTCTACGTGTACAGAGAGTTGGAGGGTGTCTTTCCCAAGCATGTGAAGACCTCTCTCCAGTGGAATGCATGGATGACAACAGTTTGTTCCAAAGGCCATGAAGGTGGCCGAAACAAGCATTATAGAGCGCTTACACCTTGCTTAGACATTGAGGACACCAGGGTCATTTACCACATCCTGGGCCATCACCAATCATCCCGACTTTTGTCTTGCCGTTGGACTTTGAAGATTCTGGAAGAGGCTGATGACTGCACCACTCTGCCTCACTTAAATCCAGTTCATTCCCAAATGAAGACATCACCTGTGATATCACTGGCCCCCTTTGAAAATAAATGATAAACCACAACAACGATATGCATGTCTATTCTTCTCAGTGATGTTGTGGGGAGTTGTGGGAGGATGTATCCTGGGTTTATGCAGGAATATTTTGTTACTATCATTCTCCTGATGTTATCTCAGTAAAAACCTTTCCTTTGAGTTAATTATATCCGTAGGCTAACTGTGGAAGGTAAAGGGGTTAGCCTTTTAGGAATACAAATGCAGAATACTCTGAACCTGAATAGGTAGCTAAGTAGTGCAGTATAGAGAGTGCTGCCCCTGGAGTCCAGAAGACTCCTCCTCCTTAGTTCAAATCAGACTTCAGACACTTAATCGCTGTGTGACCCTGAACAAGCCATTTAGTCTTGTTTGCCTCAGTTTCCTCATCTCTAAAATGAGCTGCAGAAGGAAAAGGCAAGCTAGCAATAACTTTGCCAAGAAAACTCCAAATGGGGTCATGAAGAGTCAGACAAATGAACAACAATTAAACCTTAAGAATCATCCACCTCCTGGGGACTCAGACTAGCAGTGGAAGGGGTGCAGTCTCCAAGGGGATTTTACTAGTTAAATTTAATGTTAGATCTGTCTCAACATCCAACTGCCTTGCTATCACATCCAGTTTTTTGTCATTTGTAAATGTCATAATCATGGCATCTATTTTTAAAATCTCCATCATTGATTAAATATGTTAGACAGCACAGGGCTAAGTTGAAAGCATATTGAATTTTGAGTCATAGGACTTCAGCTCAAAATGCAGGTCAGCTAGTAATTGTCAGTATGATCTTGGGCAAATAAGAAAACTTATTTGGGCTTCAGTTTCTTCATCTATTAAATGAAGGGATTGGACTAAATTACCTTTGAGGTCACTTCCAGTGACGGATTTATTTTCTTATAACCATATGGTCTCTTCCAACTTTGAATTTATGGTCCTTTGATCCCTGGAGCTCTTTTCTTATCTCACTGTTACTGTTAATAGAAAAAAGATTCTAGAAGGTGTTGTAAATTCCTTGTGAAATGAAAACTTTTCATTGAATATCGGTTCATGATTTTCTATTCCCTCCTAATGCACTTTGGGTGAATGGTGAATTAATCAAAACAATATCATCTCAGATAATTCAACTGATTTAGCAAATAATAGAAAACCAAGGAAAGAGAGAAGGTCTGGTTCCAAGAGTCTGGGCATGCCCAGTTTTCCTAACATGAAGATACCTATGAAAAGTCTTTTGAGCATTCTCAGTTTGTCCAGTATGGAACCTGCTGCCTCTCCTACCATGTGGGTGAAGAAAACTTCCTTTGATTGGTTACCTATTTCTTTATAATTGGTGAGACTGAACCATTCTCCTACCTATGTTTTCTTTTTTGTTGTTGCTGCACTTCTTATCTGCTGCACCCAGAAGCTGAAGATCATAGTTCACCAACAGTGTGAGGAAGCTCTGAATTGAATCACTGGACTAGTGGGAGAGAGGGAATTTCTTTCCCCTGATTCTTCTCTTTTACTGCAGCTCTTAGAAATGGGCCTGGGGGCTATGCTTCTGTTGTGTTATTTGTCATCCTCAGTTTTAGGTACCAGACATGATACCCACTGGATTGTGAGTTGAGCTAGGACTGCACTGGAGCCACAATTGCAGGTGGGATGGTGTAGCCAAATAGCACAGTATGGAAAAACTGATAAGTCAGGGTGACTGAGATTTCAAACATTTAGAACTAGAACTGTGTACTATAGGAACTGAGTTACACTATGAACCTAAACTCCTTTTCCTCTCCAGAGACTGAAGTGGTGGGGAGTGTTGGGCGTAAGTTTGGAAGCTTGTGATCATACTCTTTGGAATAAAAATTTCTGTGTTAAAGCTAATTTGAATGTAAGTGCCTAAATGGGACTAAATGAGCAGGGGATCCATCCTCTACAATTGAGGGAATGTCATTGGTGGTGACTGGAGTCATTTTCAGAGAGCTTATATACTCCTCAAACTCCCAAAGGATACCAGAGAACTTTGGGGATAAAATGAAAAATAAAATAAAGTAAAAAAAAAGAACTACCTGACTTTCAGGTGTGTGTGAGTGGGGTGAGGGTAGAGTACAGTTATCATTGTTACACAAAGTTGCAGTGTATCAGTGTTACTCTAAGATCACATTTTCTCCCCTTTCCCTTTTTTTATTTGTTGTGAGGGTAATGCAGGAATCCCCTCATCTGCTAAACTGGGGCACCTCCCATGGAGTGGACATGCCTGTCTGGTTAGATTTTTCTGGACCTTGTGAGTTATGGGGCAGGCAAAGCATAAAAATGAAGGTCTGTTCAGTCCCGCAAAGGGTCTTTGGCTTTCAGGGAAAGTGTAATGAGGGTGATAAATTATTGTTTAATGTTTAAAGTATCCGTGAGTACATATTCATGAGTTTTATATTTTAGATTGATAGATGAATTTTGAATCGTTACTATGTATGTGCCTGGTACTGTGCTAAATATTGGGAATAAAAACACAAGAAGACAAGATGTTCTTTATTCTTAAAGAGTTACATTTTAATAGAGGAAGACAAAGTATAAAAGGAAATTGGAAAAAGTCTACTCACGCAGGGTAAAGCTGCTAATGAGAAGGTGAAGCAATTCAGAGAATGGGTTGAGCTGGGAGTGAAAAGAGTAAAGCTGAGTTCCTTCATTAAATGTCTAGGAACTTACCAATCAGGGGTAAGCAAGGGGTAGGCAAGATTGCTAGTGAGTAGGTAGAGCAGTGCAGACAGTCCATTGATCTGGGAATGCATTTCCTTTGTGGTGGAGGGAAAAAAAATAGCTATTCTATGTTTGATGTTTATTTGTTTAATTCAGCACATATTAAGGTTGAAATACATTGAGTATGACGTACTTTGGGGATCAACAAACTTGAGAAGTACACGATAGGTGAGGCATGGTTAGAAGGCAGTTTGAAATAATCTGAGAAGTTAGTGGGAGAAGGGAAACAAGTATTTATTAAGTACCTACTATGTGCTAAACACTGTTACTCATATGTTACACATACAAATATGATCTCATTTGATTCTTAAAATGACCCTTAAAAAATGTAAGGTGCTATTATCACCCCCATTTTACAGTTGAAGAAATGGAGGCAGACTGAGGTGGCTTGCTTAGGGGCACACAACTAGTAAGTGTCTGAGGTCAGATTTGAACTCAGGACTTTTACATTGTATAGTGTATATGTTATATTGAATACTTTTCTAGAAAGGACCCTGTGAACTCCTTTTTGGGATATCTTACATATAAGGCATACCTGACTTTGTTTTTGAGATTTCCCCTGGTGTTCGACCATAGGAAGGGAAAATAACAAACCACGGAGTTTGAGAAAAGTCTAAGTTCTTCATAATTATGCTGCCCTTGGATGAACCTGAATTCTGCATGGATCTACAGGGCTCCCTGTGGGAGGGTTCTTACCCTTCTCCAACTCATGGGACACATTTTTTAAAAAGGTCTTTGGAGAAAAAAAGAAATAAACCCCAATTTTAAAATATCTTCTTATTTGACACATTTTTTGCATTCTATGCTTCTATGTTTAACCTGGTATCTGAGTTGGAAGGGTGGAGGAATGAGGTTAGAAATTTCCCTTCTATAAAAAATAGAAATTTCCCTTCTATAAAATGAGAAGATTGGACTAGATGATTTAAAGCTTATCTAACTAACATTTTATAACCTTATTACTCATCACTGTGGAGAGCCATTGCCTTTTCTTCCCTTGTCTTCCACAATATTCTTCTGTGAGAATTCTTCTCCATGTCTGACTACTCTTTCTTTTCTATCTCCTTTGTTGACTCATTTTTTTGTGCCCCCTAAGCACAAGTATCCCCCAAAGTTCTTCTTTTCCTTTTCTACTTTCTTCTATACTGTCTCATTTGGTGATCTCATCAATCCCTGTTATTTTAGTTTTTGCTAAATTAATATCTCAACCCTTAATCTCTCATCAAGGTTCCAGTTTCATATTTCCAACTACTGATTGGATGTCTAACTATATATTCTGCAGACTTAACATATCCAATATTAAATTCCATACTGTAGAATTTGAGTAGAAGGGACATCAAAGCCATCTAGTTCAGCTCTCCTGAACAAGAATCTCCACTATGACATCCCTGGCCAATAGATATCTTGTCTGCAGTTGAAGAACTACAGTGAAGGTGATCCTATTACCTCCTTCAATATCCCATTTCCTTTTTGGATTATTCCAACTCTTAAATAATCTTTCCTTGAACCTCTCTACATCTGCTTTTTTGCAATTTCCAACTATTGCTCCTAGTTTTTCTTCTTTATCTTCCTCCACAAGAACTATTCTTTCATGTAACTTCTGTATGTGGTTACAATATCCTCCAATATCAACCAGCCTCATGACCCCCATATCATCTTTGACTCTTTTCCCTCATTATTACTAGTATGTTATAAATAATTGCTCATTCATGTTGATACTCTTTTGCTAATTTCCTTTGCATATATTTCCTTCTTTTCACTTTCACTGTACACATCCTTTAACTTAGTCCCTAAATACCTCTTTACTTAGAATATTGCAATCCCTTCTTAAGAGTATGGAAGAGTATGCCCCTTCTCTAATCTATTCTTCACACTGCTCACTAAGTAATTTATCCTAATAATGTCTATCACTTCTCTAATTAATTAGTGCAATAAAATACTTGGGCAGGTTCAGATGAATTTCTCTATGGGAATGAAAAGAGTTTAAACAGTCATTGAGGATCCTGGACTTATAATCTTTTCCCAATCCATTCAAAGGGATGGAGTCCAACATCATTTGGATTGGTTGGAGCAGGGTCATGCCAATCCCAAAGTTTTTTTTTTTAAAGGCAAACAGGAGTGCCAGTAGTAACAGCAGCAACAGTTACAAATGAAGCATCCTTTGCCTAAAAACTGACCCTTAGTGTTAATAATAGTGATGATGATGACAATGCCACATTTAGATAGCACCAACTATGTGCCAAGTACCGTGCTAAGGACTTTACAAATATTATATCATTTGATCCTCACAAAACCCTGCAAGGCAGGTGAATATTACCATAGGTGCCATTTTAGAGATAAGGAAACACGCAAATGGAGCTTAAGTGATTTGCCCAGGGTCACACAGTTAATGTCTGTGATTTGAACTCAGGTCCTCCTGTCCCAGCCAGCACTCTATCCACTATAACACCTAGTTGCACATACATTGGCCAAGGGAGTTTTAAATCACTGAAGTTCAGTTATGTGGGTGAGGAGTTAAACTTGTTCTGATGGGATACAGAGGGAAGAACTTGGATCAATGGCTGAGATGTGAAAAGAAGAATATTTTGACAGTATAAGCAAAACTATCCCGATAGAACTAGAGATTTCCTTTACAAGTGGAATGTTGCTGCCACTGGAGACCTTTAGATGAAACTGGATGACTAATTATCAGGGATGGCAGATACGACCATGAAGGTACCTTTTACCTCTGAAATTCTCCAAGTGAATGTTTCTAGCACCTTTAGTTCTGGTATGGATAATACTTTAATAGAACTGAACTGAAAAGACATGCTTTACCAAAAGGGTCTACCACCTCCCACTCATAATGCCCTCTGATCTGAAAATGCCTTAAAATTGTGTCTTCTACCTTGTTAATTCTGTAAGTTCAGCATTCAGCATGCAGTATAACTTCCAGGCCCACCTCATACCCAAGGGTGAGCAGCCTTTCAAAACTGTAGCGGGCAAACCCCAAACTTTGGGTTTCTTTTATGAATCCATCAATTAGCATGGCGATTAAAATTGTTATTGATATCTGAAATTCCTGTTGGCTCCTCTCTTATCCCTAGGCATAGGGGCCTGGGTCACCATCGTATCATTCTGGGAACTTTATTTAAGGAAACTGCAAAGTCATTAGGTGGAGCTGAGGCTAAGGAGATTCCCCCATAATGCTTCTAATTGCAATGCAAATAGCACAACTAAAAAGGGCCAGGAGGTGCTTTGCTCTCCTTTCCATCAGTATCCAAAATCAGTGCCCTCTACAGTTAAGTTTGCTCCAAATGAGGGCTTACCTATATTGATACATAAAAATATTAATCATGTCCTAAAGAGGATTCTCCATGAATACCCTCTGAGCCATGAAAGGCAAAGTCAGAAACAACTCAAGTTACATATGCTTAACATTTTTAAAATAGTAAAATATCTTTCCTTAATCACTTAAAAAAAAGTGCCTCCTAGCAACCTAGCTTCCAATGGGGTACGTCTCAAGTGGTTCCAAATATACTGCACTAGACCACATTGCATTTCATGATAATCTAAAGTAGAATGCAGCGTATTCAGGGTTTGAAATTAACTTTCCTTTCTATATAAACTAGAAGCTCAAAAGAGACAGGAGAGGGATGTGGCCTCTATCCTTGGGCTGCATTAAGAGAGGTGGAGGTTCTGGGAATTGGGAGGGGCCAGTCCCACTGTACTCTGCCCTTGTCAGACCTCATCTAGTGCCCTGAGTACTGTGTTTAGTTCTGGGTATTACGGCTTAAGAAAGACATTGATAAACTGGACAGCATCCAAAGGAAGGCAACCAGAATCGTGTGGGGCCTTGAGTCCATGTCATATGGGGATTGGTTGAAGGAACTGGGCATTTTTAGCCGGGAGAAAAGAAGACTCTGGGGAAATATGATAGCTGTCTTCAAGTATTTGTCATGCAGAAGAGGGCTTAGAATTTTTTTGTCTGGCCTTGGAAGGCAGAACCAGGAGCAAACGGTGGAGGTTATAAAGAGGAAAAATTAGGCTTGATGTGAGGAAAAACTATTTAATGATTCGGACTGTTCAAAGTGGAACAAGCTGCCTTGAGATGTGGTCATTTACCAGTGCTAGGAAGTCTTTAAGCACAGGCTGGATACTTGTAAGGCATGTTATATTTTTGTGGGACTGCTTTTTTTTTTTTTTTTAATAGTTTGGCTTAGATGGCCACTGAGATTCCTTCTAGTTCCTAGCTTCTGTGATTTTTTCATGCAGGTTGTTTTCCAAATATAAATTTGAACAGGAAGTTGGCATTTAAGACAGTGCCTTCTCCTTCAATATTATCTGCTCTCAGAGTGTTTTGAAATCTTACTTATACTGAACTTATACTGGAATCTTACTTATACTGAAGAGACAGCATGTTACTGGGATAGTTACTGTCTAGTTTCAAATCCTTCCTCAACCATTTAATGGTTGTGTGGCCCTGGCAGTCACTTGACCTCATTATGCCTCAGTTTCCTTCCTTGTAAATTGAGGGAATTGGATGCCATGGCTTCTATGGTTCCTTCCAGCTTTAAATCTATGATTCAATGAGTTGGCAGCAGGCAGTAGATAGCTATACATATGTCAGATGGATTGTGCAAATTGTACAGGTAAATAAATATAACTGACAAAATATTTCTTGCTCTTTGTGGGCAGGGACTGTCCTTTCCTCTTTTTGTATCCCTAGCACTTAGCACAGTGCATGGCACAGAGCAAGTGCTTAATAAATATTGCTTGATATTTATTACTAAGGAAGGAAGGAAGGCAAAAAATGTTATCACTCTCCTTTTTCCCTATCCTGTTTAAAACTAGATGAATATTGTATATACTGTAGCAACAGTTGAAAGACAACTTTTGGTATGGAAGCAAGGAAGAATCAAGGTGAAATCTTCACATTGCCAATTTTGGAAGTTTTTCAAAATAGTGAAACAGCAATTTAGTCTTCAGATTTTTTCCCTTGTTCTCTTTTCACCGCTTAGTTGTGCTTTTTGCTCATACGCAAATTTCATGCTAGGGAAGAAGGAGGCTAGATTGACAGTTCCCAGCATCCAACGCCCCCTCTTCCTTGTCTCTCACCCCAAACTTGGCAGCCACCAATGGGAACAACTTGAGTACTGCTTGTCTGTGGTCTCTTGGTTTATTGGCTTCTGAGGAGTTGACCGGTCTGGAGGAGGATGGCTGCTTATATGTTTTAGTCTGATTCTTTTTGCCCCTAGGGAACGTTGGCTTTACCAAGCAAGGTTGAACTTGAAGACAAAATAGTTGTTACACAGGGATAACTCTACTATGCTAATGACTCAGGTTAGAAGTAATCCTTGTTAATAATTCTCGAACTTTTTCTCATGATCCTCCCCCCACCCCCATTCCACTTTCTTGTGCCTATTTGAAAAAAAATCCACCCATTTAACCATGAGGACAAAAATGCAAAAACAGACTGTCTGGGGAAAGTGCTCTGTAATTTCTGAGCCCAGTATTTTGGCCAGCAATCAGCCTTTTGTAAAGCAAAGAGATTTGTAGTCAGGGCTGTAACTAAAGCTGCATCTCCAACAAACTGCAAAAAAAGAGAGGAGGAGGAGGAGGGAAAGAGAAGGGGGTGGGGTGTGGATGGATAGGGGAAAAGAATCAGAACAGAACTGCAAGCAAAAATCAAAAGCAGGGGAAAAAAAGCAACCATTTCATGCTTCAATTCATTCAGACTTGGGTTAAAACAATGAACAGAGACTGTCTTCAGAGGTTTCAAACACATTCTTTATAGATACTCCCTAGAAAAAGACAGGTCTGGAATTACATTGTGACGTGATCACTCTCACAGAATTCACTATTGTCCCAATTTGACAGAGTAAGAATTTTATCCTGGATGAAGATCTGTAAGAACTGCCTTCCTTTTTCACCTTTCTTCTGCCTCAAACACAAAACCCTGATTTCAACTCCAAGAAACAGAATGCCCATCAACAATACCTATTCCTTCTCCATTAGCCCCACTCTCACTGACATGACACTGAAGATTAAGGTGAAAGACAAAATGGGTAGAACAGTGGTGGTTCAACCCCTTGAAGGGTTATTGATCATTGAATAAACATTTATTAAGCTTTTAGGGTGCCAGAAAATATGCTAAGTTCTGAGGCTATAAAGGCAAAAGACAGTCCTTGCTCTCAAGGAGATCATAAGGTGATGAGGCAGCAACATGCAAACAACTGTGTACAAATAAGATACATACAAGTTAAATTAGAGATAATCTCAGAGGAAAGGCACTAGCATTAAAGGAAATCAGGAAAGGTCTCTTATAGAAGGTGAAATTTTAGCTGGGACTTGAAGGAAGTCAGGAGATGGAGATGAGGAGGGAATAGAATTCCAGGTGTGATGTTAAAGCCAGTGAAACAAGACTCTTGGAGACAGATGGAATGTCTTGTGAAAGCAGCCTATTTCATTGGTTCAAAGAATGTATGTGGCTGAGTAAGATGTGAGAGGATTGGAAAGGTGGTGGTGGTGCTGCAGGTTATTAAGGGCATTGACTTTCAAATGGAGAATTTTATATTTGATCTTGGGGTTGTTTGGGAGCCATTGGAGTTTATTGAGTAGGAAGATGATTTTCTGGAGAGTCATCCCTTCTGTCCTAGTCTGTTTAATTGCAGGTCAAGGAAATAAGAAGCAAGGCTAGGTGATAAAAAGTTTGATTTGCATCAGCTGATGGACAGTTGTCTGGTGGCCAGCAACTGAGAACAAAGGGAGATGCACACTCATAGGGTTTTATACAACCTTAGGGTGGGCACAAAAAGGAATCCATCAGGAGGTTGACTAAAGAGAGAGATGTCAGGAACTTTGGTGGGGAGAGTGTCTTGACCTTGGGGTTGTAACTTATTAACTTCATAATATCTGGAGTAGGCAAAGATCAAGTCTGTTCTAGTGGGTTAACTCAGGCAATGGACACAGTAGAGGAAGCTGATAAAATGGCATTTCTCTCTTTTCCCTGTAGTCAGGCTAGGTCAGGCCAGGAGACAGGTGAAGGGAGCTGGATGGAATGGTATCTCTCTTTACCCTATGGGCAGCAAGCATCCCCTGAAAGTGAGAAAATGCTAGGGTAGGAAATGGGCATATAATACAATGACATCTCTCCAATTGGCTGGGAGAAGGTTGGCCTAGGAGACAAGTATGCTTTTTATTTCTCTATAGGCAGAAAGAGACCAGTCTGGGAGACTGGCCCATGATGGTCTTTTGAGGTTCTGTGAACAGGAAGAAGCGAGTCTAGGAGACCAGCCTGTGATGATGTGGCACCTCTCTGATCTCCTCTGAGCAGGGAGAAGTCAGTCTAGGAGATTAGTATGTTCTCTGGGCTTGATGCCAAATCAATCACCATCCCCTGATTCATGATGGATTAGTCAAGGCTTGGAGAAGTTAGACCACCGAACAGTTGATGATTTAGGAGAGCACTGGGCTCACAGTCATTGTGGACAAATTTGTTTTATTATACATTGTGTTCTGGTTATAAGGCATTATCTGTTTGACTAGCAACCCTATGCTTAAAGTAAGAGCTTCAAGTACTGGCAAAAATAGAAGAGGAGGAGGAAGCAGTACAACTCAGCTTTCTCCCGCAACTACTACAAAAGGGACTGATGAAGTGCACCAGGCCAAGTAATAATTATGAAATCCATGAAGAAACCACAGTGGGTCATTTTCTAACTCATTTCTGTAGAGAGGCAGCTAGAGACCAGTGGGCTCTAGGGAAGAAGTTCTGCCAGGAAGGCCTATAAAAAGCCTTCTAGGATAGGTACTAGATTGGGGCCTGTGGTTGTTTACAAGGACAGGGGGTGATGGTTTCAGATTCAGCTTGGATAGGGTGTCCAAGAAGCAAGTGGTAGTTGGGCAGTTCTCATTCCATGAAGGGACTGTAGATTCAGTCCGCAGACATAGGCTGGGACCTGTATCTGACTAATCATGGTCTAGAAGAGTTCATGGAACTCAGAAAAGGGGGAGCATTCAGCTCTGTTTCTCTGCAGGACCTTTCAGCTAGCTCACAGGTCCTGGGACTGGTATCAGTGAACTGGACCTCCAACCAGCGAGAATTCTACAGATGGATTGCCCAGAAACAAAATGGATTGGGAATTGGAGACTGAAAATAATACTTTGCCCTAGATCAGAGAATTTAAGGTGTGCTGAAAGTTTGCAGGCCTCCAACCTGAGTTGCCCCTGAGATCATCAAAAAATATCCAATTCAGTACCTGGAAAAAGCAATGGTGAGACCTCAGATAACATAGACCAAGACCAAACAAGGCAGGAAGATTTATTAAACAAAGAAAGGTATCCATGATATAAAAGGAGTGTCCCAGTGAGACTTCAGCAAGAGGAAAAGCCCTATAGAAGTTAAAAGAGAGATAATGAGAGGTGAGGGAGACAGAAAATAGATAAAAAGTAGGAGGTGTTAATATCTTGTCACATAGGAAGAAGACCAAAAAACAATAAACTGTGCCTCCAGGTTGGAGAATTCATTCAGACTTTTGTCCCAGTCCCGCTACTGGCTTCCTTTAAGTTCCAATTAAAACCCTATCTTCTACAGGAAGCCTTCCTCACCCCTCTTAATTCTGGTGCCTTCCTTTGGTTAATTATCTCCTATTTATCCTGTATATGGCTTGCTTTGTATATATTTGTTTGTATACCGTCTCCCCCTTTAGATTGTAAGCTCCATCAGGGCAAATTCTGCCTTTTGCCTCTTTTTGTATCCCTAGAGCCTAGCACCGTGGCACATAGTGGATACTTAATAAATGTTGACTGATTGATTATGCAAGATTCCTTAAGGAGTAGGGAGGTGAAAATAACTGAAATGGAAACTAATCATTCCAAAGCAATATGGAAAAGCTTACCAAGGCATTTTTGAGTAAAGAAGAATTTGTTAAGGGGAGGAAAGCCTTCTTTTTCTTAAAGGGAGGTAACAAACAACTTCAAATCTGAGGTTCTAAGGGTGTCAGACAAAGATGCCTTTTGCTCACATATTGGAGCCTAAGGGTTCCATGAGCTTTGTTGTCCTATGCAAATTTCCATTTAATTTTGTCTAACAGAACTTCTTACAATCTTCCTAATTCATAAAGATTCAATACTTTATTTCAATTCAAGAAACATATATTAAGTGTTTCTCGTGTGCAGAGAACTATGTTGCCGGTAAAGTCTGGGGGGTGATAATTACTTAAACCCAGTACACTCTGAGCTCATACATTGCACTACAATAGGTCCCTGCCCAAACTCCACTTAATGGCTCTTTTCAGGACTCTCCTGCCTTCAGAGTGATTATCAGTAGTAACTGTTGTTCTTTTCTTCCCAGCTTGATTTATTTGTTTTTCTCTTCTGCTCATTAAAGGGGCCATTCCCTGATTACTACTTAAAGAGGCCTTTTCACTGAATGGGTGTTACCTCACTCTAGGTGAGTATCTGAATAGACCACGGTCTCCCCTTGTATCCTGGGCCATCTCCAGTCATCTTGATGAATATCTGTCACTGGATCCTGGTGGCTCGGGAGTGGAAAGGGAGATTGGTGACCTTGCACAGCTCTCCCTCACTCAAAACAAAGTCAGGTGTAAGTCATGTCATCATGTCTCTGATGTCATGTTCTTCTTTGAAAACGAAGGATGAACACATACAGAATTTTTAGTTAAAAATTGGCCTTTCCTTTGCAGAGTTTATAGTCTAAGATGGAGAGGACTGAGAAACTCTTTCCACTTCTATTACTCCATGCTTTTTATATCTCCCTAAAAAAACACAGCTTCAAATTCTACATCTCATTCTCTATTAATTTAGGATCATATAAATTTTTACAATTTATTGATACTTTTTGATACAACTTATATTGCCCAGTAAATATTCAAACAATCTCTTTTAGAAAGTACAAAACTGCTTAATAATGGGATTGTGACTGATAGCACATGTCACTTTCCACTTATCTAGTTTATGAAAGGAAGAATGTGGCCTTTAATTCTGACAGTGCTATACTAACACCGATCATTTTAACTGACCATTCCACAAGGACTTTATTTCCTCTATTGTAGTCACTGTGCATATTTTCCCTTTGTTTCTGCTTTCTTCATTCTGTATCACCGCATGTCTTCCCATGTTTCTCCAAATTCTTTGTATTTGTCCTTTTTCTATCATACTAATATATTAATTTGTGCACTATAGTTTTTAAAGACATTCTTCAAGTTTTTAAAGTACATTTTATATTTCCATATAAAGGAAGACTTAAATAGTTAAAGGGATAAATGAGCCGATTGCTTAAATTAGTCTACAGATTTAACACTCTACTGATCATATTATTAAGAAAGATATTTGCTGTTCATTGCTCACGATACTCAGTGTTCAGCCTCTGCCTTTGCACTGGCTGTCACCTGTGCCTGAGTGGCTCTCTCTCCTCACCTCTGCCTTTTGAAATCTCATTTCCTTTAAAATCTAACTTAAGTACCACCTTTTACACCAAGTTTCTCCTGAACCTTCCACCTTCTAATGCTGCCCTCCTCCAAACTCTCATTTATTCATTTAGTATGTATTTCCTATATATTGACATCTACGGGATGTCTTTCCCATTAGAATACTTGTGATTAAATGATTGAAGGAAAGCAGGAACAGAAGGATAAAAAGGACCAATATGTTTTCAAAAAATAGCCCTTTGGAGATTGATGGATGGACAGAAATGAATTTTCAGACTTGGTCAATGGCTTCAAACATGCATCAATATCGCCTCATGCAAATCCAAGCAAGACTTATTGTTCTGTATACAAATGCCAGCTTGGAGGTCTTGGAAGCAGTCCTGAGTCAAGACAATGAAGGTCACCAGAAAACAGTTTCAGTAAAAGTCTTTACCCCATATGTAAGTTAGAGTTCTTGACTTTGAAGTGGGTGTTTAGTGAGAAGTTCAAAGCCATATGGATGGAGCGAAGCTGAAAGTCTGTACTGTTAATAATCTACTAACATATTCTGACCAGTGTCAAATTAGATATTAATGGCCAGAGATGGGTAGCAGCACTAACTCCTGAAATACTGGCCAGGGAGAACTAATGGAGAGCAAGATCCCTCTTCCAAAGGTCATATGTTACCCTAGATCTGACAATACACGAGGAAGGAATAAAGATCCTATGTGACAGAAGACTTGAAACAAATTTATAAGGCTTAGTCATTTCCAATAGATAGGTAATCAAAGGATGTGAACAAATAGCTTTCATATGAACTGCAAGCTTGCAATAATTATTTGAAAAATGAACACTCTAAAATCATTAATAAAACACTCTCAAAATGTTGTTTTATACCCGTCACCTTGGTAAAGATGGTAAAAAAATAGATTTAATTAGTGTTGCAGGGTATGTAAGAATACCCTTTTGTACTAATACTAATTAATTACTGATACTAATTAATACTAACACACTTCTTAATTTTCATTTTTTCTATAGTTATTTTGTTTGTTTTCAGTGTTCTACAATCACTTCCATATAGCTTAGATTTTTTTCTCATCCCTCCTCCTCCATTCTTCCTCCCTCCCCCATCCTTCCCCGAGACAGTGTGCAATCTTATGTAGGTTCTACACATACATTCCTATTAAATACAATTTCACCTTAGTCATGTTGAATAGAAGAATTAAAATGGATGGGAGAAACTATAAAACAAAACAAAACATAATACAAAAGAAAATGGTCTGCTTCATTCTGCAATCCAATTCCATAGTTCTTTCTCTGGATGTGGAAGGTGTTTTGCCTCAAAAGTTCACTGGGAATTTTTTAGGGGCTTGCATTGCTATGAAGGACTAAGTATACCAGAAAAATTCCTCACACACTGTGGTTGTTGCAATGTAAAGTTCTCCTGGTTCTACTCTTTTCACTCAGCATCAGTTCATATAAGTTTTTTCCAGGCCTCTCTGAAGTCTTCCTGTTTACCATTACTTATAGCACAATAGTATTCCATTACATTCATATACCACAATTTATTCAGTCACTTCCCAATTGATGGGAATCCCCTTGATTTCCAGTTTTTGGCCATCATAAAGAGAGCTGCTATAAATATTTTTGTACATGTGGGACCCTTTCCCATTTTTATGATCTCTTGGGGATATAGTCCTAGAAGCGATATTGCTGAATCAAAATGTATGCACATTTTTGTAGCCTTTTGGGCACAGTTCCAAATTGCTCTCAAGAATGGTTGGATCAACTCACAACTCCACCAACAAGGAGTTAGTGTTCCAACTCTCCCACATCTTCTCCAACATTTATCATCTTGCTGTTTTGTCATGTTAACCAAGCTGACAGATGCGATGTGGTAACTTAGAGTTGTTTTGATTTGCACCTATCTAATCAATAGAGATTTAGAGCATCTTTTCATATGACTATAGCTATCTTTAATTTTTTCTTCTGAAAACTGTCTGTTTATATCCTTTGACCATTTATCAGTTGGGGAATGACTTGTTTTCTTGTACATTTGACTCAGTTCTCTCTATATTTTATAAATGAAGACTTTATCACAGACATCAGTTGCAAAACTTCTTTCTCAGTTTTCTGCTTCCCTCCTAAATCTTGGTTGCATTGGGTTTGTACAAAACCTTTTCAATTTAAGGTAATCAAAATTATCCATTTTTTGCACTTTATAATGTTCTCTATCTTTTGTTTAGTCAAAAATTTCTCCATTCTCCATAAATCTGACAAATACACTATTTCTTGCTCCCTTAATTATTTCATAGTATCAGTCTTTATACCTATATCATGTATCCATTTGGACTTTTTTCTTGTGTATGGTGTCAGGCATTGGTCTATGACTAGTTTCCGTCACATTGTTATCCAGTTTTCCCAGCAATTTTTGTCAAACAGTGAGTTCTTATCCCTAATACACTTCTGTAAGAGTTGATTTTTGTTTGAGGTTTTTCTTTTGAGGACTGCTTCCATCTATCTTGGTGTGCTGTTGCTTTTTAACTTTATCTCTTCTTTTTTACCCCCTTGTATTTCTTGTTTTGCTGAGGTGAGAAAAAAGGACAGGGACTCGGCTTCTCATGCAGCCATCTTGCTGCAAGTCTATGACTACAGAGCTAGACTAGACTTTAGAAGTCATCTGGTGAGGGGTGAGGTAATCAAGGTCTGCAGAAACTAAGGGTTTAAATGAAGGCCTCTGATGAACCTAAGTCACTATTCTTTCTGCCATGCTACATTGTCTTGAATGAACTCATCTGGGCTCTTTTTCTACATCATCCTTTGCAACAAAATTCAAGAAAGGAAAAGGAAGAAGCCATAATGTGATGGGGGACAAAATATTTGGTATTGACCAAAGGAAAGTTTCTTATGAGTCAACGATTCAAACCCTCCCAGTCGACATTTTCCCAAATTTCTTTTCCATTTTCATAGCAAGCTCACGATGGTGACATATAGCATTTGGTCATTGCTATATAGCCTTTTCTCTTAGATTTATCTTTAGCAAAATTGCATCAGACAACTTGTGTAACTCCCGTTTGCTGAACATTTATTCAGATCATTTTTGTCTTTCCAGTCATAAAACAGAATCAATTTTCTCATTTGTCCTGAATGAAATCAGTGGAATTTAGCCATGTGACTCATGTGAGTTCTCACTGAAAACAAAATGCCCCTGAGCTATATAATAATGTTTTCTTTTCTATGCATAGATACAAGGGAGAACTGCCTTCTTAATAAAACCTTTTCTCCCACTAAGATTTCTTACAGGTGATTAGTCATTTATGAGTATTACATACGTTTTGATGTCATTTGAGGTCCAGATTACAAAGTAGCCATGTCTCCTTAGGCTTTGTCTGTTCATATTTGGGGAATTCACTTGCTTTCTCATATGGGTGTAGCTCCCCTAGCAATTCACTCCCTTTCTGGGGTATGGCTTTGTCCTGGTAATCCTTTCAAAGGGACAAGGTGCTTGAGTTTATCAGACCAAGATCAGTTGTTTAATTCTAGCATATGGTTTGCTTCTGGTAAAAATTAAGAAAAAAATAAGTTTTTAGCTATATTTCAGGTTTAGATAATTTGGATTTTTTCCCCTAGGCTTGTGACAATCTAATAGTGTCTCTCTCTTATTTCACCTTTGCACTATTGGCTTTAGCCTCTCTAAACCAAATGCTTCGTTCCTATAGTTGGGGAACTGACATTCTGTAGCTGGTTCTGTTTGCTAACTACACAGTGGACAGTAGTTTCTTTGATTGGTTATGCTTGCAAAGTTGGAACTTGAGGCACCTTCTAAAAGAACTGAATCTGCTTTGTTTCCTGAGCCATCTCCTAAAGGGTCTGACATTTGGTAGTTCTTGCCATTCTCTTGTTTTAGGTGAAAGAACTAGAGATTACAACTTTGTAACTTTCAAAAGATCAGGAGGGCAAGCTGTTCCAGAGCCTTGGAGTCTGGGGAACCAGGGAGCCAAGACAGTCTAGGAGTCAAGACTATGCCAGATTTTGTAACCAGGTTAGCACTGGTGTTCTGAGGGATGAAGAACAACCTTAAGACCATACCAGAATGGCTGATAGGAGCACTAATCCAGCAGTGATGCTGCATTTGAATATGGTCTTGGTGGGATCAATGATATATGTTGTTCAATTGTTCCACTGTTGTTCAATATCCACCTCTTTGTGATCCCATTTTACCCCATGGACCATACTCATTGGGTTTTCTTGGCAAAGATGCTGGAGAGGCTTGTCATTTCCTTCTACCACTATGATATATGACATATAGAAATTCTGTTAAATCTGAGTCCACTCTCTCAAGGGACATTTTCTGTCTACTTTTCACTAAACCGTGAACAAATCAGTCAATAACTAGGAAATAGAGAGAAAAATGAGAAGAAACTTCAATATTTTTTAAGGAAATGAAAAACTTACCCTATAGGTTCTGATCCCATTGAGTTAATAGTAATGGAGAAGGGTGACCTTGGTAGAACCTGAGAGTTAAGATTAAAGACACCTTTGCTAACTTTTTGATTTTGCATTGGAAGACAATCAAATTCTTTGTCCCTAGATTTTATGGAAAACGATGTTACTTAATAATGGTCAAATTCGACAAATGTAGCTGGTCAATTCCATCAATTTTATATAACTAAATCCATGAAGTAACCATGTCTTCTTTGAAAATATTTTAAATGTTTCATTGACCATTATAAAAATCACTGCTACTTTCTAATATCTCTGTTCCCATAAGAGAACCCTTCCTTGTAAAAAAGAAATACAACTAGGCAAAATAAATCAATTCACCGACTGTATCTAACAGTGTTTGCCTTGTACAACATCTGTAGGCCATAATCTATCTTCTAAGAGGAAGGATGTTATGTTTCACCAGCTGTTTTCTGCAATCAAGATTGGTCATTGCATTGATAATTTTCCTTACATAATTATGGTCACTGCATATATTTACCCCCTCCCCACATCTACCACTCTTCCAAACTTCCTTAATATCATTGAGGGCACCATCATCCTCCCAGTCACCTGGGTTCACAGCTTAGGTGTACTAGCTTCCTCACTCTCACTCTCTCTCACTTCCCTCCTTATCTAATCAGTTGCCAAGTCCCGTCATTTCTATCTTTGTACATTTCTCCTCCCATCTCTTTTCTAACACAGCAGCTGTTTTGATGCATGTCCTCATTATCCCTGCCTCAGATCTCTCCCCAATCCAGTTATTCTCCACTCAGCTGACAAATTGATCTTCCTTAAACTCAGGTCTGACCATGTCACTCCCCTACTCAATAAACTCCAGGGGTTCCCTATCACCGCTTAGATCACACGCAAAATGCTCTCTTTGGCATTCAAGGACCTTCATAAATTAACCCCCTCCAAGCTTTCCAGTCTTCTTATACCTTACTCTGCATCAAGTATTCTGTGTATTCGGTGATCTAGTGACACTGGCCCCTTGGCTATTCCTTACACAAGACATTCTAGTTCTGGGCTCTGGGCATTTTTATTGGCTATTCCCCAAACTTGGAATACTCTCTGTCTCTGTCTCTTGATCTCTCTCTGTTTCTCTCTGTCTCTAGCTCTCTCTTTCTCTCCTGGTTTTCTTCAAACCCCAGTTAAATTCCACTTTCTATAGGAAGGCTTTTCTGAGTCTCCTTAATCCCAGTGCCTTCCTTTTCTCCAATTTATTATTGGATTATTAGATGATCCAATAAATTGGATTATCTCCAATTTATTCTTTTGTATACATTGTGTTACAAAGACTCCCCTTCCTCATTTGACCACTTCCCTTCTTATCTTAGATGCATTAATGTCTGTGCAGAAACTTTTCAGTTTCAAGTAATCCAAAATGTCTATTTGATCTTATATAATTTCCTCTATTTCTTATTTGGTTAAGAATATCCATGACACATCTTGCTTGTATATGATTGTTTTCATGTTGTTTCCCTTATTAGACTGTGCACTTCTCAAAAGGAGGGACTGTCTTTTGCTATTAAGCACCTGTAGGTGCTTCATAAATGTTGACTTGCCAGGCTATATTATTATTCAATAAAATAAGAAATTTATTAGGAATAAATGTAAACTTCTAAACCTGAGTTTCAGCAAATTTACTGTCTGGATACAGGATAGGGGAGGCATAACTAGACACCATTTTGGATAAAAAAATATAGGGCTTTTATTGGACGGCAAACTCATTCATAGCCAAACTATAGTATACTTGTCAAAAAAGAAAAACCAACCAAATTCTATCTTAATGTGTAGTAATAGAACCATGGCGTTCAGAAAGAGGGAGGCAACAGTTTTGTGGTTGTCTGTACAGGTCAGACTCCATCTGGGCAGTATATTGGAGGAAGGACATTGATAAACTAGAATGAAGAATGGTCAAGAGATTGACAAGACTCCAGATGGGGATAACTGGAAGGAATTTGGGAATGTTTAGCCTGAGAAGAGAAGTTTTGGTTTTGGTAGCAATGGGGAAATGTTAGCTGCTTTCAAGTATTGGAAGGGCCATCACTTGCAAGTATTATATTTAGTCTCCTTCATCTCAGAGGGTAGAATTAGGAGCAATGTGTGCAGCTGAAGAGAGACCAGTCTCAGACTGGCATAAAAAAATGTGCTATTAATTACACATGCCTCAAAGTGGAATGGATTCAGTTGGAAGGTAGTAAGGCAGGTTTGCAAGTGAAGGTGTAAGATTAAGGGAATTTGACAGAATTAGAAGGGAGGCATATATGACCTGCATTGAGCTTTGGCCTAGACCACAGCCTGAGTCAAATGGAGCTGATGGTAGGAGGAGCTTGTTGAATGGGTGGAGCAGGAAGGGACAGCAGAGAGAGAGAGAATGAGGTGGAAATGAGAGAGAGCACAGCAGAGCAGAGCAGCTAGTGTGAGTGAGAGAGGGAGTGATTTTTGCCTCAGGGAGCTTGTTTGTGGAGAAGACTGAGGGAGGGAAGACTTGGGGATGCCTGTGCTCCCTTTACTGGTAATGTGTACAAATTTTGTGGCTACCATGGTGGAACTGGCTTTCTGGTATTTGAATAAATATCTTGAATAAATGTCTTTGAGGAAGAGAGTTTATATCTTGTGAATTTACCCTGGAAATATGCCTGCATTTCCATAGTGGCTCCTGTGGGTATTGCATTGGTGCTACAGTTGGTTAAACATTGCATTCTGGGCCATCTCCAGCCATCTTGATGAATATTAGGCCACTGGATCCAGATGGCTCAGGAGAAGAAAGTTAGATTGGTAACTTTGTGTGCCTTCTCTCACTCAAATCAAAGTCAACTGCAAGTCATGTCATCATCTCAATATCATGGTCCTCTTTGGGAATGAAATGAGAAGCAGCTCTTCTCTTCCTCATCTTCATCCCCCCACCCTCCTCCTTCTCTTTCTCCTCTACTCTGGTGCTTTACCCAGGGGAAGGTACACTCCATGCCCAGAGGTGCCTTTTTTCTTCTGAGTTTACTGGCTACATTTCTTGCTCAAAGATCAAGCCCCAAACCCAATTCACTCTGGAGTCATAGACAGGATAACAAGACCCCACCCACCTAGCACAGAGTGGATTTAAATACTAAATAGTAATTGAAGAAGAATTATAAGAATCTGGGCTTATTTGATCTTTTTTTCATCTGGACACATTTGAAAATGCAATATGGATTCTGATCTCAAAAACTCTTTGCAACATTGGGGTGTGGGAGACAGCAGCATACTGCTAACCAGGAGAGGACAGGATCAGAGTCTGAATAAGTTAAAGGGGCCTCCAGATCCATGGCAAGCAAAATATTAGACCAAAGGTCAGGTAATAGAGAGAAAAGTAGGAAGGCAGTCTGGGTTTATTAAAGGGGACATCCCTTGAGGAACTACTTAAAGATGCCTCTTCATTGAATTGGGTGTATCTCACTCAAAGTGAGAATGCTATAAGACCTTAAGGGCCAGGGTCTCACATTGCATCCTGGGCCATCTCGAATCATCTTGATGAATATCAGGCCACTGGACCCAGATGACTCAGGAGAAGAAAGTGAGGTTTGGTGACCTTGCACAACCTTCCCTCACTCAAATCAAAATCAGCTGCAAGCCATGGCATCATCTTGATGTCATGCTCTTCTTCTAGAACAAAGGACAAACACAGCAGCAGCAACAGCTGGTTTACTATATTCTAGGAATGGTAGAGAGGGAAGGTTGAAACAGTTCATCTCTGAAGTCCCTTCTAATCCCTTCTAATTCTGTGCTTCTCTGTTACTGTCATGGAGGTTACCTTATAGACAAAACTGCCTTATAAGGAGGTACTTTCATAATTATCCCCCCTTCTGGTGACCCTACCTTTTATAGGATTCCATGTTATAGCAAATGCTGTGATGAGATTCTAGCATAAAACATTTTTATAACCTGCATTCCTTACCACTATTAAATAAATATTCTGTTACCTCAACTTCTGTTCCGCAAACACCACAGACTTGAAATCAGGAATGATTAAGGACCCTCATTCAGCAGCTATTTCATTGTTTCCTTTGCTAGGCATTTTGCCTTGGGCCACCAACCTGTTTTGTTATACTGTGAGTTTTTTTTTTTTTTTAAGAAGGAAGGATATGGAGGATGAGGGCTGGAAAAACTGGCCATCATCTTAAACAAAGAATGAGGAGGAGGGAATCCGTTTCCAAGGAGATAAAGCTCTCCGTTATTTAAAGTAAAATTTTCTTCGGTGAAAGAATTTTGGACTGAAGTCTTCCAAAGGCCCAAAAGCCTTTCTGGTATTCATAAAGGAAGTGAAGCAACAATCTCCCTCAATCTGTGCTATATGATCCTGAAGAGATCACTGAAATAACCTCGGCTCTGTTGAGTTCTTGGCTTTGATTTTAGAGCTGCTAATAAGTAATCTAATAACATTTAGCAATAACTGCAATAGAAATACTTAGGGGTTATAGACATTCTTCCTGACAACAAAGATCCCCAAATGAATTGATCTAAGAACAGAGCTTGTAACCTTTTTTCATGGCCTTCTCTTCTGGGATTTCTTGCAGATCAATCCTTTGGGGATCCTTGTTTTCTTGGAAGAGATGGCTTCCTTCTTTAATCCCTTATGGAACAGTAATATCCTCCCTTTCCCCACTCCAGTAATCTCAAGACTTTAGGGAAATTTCAATAATAAGAATAGCTAGCATTTATATGGTGCTTTAAGCTTTGCAATGTAATTTATAGATACTGTCTCATTTGATCCACAACTACCCTGGCAAGTGGATACTGTTACTATCCTCATTTTAGAGAGTTGGAGACTGAGGCAAAAAGGTTAGGTGACTTGCCCAGGGTCACAGAGCTATTAGGTATCTGAGGCTGAATTGTAGGTCTTCTTGACTTCCAGTCCATTTCTCTATCCACTCTATCACCTAGCTAGCTCAGAGAAATGCAGAATCAGAAGTGTTCGTCACAGATTGAGATTTTAGTTCTGCCTTTTCTAACCTGGGTAACTTTAGGTAAGACTCTTCACATTTATAAGCCACAGTTTTCTCATTTGTAAAATTGGGAAAGCAAAACTAGTGTTACCTATGGAACCCTTAGTCTATTCAAATCTGATATTATATTACTTGAGATATCTGTACATATTTTGTTGTTTAGTCTTTTTCAGTTTTGTACAGTTCTTCATGATCCCTTTGGGGTTTTTGGCAAGACACTGGAGTGGTTTGCTGTTTCCTTTCCCTGCTCATTTTTACAGATGTGAAAACTGATGCAAACAAGGTTAAATATTTTGTCCATGGTCACACAGCTAGTGTCTGAGGCCAGATTTGAACACAGGTCTGACTCCAGGCCTGGCACTCTGTCCACTGTACCACCTAGCTGTCCTGTTGGTATTTTAGATAAACATTTTTACCTTGATAGTGTTTTCAGCTTCTATCCCAACACAGACTGGAAACTTTTAAAATCAAGCTTAAGTTTAAATATCCAGGGCTTACTCCAACCAAATAGAAACTAGAAATCAAATAGCAGTATATTTAATCAAGAAAGATTAGTAAAATAAATGACAGAGGAAAGTGAAGCAATTAGAGAATGTTTAGTCCATATACAAATGAAACACAGTCTACAGTACTACAGATGCACATGCTGGTGGGAATGGGTTTAGGTTTCAATGCAATCTGCCTTGTATTAGAGCTGGAAAAATTCTCCAGCCTGAGCCTTCATGACTTTTTCTTTCTCTCACAGCTTGAAGCTAACATGAGAGTCTGCTTAAGCCTCTCTGGCGCAGTAATTCCTTTTAAAAAAAATATAATAATAATTAATTTTTCTCAGTAATGCATCTGAGCTTACTCTGTGAGGTCCTCAGGTTTCTCTCAGTATTCCTGGGTTTGAGAAGGTCGTAGCAATCTCTCTTGCCCCCTCATTTGCTTATTTGTGCCAGCTGAAGCTGGCACCCACTTATCACCATTCTAATGCCAACTCATCAGGCTTTCTTACCAGCCTGGCATGCTGGTTTCTATGATTTTTAAAGTTTCCAACTCTTAGAAGTCTTTCACACCAATCAAATTCCTCTTCTGGTGATCCAATCATCTTGTATGCAGATACATGGTCTCTTGGGAAATGGAGTGCTAGGAATTTCTCCATTTGGCTATGTGTAATACATATTTCACAGGATTTCTGTAAAGCTCTTGGCAACCATAATGCAACCTTAAATGAAAGTGATTATTCCTTCTCATAAAAGGTTTAGAGACCTGGTGTTCCAAATAAGTCGGATGAATATATGCATGTACATGTAGATGCATGCATGCATGTATGTGTTCCACAAGGAGTACCCAGCTCTGCACCCAGCTTTTATTTATCATGATTCGATTTAAGGTAAACAGGTCAAACTTAGGCAGTAGTCTTTGGCACACTCAGGCTCCTCTTTCTTTACCCATTTTCCCTTTCATGTGTGTGCATGCGGTGGCCCCCTTTCTTACCCCCACTCCCCCAGTAGAAGTGCTCGTATGATTGGATTTTGATGCCCAGGACCCCTGGCACTTGCCTTTTCACGGAGAGAGCAAGATGCAGGGAGTCCATGAACACACTGCCTAATGATCCCCAAGGCACGTGGCAGTAGCGGATAGACAGGAAAGAGCAATGTGTGAGGTGAACATTGGGAATTTCAGTCTTGAACTGTAGGGTGGGGGAGTGCGCAGGGGCACAGCCATCCATTACTGGTGAGGCATTGGATCCAAGACCTTTCTCTTATAATGCGTGTGATTGTCAGTCTGTAGTGAGGATTAAACTGTAAATGATATTAGAAGAAACTGTCTACATTGATACTATTTATAGATACTGGAAAACCAACAAAAAGAACAAAACTAGAAAAATGTGATTTGGCTGTGTAAAAGTAACACTAATTACAGTTATTTATGAAAACTGCTTACCATTTATGGTTAATTACCACATGCACAAGAGTTATTAGACATATCATTAATATATGCCAGATTAATTTACTTGTAAGTTTTATTCTACAATACCCACTTAGATAGGAGGAACTTTCCATGACATTTTTCTGGTTTCTGCCTGAGCAGGAAATGAGGAAATCAGAGAGATGGGAGGAAGTGCTTAAAACCAAAAAGTGATAGAATGTCATGATCAATCAGAAGAAGCCCAGAGCTCTGAAAAGGCAGCCTAGTGTTTGGTGCAGGGCCATCTGGGGAAGCTGGAGCTGTCTTAGGAGAGAGACAGTCATTCATACCTGACTGCCATGTGGTATACCTTGCAGGGTGCACCTTCCATGGCACCAAAGCAGACTCCAGTGTCTAGGGTGGTTGTTGGAGGCTCAGAGTCCAGAGCACTGGAGAGAGAATTTCTGGAGACCTGCTAGTAGGGGCGGTGTGCCTGCAGTTAGTCTGTGGGATCATAGGTACAGGTCTTGACTTGGATGTTGGTGAGGTAATTCCTTCCTCTTTCTGAGACACTGACTGTGGAGTATGGCCAACACTGGTTCAATGAAGCATGGAGACTCACCTGATTGCAGATGGTGAAGACAGTGGGAACAGGGAGGGGAGGTGTTATGGTGATTCTCTTGGGAGGAATGGATGTGTGAGAAGTTGGCAGTTTTGGGGCTGTTGAGGGTACAGCTGATATTGTTACCTGAAGGGGGAGCTGTTATTTGATACATACTGTAATTTGTCAGCTTCCTATTTCTTTGAGTAAATATACCTAAAATGATAATGTAAATGCATTTTCCTTGTGACTCATGCCAAACTGAGGTAAAGATGAGAATTGTAATGGAAGATAAGAGACTAGCTATACCTGAACTCTATCTGGAGACTTTCCCATATTGAATCTAGGGTAGAGATAAGATATAAGCTAATAAAATGATAGTTATTCAATATTATGTGCAGATTATATTTTTCATCCCACAAGGAAACCTCCTCTATCTCTATATGTGGGATATCTATTATCATGTCTACAATTTGATTACAATCCATTAATTTCTTGATTACAACTCTAAACTGTTCTACTACATGTGCTCAGTCAGCTATCCACTTATCGTGGATACCTGCTCACAATATTAAAGTACAAGAATGTATGCTTCTAAGGAACCCTGGGGAGGACTGAACTTGCCAAAATTAAAAAAAGAGGATAGAACCAAGCTTGCATTTCTTGTCTGAAAATGAGACTTTGGACTCACTACTTGTTTGTACGAGAATGACTGAAAGGACTAGTGAGTGACTGTCCATTCCTATGCACAGTAAATATAGGTGCATCTCGTCTTGTGGATCCTTGAGTGATTGGTTAAAGCTAGTGTCTATTGATCATGTGGTGATTAGACCAGCTAGACTCCGGGGATAAAGATAATTAAAATGGCCCTGACTTCAAGGAACTTACATTCTATCAGAGGAGATATGTATACATATAAGTACATACAAAATATATTTTAAAATTCCAATATGGCTGTTCACTATGCTGCTTTTCTGAAAGCAATGTTTTTTGTTTCTTTTACAAATGTTGATATAGATTAAGAACACTTTTGGCCTCTGGCATTCAAACCATGGCAGTCCTCTCAGGGTATTATTGGTAATAGAGCATTGAAGTAACAGCATTGAAGGATGGTTTTTTAGCTCTGATGATTTTGTAGTTTTTAAGAGCTCTCTTGGTAGTTGTTAGAATTTTACCTTGATTTTTTTTTTAAGGCTACTCTAGTGCTGGGCACTGCCACCCAGAGTGGCATAATCTAGTCACTTTCATTTTCTCCCTTACCTTTTTCCAGGATTTTATGGGCATAGAGCAACCTATGAAAGACTGTTCCAAGGACATTTGTGTGAGGTCATCCCTTATTCACAATGAAGATGTTGGAGTCTAGCCCTGACTCAGACTGTTCTGGCAGTTTGGGTTCAAAAACTAGAACAAAAGGAAATATTTCTAGATCATTTAACAGTTGTAATTTCACAGTTGCTTAAAGTACAGAATTGTTAGTTGGCATTGTGGATGGGCTTGGAGTCAAGAAGCTCTGAGTTCGAATGCAGCCTTAGACATTTCCTAGGTATGTGATGCTGGGCAAGTTACTTAATGTCTAGGATTGCCTTTTTTTAAACTGTAAAATGGGCATAATAATTGCCCTCACCTTGCGGGGTTTCTATGAAGATCATATGAGATGATATAAGTCTCTCAGAGCAGTGCCTGGCATATGGCATGAGGTTAATAAACGCTTATTTCCTTCTTTCCTTCCTTCCTTCCCCCTATAAAAGGAGTTTTGCTTACATCTGGCAGGAAAAGGGTATTGAGCTTTGATTGTATCTGCTTTAACCAGCTGAGCAGAAGCCAGTGGGAAGGCCAAATGACTTGGCATGCCCTGTACTTAAATCCCTACTGAACTATGTCAATGGACCAAATTTTAAAAGCCTGAACCAATTAAGTCTTGAAGATTATTTCAAAGTCTTTTAAGGAAACAAAACAAAACAAAAAACTAGTATTTGTGGGGTAGGGCCTTAGAAAAAACTATTCCAGCTTGTGTGATAGAACCCTATTAAATACTAAAAGAAGGATTAAGGGAAACATAAATTCTTTGTTTCTCACATCTATATCTTTAAAATCCCCTCAAGCCCATCTAAGCCTGGGAACTAGTGATCTTTGGGTCTCAGTCAACTTGGCAGCCACAATCAACCCTTATAGATCCAGAGTCTCACAATCCTAGTAGAGAATAAATGAAGTTAGAGAATGCTGCCGTTATTGGCCATCTTTTTCTGGCAAGTCTTTTATTTTCTTAATTCTGGGTTCTTCTTGCTTATCTTTACCCAGACTGCCTTCCTACTTTTCTCTCTATTACCTGACTCTTGGCCTAATATTTTGCTTGCCAAGGATCTGGAGGCCCCTTTAACTTACTCAGACTCTGATCCTGTCCTCTCCTGGTTTGCAGTATGCTGCTACCTCCCACCCCATAGTGTTGCAAAGAGTTTTTGAGATCAGAATCCATATTGCATTTTTGAATATGTCCAGATTAAAAAAAAAAGATCAAATAAGCACTGATTCTTAAAATATTATAATTCTTATTTCTCCAATTTGACAGTATAATGTAGAACACTTATATTTGGCATGATTTTTCAGTTAGTCTTTCTTTGATGTATCATCATGACTTGGAGGTGACTTTGGGTTATTTAAGTCTCTACTAGCAAAGTGTAAAACTCTGGAAGATCTTACCCAACTGGAAAGACCCTAAGTAAAGTTCATATACAACAAAGTGTATTGACTATCTAAGGATCAGACAGAATTAATTTGAGAGTTTATGAGCAGAATCTACTAGGAGGTCAATGTTTAGGGGTGCAGCAACTCAGGAAGAAAGATTACTGGGTCTTAGGGGATTTCCGTAACTAGAGCAAGTACTCGAATGAAATCACAGATCTTAAAAATTCTTGATAGAATCATATAATAATGACTCCTTCCTGCGAACATTTAAGTATTTGTTTACGTTAAACAGTTTGAGGTTCTTGGATGAAAAAATATCATTTCAGGATAGAATAAGACGCCTACGGACCTTCAAATATTTGTTGTAATTCAGTTGTTCAATCATGTCCAACTCTTTATGGCCCCATGTAATACAGCATGCCAAGTCCTTCTATCCTCCACTATCTCATGAAGTTTGTTCAGACTCGTGGTCATTTATTCCTCGACACTATCCATCTCATCATTTCCTATATCAGGCTCTTTTCCAATGAGTTCTGTCTTCTTATTATGTGACCAAAGTATTTAACCTTCTGTTTCAGTATTTAACCTTCCAGTCAATAGTCTAAATTAATTTCTTTAAGTATTGACTGATTTCATCTCCTTGCTATCCAAGGGACTCTCAAAAGTCTTCTCTGGTGCCACAATTTGAAAATGTTAATTTTCGGGTGTTCAGCTTTCGTTATAGTCCAACTCTCATAGCCATATATTGCTACTGGAAATCCTATAGCTTTGACTAATATGACCCTTTGTCAGCGAGGTGATATCTCTGCTTTTAGTATGTTGTATAGATTTGCTATAGCTTTCCTTTCAAGAAGTGTTTTAATTTCATGACTACAGTCACCATCTATAAGGAGCTTTAAGCCTAAAAATAAAAAAGTCTGACACTAATTCCATTTCTTCTCACTCTATTTACCAGGAAGTAATGGGACCACTTGCCATGATCTTAGTTTTTTTTTCAATGATAAGCTTCAAGCTAGCTCCACCCTAATTAAGAGGGTTTTAATTCTTCTTCACTTTCTGCCATCAGAATGATATTATTGAGGGTTGGAAGCGGGGAGTGAGACCCCTACAAAGACCAGGGTACCAGGGGTAGGTTACCTGAAAGCACTCAAGCACTGTTGAGGTCAAAGTAAAGATTTATTTTGCTTTTCAGCGAAGCAAAAGTTCTTAGGGAACCTGCAACCTTAGAGGGGTACAGGTAAAGTATATGTAGGATATTCTATAGGAAATATGTACCAAATATACCAACTAGATGATTCAGGGTGGGATTGGGGAGTGGTTGAGGAGTGGTCAATTCTTAAAGGAACATGCACCTTTAGTATATACTGAGCAGGTATTTTAGCCAGAGTTCATAGGGAAATATTCCAAGGGGAGGGGCTACCTGGAGGTGTGGTTTTAGGCCTGAAATGTCACTAAGTCAACTAGCAGTCAGGATTGACTCAAGAATACTAGGTTGCTCCCATCCGTGTCTTGTTAGACAAGATAAATATAAGGGAGTATATGTATGTCTAAGTCTAGGATATGCATAATTAGTCAGTGAGTAGTAAATGTCATTAAGACCCAGTGCATAGCCAGTTCAGTTAGTACACAGATGGTTCAGACTATTAAGTTCTACAGGTGTAGCTGGCTGCTGTATCAGGAAGGGAGACAACAGTTTTTGCTAGAGTAGGCTTTGTCCTTGAACTGGGGAGAAACTGCCTGGGATAATGTTTTGAGGCTACGGAGAAATGTGATTTTTTAAAGAGAAATGTGATTTTAGAATTGGTGCCCAAGTACATGTACCCAGGCACCTCATCAGTATCATTTCATATCTGAGATATTGATATTTCTCCTGGCAACCTTACTTCTAGCTTTTGATTCATCTAGCCTGGCATTTCACATGATGTAATCATCACATAAGTTAAGTAAAGAAGGTGGCAATATACAACCTTGTCACAATCAGTTGTCTCATGTTTGATTCTAAATATTGCTTCTTGACTTTCATACAGGTTTCTCTGGAGACAAATAAGATGATCTGGTACTCCCATCTCTTTGAGGATTTACCACATTTTGTTGTGATCCACATAGTTAAAGTATAGTGTGGTCAATGAAGTAGAAGTAGATATTTTTTCTATAACTCCCTTACTTTCTCTATAATCCAAGGAATGGTGGCAGTTTGGTCTCTAGTTCCTCTGCTTCTTCAAAAATTAGCCTGCACTTTGGGTAATTCTTTGTTCCTAAGCCTAGCTTGCAGAATCTTACACATAACCTTGCTGGTTGGTGAAATGAATGCAAATATTTGGTAATTTAACATTCTCTGACCTTATCTTTCTTTAGGATTGAGATACAAACTAATCTTTCCTAAATCAGTGACCAATATTGAGTTTTCTATATTTGGTGGCATATTGAATGCAGTATTATTCACATATTTAGAAACAGTGTGGTTAAATGGATTAATCAAGGTTGGATTCAAAGACATATTTTGTGACCTGCTGCCTATATGAAAACTTTTCCTCATAGTCTTGCACCATTGAAATTGCTAAACTGGCCTATGAAAGTAGCTGAAACTTGGAATTAGCCAACATATTTGAGAGCTATGCTCAGAAATTTTACTTTTGGCTCTTCTGTTAACCTCTCTGTCTCCTTGTGAATTTTTCCAGCAATGAAATGAGGACTACTAATATTGACATATTATGTACTTATTTATAAGCAATAGTTATAAAAGGTTGTATAGCAATCTTTCAGCAATTAAAACAAAAATTTCAGTATCATTATTGACCATCTACTCATCATGAATAAACAATATTTTATCATGTTTTTAAAAAAGTGTGACATAAATTTAATAAATGAAATCTTAACATCTTAAGGTTGTTATCATCCTCCCATCATATTAAGCTTCAAACATATCCTATCTACAGTGCTGTGCTGTGATATATTCCAAACTGCACAACTCAAGGACATGGAGAGCTTGGAGAAGGCTATAAGATAATAGATTGAGAATTAGAAGAGAACTCATAGGTTATTTAGTCCAAACCTCTTATTTTATAAAAAAAAAGAAAATAAAGAATAACTAACTTGCATAAGATAACATCAGTTACCTCTGCAGCAGAGCTGGGATTCAAATGTAAGTCTTCTGACTCTAAATCTAATAAAATTTTCAGTATGAAATACTGAGGAATATCATCACAATAGCTAAAAGGTGATTGAAAAAGCTGATCTTCAAGGAAACATGGAAGGGACTGGCATTATTTAGTCCAAGAAAAAACTTTAATTTCTTATTGTAACTATATGTAATCCTCTACTGAAATTCTGCTCCTGAAGTTCACTGGAGCATGGAGGTGACCTTGAGTTCTTTAAAGCTATGTTAGTGGAGCCCATACTGGAAAGGCTTTGATGTTGTCTGGGCAGTGAAATGTGTGCTCCTTGAGGATCGTCCTAGAGAGGCTGATAGCCAATAAGCAGGCCACTAGGTGACAGATTGTCTGGCTATGGTAACTCATGAAAGAAATATAAATACAAAATGGTCCTCATTCATGTTCATCTCATCTTCTGCTCCCAACTGGGCTTCTGACTTTCTGGATTTAGCCCCCATAAATCACCTGCTTTCTTACCTTGCAATGTCCCTCCTCAATGATGGCCCCCCTTTCCTATTGGTGAATACCTTCCAGCTATTCCATTTTGGATAGTCTCAGACCAGTCATATTTCATTCCCTGACTTTTTGAGTATTGCTACCATGCCTCTGTATGGGTACTTTTTCTCATCCACACCAAGCTTTGTCCAACAACCACCAACTCCACCAATATTGACATTCTCACTGCAAATGAAATCAGAAGGCATGAGGAATTTGAAGCTAAATGGAAGGATGACTTATAAATTATCCTTAAGGAAGTAAATAAAGGAGTTGATAGAGAGTTGGTTTCATTGGCAAACATAAAAAGCAAAAACTAAAAAATATTTTAGTGGATCTCACTTTTAGTATTTGAGAGGAGCACAAGTAAACATATCAGCATGCAGATAATTCCAACTTAAAACCAACAACTTTTACACAAGATGAAGGAAAAAAATTTATGTTGAGAAATTGATAATATGCTCCAAACCATGCCAATTTATAACATGTTATGAGATTACTTTGTTGGAAAAGTAGACAAAGGCAGGATGGTAAAATATGTTGGAAAACATGGTTCAATGTAAAAAAATGAAGGGGATAAATGCTTATGGACTGCACAGAAGTCTCATACCTATTTCTTATGGATATTTTCTTCAAGAAAAGAGTTAGAAGATACTAGATATCACAAAGAATTCCAATAATTATTTTGCATACATCAGTAACTCAGAAAAGAAATCTCTTAAGTGTGAGGAGACTGTGGTAATGGAGAAACAAATACTGATGCAAAAAATTTAAGTTAAATACTATCAAGGAGATTATATCAATATATCACACCTATGGGGCATAAAAGGTTGCACTTACGTGGAGTCATCATCCTTTAAACTTGGTGGAAGTTCTAAGGCCACATGAGTCATCGCACCCTGCACTGTTGACTAGATATTTCTATTTATAGATTAGTGGGATTGAATTTACTAGAGCTACTGGCTATCCTTTCTATGTTAAGTCTAAGTAAACCACCTTTTTAAACCATTCAATGGACTATGAATGCCTTATTTCATCCCAACATTAGACCTGAACTAAAATGGTGTTTATATAGGGTGCCTCCAACAACAGTACTGATGTGATTCAATTCTTTTAGTAGCATGTAAATTCATTTGTTGGACAAACAGGTCAGCTCCAATACAACAGCCTAATGGTCAAGTCTGGCGTGGAGGTCTCAATACAGCCTGCTGGACTAGACTGGGTTAACCCAGCACAGCAGGCAGCCATCAGACCCAGAGGCCCTGTGCAGAAAGTCAGGAACCAGGCCCATGAGCCCAGCACAAGAAGCTTGGGACAGTGCCTCTTGTACCCTGGGGGCAGAGCTCAACTTTAGAAGTCATGAAATTGGTTGGAAAATGAGGAAAAAACCAACCAAACAAAAAAGCCCTGACCATAAAAAGCTACTATGACAATAGGAAAGCTTAAAATACAAATTCAGAAGGGGACAACAATGTTAAAACACTTCCATGCAAAGCTTCAAAGAGAAATATAAATTTCTCAGGCTTCAAAAGTCCTCTTAGAAGAGATAAAAAAAGATTTTAAAAATTGAATAAGAGAGGAAGAAGAAAATTTAGGAAAAGAAATGAAAGTTATGCAAGAGAATCATGAAAGAAGAGTCATCAGTTTGGTAAAGGAAGCACAAAATGGAAAAAGAAAACAATTCCTTAAAAAGTAGAATTGGCCAAGTGGAAAGGGAGGTACAAAAGCTAAGTGAAGAAAATAATTGCTTAAAAATTAGAATTGGGCAAGTGGAATCTAATGACTCTGTGAGATATCAAGAATCAACTAAACAAAATCAAAAGAATGAAAAAAAATGGAAGAAAATGCAAAAATATCTCATTGGAAAAACAACTAATCTGGAAAAATAGATCCAGGAGAGATAATTTAAGAATTACTGGACTGCTTTAAAGCCATGATAAAAAAAGAGCCTGGTCAACACGTTTTTGAAGAAATTACCAAGGAAAACTTTCCAGATATCCTAGAACCAGCAAGTAAAATAGTAATTAAAGGATTCCACTGATACCTCCTTCCCAATAAAAGCTCTCAGGAACATTATAGTCCAATTCCAAAACTCTCAGATCAAAGCGAAAATATTGCAAGTAATTCAGAAAGGAAACAATTCAATATCAAGGAGTCACAGACTAGATTACAAAGGATTTAGCAGCTTCTACATTAAAGGATTGGAGAGCTTCAGATATAATATTCCAGAAGGCAAAGGAGTTTGGATTAAAACAAATATTCAACTACTCAGCAAAAGAGAACATAATTTTTCAGAGGAAAAAATGGATATTCAATGAAATGAAGGGCTTTCAAACATTTCTGATGAAAAGATTAGAGCTAAACAAAAATTCAATTTTCAAATTAGAGACTGAAGAGAAGCAAAAAAAGTAAAGGGGAAGGAAAAAGCATTAAATTCTTCAAGAGGTTAAACTGTTTACATTCCTTCATTAGAAGATGATACTTATAACTGAAGAACTGTATGTCTATTAGGGCAATTAGACAGAGGATGCAGGTATGTTGACTTTGATGGGATGATACAAAAAAAATTAAGGAGTGAGAAAGTTGTGTGTGTTCATCCTTCATTGCTGAAGAAGACCATGCCATCAGAGAAATAATGACATGACTTGCACTTGACTTTGTTTTGAATGAGGGAGGTCTGTGCAAGATCACTAACCTCACTTCTCCTCCACAGCCATCTGATCAGATATTTATCAGGATGACTGGAGATGACCTAGGATGAGACCATTGGGGTTAAGTTACTCGCCCAAGGTCACACAGCTAGTGAGTGTCAAGTGTCTGAGGGGAGATTTGAACTTAGGTACTCCTGATTCCTGCAATGATGCTCTATCCACTGCACCACCTAACTGCCCTTGGAGTGAGAAAGAGGATTACATTGAAAGAAGAGGAGAGGCAGAACTGAAAAAAGAGGAGAGGCAGAATGGAGTAAATTGTATCACATGAAGGTCACTAGAGGCCTATTATGATAGAGTTAAAGAAGAGAAGGGGGAGTGAGCATATTTGAACCCTACTCTTAACAGAATTGGCTCAAAGAGGGAATAACACACCAACTCAATTGGGTTTAGAAGCCTATCTTGCCTACAAGAAAGTAGAAGGGGAAAGAGTCAAGAGAAAAGGGCAATAGATAGGAAAAAAAGCAGATTGTAGGAGGTGGTGGTCACAAACAAAATGCTAGTAAAGAGGGACAGGGTGAAAGAGAAGAAAGAGAAAAGTATAAATGGGAATAATAAGATAGAAGGAAATACACAGTAATCAGAACTGTGAATATGAATGGGACAAACTCACCCATAAAACCAAAATCTTACAATATGTTGTTTACAAAAAATGTATTTGAATCAGAGAGAAATATAGAGAAAAGGTAAAAGGCTGGAACAGAATATGTTATACTTCAGCTGAAGTAAAAAAAAGCAGTGGGAATCATGATCTCAGACAAATCAAAGGCAAAAGCAGTTTTAATTGAAAGAGACAAAAACTATATCTACTAAAAGGTACCATAGACAATGAAGTAATATCAACACTAAACATATATGCACCAAATGGTTTACAGCATCCAAATTTCTTTCTTTTTTAACCAAAGAAAAACAAAGTTTATTAAAGATTTGCCACCTTGGGTTGACTCTTAAGGAGTCTAAGCATTTGTAATACTTGTATTCACAAACGGGCCAAATAGAATCTCAGCTAGACAGACTCTAAGCTGGATTGAATCTGAGCACCTTCATTCAGGCAAGATGGACCTAGGAAAGATCTAGAGATGGTCTGGTGGTCTGGGAGGAGGGTCTAAGGAAGATCTTGATGGGATCGGGGTAACTACTGATGTAATCCAGTGTGGGATGTGCCTTTAGCCTCCGTTTTTGCTTAGGACTTGGTGAAAGAGGTAAAGAAAGTGGGAGTACTGCCAGCACCTAGGCTTTCCTGTCATTCCAAGTCTTGAGAAGACTGGAGGACAGGGCACTGGGGGGTGGCTCCACCACTCTTCCAATCTTGGGGACAATCCTTCCTCCAATGTCCTTCCTAGTCACATGGGCATGGTTCCACAGGTGTTTGTTCCTGGGGCTCCCTCTAGGGGAGGGTGGTACCCTGGAGGGGCACTCCTTGAACCAGTGACCCTCCTTGTGGCATCAAAAGCAGGCTTCCTCACTACCCAAATAGCCAGACTTCCTTCAAGGGGGCACCCTGGGTACTTCCCTGAGTCTTTTCCTGGCCATGGCAGCAACCAAAAATTGCTCCCTGTCTCTGTGCTCTTTTTCCTCTGCTGCAATGAGTTCTCTATTGTTAAAGACTCCAAAGGTCATCTTCAATAATTGGGCCTGAGGTGTTTGGGGTCCCATTGCAAATTTCTGCAGCTTCCTCTTAATATCTGGGGCAGACTGATTAATAAAATACATGCTAAGAACTGCTGCCCCTTCTATGGAGTCAGGATCCAAATTTGTATGCCTTTTAACAGCTTCTACTAGCTGGTCTTGAAAAAGGCAGGGTTTTTCTTTTCTCTCTGAGTAATTTCCCTAACTTTTTGAAAATTTACTTGTTTTTGAAATGCAGTTTTTAGGCCTTCTAGTAGGCAAATTACCATATGGTCTCTCTTTCCTCTATCCTCATTCTTTTGATAATTTCATCCTAGGTCACTAGTTGGAACAGCAGGTGCTCCTGGGGGGTATTTTGTAGGATCATTGCTAGTCATACAATTTCCTAAACTTCTGGGCTTGCTCCCAGATCCTCTTCTTCTCTTCAACTGCACAGCAGGTAGAAAAAAAGAATATGTAGATCATTCCAAGAAAGTTCAAATTGTAGGAATATGTCCCTAACACCCTCAGTGAATTTAGTGGCATTTTCCAAGTATCTCCCCAGTTTCTCTTTAACCTGAATGAGGTCTGATATTGAGAGTGGGACATGAAGTGCTGCAGGGGCAGGGTTTTGGTTAGAGAGATAGGAAGTCCCAATTTTCATGAGGAAGAGGCTGGGAAATGCTGACTGACCTGGATTGGGGTTCAGGCTGGCAGGAGGAAATATCAGCTAGCACCTGAGGAGGCAAAGGAATTAGAGGGGAAGATACCCCAGAGAGTGTTGTGGGAGTGGGGCCTGGGGCCAGAGTGGATGTTGCCTCAGGGAGAGGGGATGCAGAGGGAGACACCTCAGCAAGACCCATGGCTGGGACCTGAACAGGCGTTGCCAAGGGGGAAGGGGACATAGGAGGAGATACAGCGTAGGAGACATGAAAGGCAAATGAGGCAGGAAATGAGAGGGGTTGAAGTAGAGGAAAAGGGAAGGGAAACCAAAGGAAAGAAAAGAGAGTCAAGGAGATGGAGGTTAAGGATGAGGGAGGTTGGGGAGTGGCAGGAGGGATTGGGGGAGACGGGAGCAGTAGGAGGTTGGGGAGCAGTAGGAGTTTGGGGAACAGGAGGAGGGCTCAGGGGAGATTGGGGAGGGAATAGGAGTTGGGATGGTGGGAATGGAGGAAGGGATAGAGAAGAGGCTGAAACCCTGGGGGCCAAAATATGGGAATCATACAAAATGTCCAGCTCTAGTTACAAGCATCTTACAATCTTTTATAAGAATGGGGTTCTCAGAGAGCTTGACAAAGGCCTTTATGTAGGATGTTTCTATCCATTTTTCCTTTTGGTGACAATATAATTCTAACTGTAAAAGAGTATTATATTGTAAGGTCCCCAAAATGGACCATACTTCATGGTTCTCCAGGTGATACTAAGACCCAAAAGAACACCTACTTTTTCTTTTCACATTCTTCAGGGAAGCTAATTTTTTTCCAATTTTGTAAGAGACAACCCAAAAGCAAATTTTTGGGGATTAAAGAGGATTGACCCATTACAGGTGTGGGGTTGGAAGACCCTCCCTCCATGAAGGAGAACATGAGAGTAAGCCTTGAAAAAAACAAGAGAAAAAAAAGGTAACTGATGTTTCCCTAATTCCCTAGTGCCCAGGGAATTCAGAGAGTTGGGCACACACTTCCTGATACTAGGACCTGAGGTCAGGTCTGAAAATTTCTTCCAAAGTCCTTGAAGAGTGACAAGAAGATAGGGAGACAGGGAGACTTACATACCTTGCATTCTTGAAGAACTTGAGATTAGCAGTTCTTTCTGGTCAGGGAACCATAAATGTTGAAGTTGAGGGGTGCTAGGGATCCCAAAATACTGACACGCTGGGTTCTGCTCGATTAAATGCGAATGAAGACTTCTTTAAATCAAAGAAAAACAAAGTTTATTAAAGATTCGCCACCTTGGGTTGACTCTTAAGGAGCCTAAGCATTTGTAAAGCTTGTATTCTCAAGTGTGCCAGATAGAATCTCAGTTAGACAGAATCTGAGCTGGGTTGAATCTGAGCCACATCTAGATTTCTAAGGGAGAAGTTAAATGAGTTACTGGAGGAAAAAGATAGTAAAACTATACTAATGGGGGAATTCAACCTTTCCCCTCTTAGAACTAGATAAATCTATCCAAAAAATAAGAAAGAAATTAAGGAGATGAATAGAATATTAGAACATTTAGATATGACAGACCCCTGAAGAAAATTGAATGGGGATAGAAAGGAATATACCTTTTCCCCCTCACTGGTACCTGGCAATTACCCAAAAAATAACCATGTATTATAGCATAAAGACCTCACAATCAAATACAGACAGGCAGAAATATTAAATGTATCTTCTTTCAATCATGATTCCCAATAAAATTACATTTAATAAAGGGCAATAGAAAGATAGATTTAAAAATATTGAAAACTATGTCATCTAATCCTAAAGAATAAGAAGGTCAAACAACAAATCATAGAAACAATCAATAATCTCATTAAAGAGGACAACAATAAGAAAAATATCAAATTTATGGGATGCAGTCAAAGCAATACTTAGGGAGAAATGAATATCTCTAAGTGCTTTCTAAGAGAAAGAGAAGATCAATGAATTGGGCATGCAACTAAAAAGGCTAGAAAAATAACAAAATAAAAATCCTCAATTAAACACCAAATTGGAAATACTGAAAATCAAAGATGAGATTAAAAAAAGAAAATTATTGAATGAATAATTAAAATTGAGTCAATTTTATAAAAACAAACAATAAAATGGATAAATCATTGGTTAATTTGATTTAAAAACAAAGAAGAAAACCAAATTACCAGTATCAAAAATGAAAAGGGAGAAATTACCACTAATGAAGAGGAAATTAAAACAGTAATTAGAAACTATTTGTCCAACTGTAGCCAATAAATCTGACAATCTAAGTGAAATGGATGAATATTAAAAACAATATAAATTGCCTAGATTAACAAAAGGGGAAATACAGTTATTGACCCCATTTTAGAAGAAGAAATTGAAAAAGCTATTAGTGAATTCCCTAAGAAAAAAATCTCCATGGCCAGATAGATTCACAAGTGAATTACACCAAATATTTAAAGAACAAATAATTCTAATATTATATAAACTATTTGGGAAAATAAACCAGGAAGGAATTCTGCCAAATTCCTTTTATGACACAAATATGATTCTGATACCTAAACCAGGTAGTGTCAAAACAGAGAAAGAAAACTATAGAACAATTTCCCCAATAAATATTGATACAAAATATTTAAGTAAAACACTAGCAAGGAGATAACAGCAATATATCACACAATTACCAGATAGGAGTTATGCCAGGAGTACAGGGTTGACTCAATATTAAGAAATTTATCAGCATAATTGACCATATCAATAACTAAACCAACAAAAATCACGATTATCTCAATAGACAAATATAATTATTTGCATATTGACAAATTTATTGACAAATTTTATTGACAAGATTATCTCAGTAGAAAAATATTTTGACAAAATATACCTATTCTTATTAAAAACACTAAAGAGCATAGAAATAAATGTTGTGTTTGTACTTCATTCTTAAAGAGGACCATGACTTTAGGGAGATGATCATGACTTGCAGTTGACTTTGATTTGAGTGAAGGAGGGCTGTGCAAGATTACCAGCTTCACTTTCTCCTCCAGAACCATATGGGTCCCGTGGTCAGATATTCATCAGAATGACTGAAAATGGCCAGGATATAATGGGAGACTCTACCCCTTTTAGGCTAAGATTTTTTTCAGGTTCTCACTTTGAGTGAGGCAAGGCCCATTTGATGAATAGGCCTCTTTAAGAAGTGAGTCAAGGGATGATCCCTTTAATAAAAAACAAAAAATCACACTGGGAGAGGAAGATCCTCAGGTTACTGACCAAAAGAGAAACAGTTACTCTTTATGTTCACTCTGAGCCATGAGGTCCCCCAAAATAGCCATTAAAATGGTGCTCAGTGGGGACCTATTTTTGTCCAACCTATGTATGGGCTCCACATAGAAATGGGTTTAAGGGTTGGTCTTTGAGAAAGGGATCCAAGCAGTAAACCCCAAGTTAGCTAGACAGATTTTGGCCATCAAAATTTACCTTCTTTTGGAGAGGAGAAACAGAGGCAGAGGTGCTAAGCTGACTGGGTCCTTAGTCAAGCAGCTCAGACTACTTACAGTTTGTATTTGTCCTTCATTCTTGAAGAGGACCATAACATTAGGGAGATTATGACATAACTTGCAGTTGACTTTGATTTGAATGAAGGAGGGCTGTGCAAGGTCACCAGTCTTGCTTTCTCCTCCAGAGCCATCTGGGTCCAGTAGCCAGATATTCCTCGGGATGATGAGATGGTCCAGGATGCAATAGGAGACTCTGGTCCTTTTAGGCTAAGGTCTTTATAAGTTCTCACTTAGAATGAAATAACATTCATTGAGGTAAGCATTATCTGAAATGGAGAAAAGTTAGCCTTCCCAGTACAATTAATGGTGAGTCAAGGATGCCCATTGCTATCACCATTATTCCATACTGTACTAGAAATGTTAGCTACAGCAATAAGAGAAGAAAAGTAAATTGAAGGTATTAGAACAGGCAATGAGTAAACAAAATTATCACTCATTGTAGGTGATATGATGGTATACTTGAAGATTTCTAGAGAATCAATTAAAAAACAACTTGAAATAAAGAACAACTTTAGTAAAATTGCAAAACCTACATAAATCACTGGCATTTTTTTTATATTACCCATAAATATTAGCAGCAAAAGATAAATTCAATTTAATATTATTATAGATAATATAGACTACTTGGCAGTCCACCTGCCAAAACAAGTGCAAGAAGATATATGAAAAAAATTCCTTTTCACACAAATAAAGTCAGATTTAAACAAAAAAATATCAGTTGCTTATGGGTAGGCTGAAATAATATAATAAAAAAGACAATTCTTAAATTTAAATTAATTCACTTATTCAATGCCCTATCAATCAAACTACCAAAAAACTGTAGAGCTAGGAAAAATGATAAAAAAAATTCATGTGGAAGAACAAAAGGTCAAGAATATCAAAGGAACTAATGAAGAAATTTTCAAAGGAAGGTGGCCTAACCATAATAGATTTCAAACTATGTTATAAAGTGGCAATCATCAAAATTATCTGGTACTGTCTAAAAAATAGACTGATTGATCAGTGGAATAGAATAGGTACACAGGATATAGTAGAGTATGGTCATAATAATCTAGTCTTTGATAAACCCAAAGACCCCAGCCTCTTAGAATAAGAGCTCACTATTGGACAAAAACTGCTGAGAAAATGGGAAAAGAGTGTGACAGAAACTAGATGTAGACCAACATCTTACACTATATACCAAGATAAAGTCAAAATGGGCACCCAGAAATAAAAGGTGATACCATAAGCAAATTAGAAGAGCAAGGAATGGTTTACCTTTTAGACATAGAGAGAAGGGAAGGATTTTTGACTAAATAAGAGCTAGAGAGGATCATAAGATATAAATGGATAATTTTTATTACATTAAATTAAAAAAGGTTTTCAATAAACAAAACCAGTGCAATCAAAATTAGAAGGAAAGCAGAAAGCTGAGAAACAATTTTTATATCCAGTGTCTTTGATTTATTTCTCAAATGTATAGAGAACTGAGTCAAATTTATGGGAACACATATCATTCCCCAATTGATAAATAGTCACAGGATATAGACAGGCAGTTGTCAGATGAAGAAATCAAAGCTCTCTATAGTCATATGAAAAAATGCTTTACAATCACTCTGGATTAGAGAAATGCAAATTAAAATAACTCTGAGGTATCACCTCACACCTATCAGATTGGTTAATAAAATAGAAAAGGAAAATGATAATTATTGGAGAGAGTGTGGGAAAATTGGGACACTCACTCTTGCTGGAGTTGTGAACTGATCCAACTATTCTGGAGAGCAATTTGGAATTATATCGAAAGGGCAATTAAACTGTACATACCTTTTGATTCAACATTAACTAGGTCTCTACTTACATGTACAAAAATATTCATAGCAGATCTTTTTGTGGTGGCAAAGAATTGAAAATTGAAGATATGCCTCTAAATTGGGGAATAGCTGAACAAGTTATAGTATGTAAATGTAATGGAATACTACTGTGATATAAGAAATTTCAAAAAAAGCTCAGAAAGACTTGTATGAACTGTTGCAAAGTGAAGTGAGCAGAACCAGGAGAACATTGTACACAGTAACAGCAACATTATGTGATAATCAACTATGAATAACAACTCTTCTCAACAATGCAATGATCCAAGATAATTCCAAAATACTCATGATAGAAAATGCTATCCACATCCAGAAAAAGAATTAGTGGAGTCTGGATGGAGATTGAAGTATACTATTTTCACTTAATTTTTTCATAGCTTTTTTCTTTTTGTCTTTTTATTATTTCATAAAATGACTGATATGGAAATATGTTTTACATGATTTCAAATATATAACCTGTGTTAATCTGATTACCATTTTAGGGAGAGGGAATGTAACACAGGAGGGAGAAAATCTGGAATTAAAAAATTTTTAAAAATGAATGCTAAAAAATTGTCTTTACATCTAATTGGGAAGAAATGCTATTAAAAAGGTAATTGGAATAGCCAGCAAGTTTGGCACTGGAGTACAAATGAAGCATGGTAGAGACTAATAGAGTTTTGTTAAGATAACATACTCTACCTAGCAAACACTTTTTCAACAACCCAAAAGTTAATTCTACTCATAGACATCACCAGATAGTCAATATCAAAAGCAGCTTGATTATATAATTTGCATCCAGTTAAATCAAGACCTAGTGATAATTGTGACTCTGATAATGAGTTTCTGAGTGCAGAATTTAGACTTAAATTGAAGAAAACTGGAGAAAATATCAGACCAAACAGGAATAACTTAAATAACATCTCTTATAAATAGGAAGTGGAAGTGATGAATAGATTTAAGGGATTAAATGTGGTAGATAAAGTGCAAGAGCTATAGACAGAGGTTTATAGTACTGTACAAGAGGCAGTACCAAAAAAAATTACTAAGAAAAAGAAGAGCAAGAATGCAAAAAAAAGGAAAGGGAAAAGCAAAGGAAAAAAGAAAAGATATATCTAACTGAATGCAGAATTCCAGAGACACCAGAAGGTTTTCTTAAATGAGCAATGCAAAAAAGTAGAAGAAAACAATAGGATGGGAAAGACAAGATCTTTCCATGAAAATTACAGATATCTGGGGAAAGTTTCATGTAAAAATGGGCATGATAAAAGAAAAAAATGGTAGGGACTTAACAGACGTAGAAGAAGTTAAGAAGAGGTGACAAGAATATACAGAAGAACTATGCACAAACAATCCCAACAACTACAATGATGTGGTTACTGATCTAGAGACAGACAGTCTGGAGAATGAAGGCAAGTGGACTTAGGAAGCATTGTTAATAGTAAGATTAGCAATGAAATGATGGAATTCCAGCTGAACCATTTACAATTCTAAAAGATAGTGCTATTAAAATGTTGCACTCAATATTTGAGAATTTAGAAAACAGCATTGGTCACTAAGCTGGAAAAGATCAGTTTACATCTAAATCCTGAAAAAGTGTAATAACAAAGAATGTTCAAATTTCTAAATAATTGCTTTCATTTTACATACATATTATGCTTAAGATTCTGCAAACTAGCTTCAGCAACATGTGAACCAAAAATTAACCAAAGTGCAGGTTAGTTTTTGAAGAGACAGAGGACTAGAGATCAAATTGCCAACATCCACTGGATTGTGGAAAAAAGAATGGGAGGTCCAGAAATACATCTACTTCTGCTTCATTGCCTGTGCTAAAACCCCTCCAAACTAGGATCTTGACAACTGGTCCCATCACTTCCTAACAAATAGAAGGAGAAGAAATGGAAGCAGTGTCAGATTTTTTATTCTTGAGCTCAAAGGTATTGACTAAAGCCATGAAATAAATAAAAATGCATGCTTATTGGAAGAAAAGATATTGCAAATTTGGACAGCATACCAAAAAGCAGAGACATCACCTTGTTGATAAAGGACCATATTAGTCAAAGCTATGGTTTTTCAAATAGCAATTTATGGCTGTGAGTGTTGGAGTATAAGGAAAGCTGAGTACCACACAATCAATGCTTTCAAATTGTGGTGCTAAAGAAGATGTTTGAGTGTCCTTTGGACAGCAAGGCAATCAAATTAGTCAATACTTGAAGAAATTAATTCAGACTGTTCATTGGAAGGCTAAATACTGAAGCTAAAGCTTACATACTTTGGTTGAATAATGAAAAGATAGGATCATTGAAAAAGACCCTTGAGAAAGATTAAAGGTAAAAGAAGAATGGAGAAGTAGAGAATGAAATGGATAGATATGGTCATGGAAGCAATAATTATAATATTGTCCAAATTTCAGGAGATAGTGGATAGAAGGACCTGATGCGCTATGGTCCATAGGGTCACAAAGATTCAGATATGAATGAACAACTGAAAAACTACAATGGCAACAATAACTTCAACAACTTGTATCATGGATTGCCAGGGCCAAAGAATTCATCTGGAAACCCCCAAGTCACAGAGGACAATGGACCTTTTCAATGATGAAAAGGCATAGGGCATTCTTAGTAAGTTAACATGCACCCCTCTAACAAACTGAAAAAAATAAACACAAAATTTTACTTAAGAGGGAAAGACAATAAAAACTAGCTAGAGATAGATTATAATCAGGTATACGCTGCTAAATGTTTAACAATTGGCTGCCCCCCCAAATATATTCAGCGCACACTTTTAAGTTTAATCAACATTATTAACGTTTTCTTTATCATTTCCTTAAGTCTAGAATATTAACAAGAGAATAAACCAAACTCTGATTTGTGACATTTGTCATGTTATGGTGTTTAAATGCTTATAATAGAAATTTGACAATCAGCTATCTTGAACTGGTTCCAGGTGGCTCTAGCATAACCTTGATTTTTTCGTTCATTAACATACAATACCAATATAAGTTGAGATGATCACTCTTAACAGTAACCTTAGAAATGTGCTAGTAAAAGTTTTTATATAAATCCTTCATAAAACATACTGTTTCTTTACTCTGGTTTACAATTATTATTAAATTTTTATTATTAAAAGTTTTATTTAGTGTCTTATGTTTTGATTTGTTATATGATTTCTTCCATTTATTTTAGTGTGACTACATAGCATGACTATAGTGAAAATATGCTCAATAGGAAAGTATATTAGAACCTATACAAAATTGTATGCTGTCATGGGGAGGGAGGGGGTAGTGGGGGGAAGTTGTGGGGGGGATAAAATCTTAATTTTAAGGAAGTGATTGTAGAACATTTATAAATAAATAAATAAATAAGTTTTATTGATGCCTTTGATTTTTTATGTTATAGTCATTTCTCATTATCTTTTTGACTCTCCTTACCCCTTCATCCCCCACCATAAAACCCATTCTTGTCATAAAGAAAAAATTAAACAAAGCCAACCAACATTGAAAACTTGTTTGTTAGCATTTGCATTTGGCACTTATAACCCCAAATGAAGGGAGGAGTGCTTCATGTGTCTTCAAAAACCAATGTATTAGACATTGAATAAAAATTCAATAAGCATTTTTTTTAGGATCTTAAAACACTTTTTTCTTTTTTTTTATAAATAAAGTTTATTTTATTTTTCTCTTTTTTAAAAAAAGTATGTAATTTATTTATCTTTGAGTTCTCAAAATGCACTTCCACAAGAATTTGAATTCAAAATTTTATCCACGTATCTCTCCACTCCCACCCTAGGACAGCATGCACCCCAACTACTCCTTCCTCCAGGCTTCCTTCCCTTCTATTATGCCCCTCCTTCCTCCATCCTGTTCCCCTCTATTTTCCTATAGGGCAAAATATATTTCTATACCCAATTGCCTGTAATTCATTATTAAAACTTTGAGTTCCATATTCTCTCCTTTCCTCCCTCCCCACCCATTGTCATTGAGAAAACAAGCAATTCAATATAGGTCATACATGTGTTGCCATGCAAAACACTTCCATAATAGTTATGTTGTGAAAGGCTAGCCACATTTCCCTCCATCCTATCCTGCCCTCCATTTATTCCATTCTCTTCCTTGACCTGTCCTCTCACAATAATATCTTGTTCTGATTATCCCTTTCTCCAATTTGCTATCCCTTCTGTTATCTTCATTCTCCTGTCCCCTTCTGCCCTGCCTTTCTGCAGGGTAAAATAGATGTCCATATCCAATTGAATGTGTGTTATTCTCTCCTTAGGCTAAAGCCCAAGAGAATAAGGCTCAATTACTTCCTTTTGTCTCATCCTTCTTCCCCTCCATTGTAAAAGCTCTTCCTTGCCTCTTTTATGACAGATGATTTGCTACATTCTATCTCTCCCTTTCTCTTACTCCTAGTACATTCCACGCAACAGTAAATTTTATTTTTTTTAGATATTCTCCCTTCATATTCAGCTTATACTGTGCCCTCTATATGTGCATGTGTGTGTGTGTATATACACACACACACACATGCACACATATATACACATACACCCATGTATATATACATACCTACACACATATAATATATACATATATACCCGTACAACCTACATATGTGTATGTGTATTCCCTCTAACTACCCTAATACTGAAACAAGTCTCCTGAGTTACAAATAACACTTTTCCATGTAGGAATGTAAACAGTTCAACTTTAATGAGTTCATTAAGCTTTCTCTTTCCTGTTTACCTTTTCATATTTCTCTTGATACTTGTATTTGAAAGTCAAATTTTCTATTCAGCTCTGGTCTTTTCAATAAGAATGCTGGGAAGTCCTCTTTTTCATTGAAATTTCATTTTTTTCCCTGAAGTATTATGCTCAGTTTTGCTGGGTAAGTGATTCTTGGTTTTAATTCTGTCTCCTTTGACCTCTGGAATATCATATTGCAAGCCCTTTGATCCCTTAGTGTAGAAGCTGTTAAATTCTATCTTATCCTAATTGTATTTCCACAGTGTTTGAATTGTTTCTTTCTGGTTGCTTGCTATATTTTCTCCTTGACCTGGGAACTCTGGATTTTGACTAAAATATTCCTAAGAGTTTTCCTTTTGGGATCTCTTTCAGGAGGTGATTGGTGAATTTTTTCCATTTCTATTTTACCCTCTGATTCTAGAATATCAGGGTAGTTTTCCTTGCTTATTTCTTGGAAGGTGATATCTAGGTACTTTTTTTGAACATGGTTTTCAGGTAGACCAATAATTTTAAAATTTTCTCTCCTGGATCTATTTTGCAGGTCAATTGTTTTTCCAATGAGATATTGTCTTCCATTTTTTCTTTCTTTTGGTTTTGTTTCATAATTTATTGGTTTCTCATAAAGTAATTAGTTTCTATCTGCTCCATTCTAATTTTGAAAGAAGTATTTTCTTCAGTGAGCTTTTGAACCTCTTTTTCAATTTGGCCACTTCTGCTTTTTAAAGCATTCTTCTCCTATTGACTTTTTGTTCCTCTTTTGCAATGTGGGTTAGTCTATTTTTAAAGGTGCTATTTTCTTCAGCATATTTTGGCCTCTCCTTTAGCAAGCTGTTGACTCACTTTTCATGGTTTTCTTGCATCACTCTTATTTCTCTTCCCAATTTTTCCTCAACCTCTCTTACTTCATTTTCAAAATCCTTTTTGAGTTCTTCCATGACCTGAGACCATTGCATATTATTTTTGGAGGCTTTAGATATAGAAGTCTTGACCTTGCTGACTTTCTCTGATTGTATGCTTTGCTATTCCTCCTCTGAAAGAATGGAGGAAAATATCTTTTCACCAAGAAAGTAATCTACTATGGTCTTATTGTTTGTCCTTTTTGGGCATTTCACCAGCCAGTTATTTGACCTTTCAGTCCTTTGTCAAGTGGAAGGTATACTACCCTAGGCTTCAGAGGTTTTGTGCCACTGTTCTCTGAGATATCTCTAGGGAATTGTAAGTTCTCAGTTCCTCCAAGGTGGCACAATCAAGGGAGAGAAGTTTACTGCTCTCCTGGCCTGTGCTCTGGTCTATGAGCAACCAAAAGCCCTCTTTTCTGCCTTGGAACTGTGCATTGGATTCCCTCTCCACATCTGCCACCAGCTCCACCATGCCCATGCTCCCACTCACCCCAGAACTTCCACTAAGGACTGAGTCCCAGATCAGCAGCAAGGTTCTCCCAGGATCTTTAGGCCAAGGGCTCCAGAAGTGGAAGCTACTGACTCATCAGTGACTGCTGCTGCCCCAGGGTTATGGCTGGGGTCAGACCGTACTCCCCTCTCACCTAGGTGAAAGAGTTTTGTTACTGACTTCTTAAACTGTCTTTGGCATTTGTGGGTTGAGAAATCTTGAAACTGCAGCAACTGCCCATGGATCAGGGCTCTGAAGCCTGCTCCAGCACTGTCTGTGCCATGTGGCAGCTGTGCTTCACTTGATGTCCTGTGCAATAGACCCTTCCTCTTAGCCTTCCATGCTGTCTTGGACTGGAAATTTCTTTCATTCTGTCATTTTGTGGCTTCTGCTGCTCTAGAATTTTTTTATAGTCATTTTTTACAAGTATTTTAAGGGCTATTGGGGGAGAGCAAGTGCATGTCTGTCCTTCTACTCTGCCATCTTGGCTCTGCCTCTCTCAGTAAACACTTATTAAGCACCTACTATATGCCAGGCATAGTGCATAGAGTGTTGGGATAGAAGTCATTGTAGTGAGTTCAACCCGGCTTCCACTAGTGTGAGCCTGGTCAAGTCACTATACTCTGCTTACCTCAGTCTCCTCATCTATAAAATGAAGTGGAGAAGGAAATGGTAAACCACTCCAGTATCTTTCTAATAAAACCCCAAATGGGGTCATGAAAAACCAGATACTATTGAAATGACTGAACAACAACAACATGTGCTTGGCACTGGGCTAAACACTGGGAATACAAATAAGAAAAATATACTCCCTACCCTCAAGCAGCTTATAGACTAATGAGGGAAGAGAATACATGACAGGAAAGAGGGGGAGGAGGAGACCCACTGGGAAGTACTCAGTGAGAAGTGATCAAAGCTTATTCCATGGAGCTGAATCCAGGGAGATCAGCAGATGCAAAGCCTCTAATCTGAATTTAGCTGCCTTGTTAATATTATTTTCATTGATATTGTGGGAGTCATTGTCCATACTGTTGGTTTTCCTAATCCCACTTTCTTCTCTCTGCATATGAGTCTGCAATGTTTCTCTGAGCTTCTAATAGTTTTCATTTCTTGTACTATAATAGAATTCCAAAATGTTCATGTAACTTTATTCAGTCATTTACCCCCAAATAGGCACCAACTTTGTTTCCAGTTTTTTCTACACTTAAAAGTGCCTTTATGAATATTTTGCTACATATGGGACTTTTGTCTGTGTGTTTGTTAAAACTTCCTTGAAGTACATGCACAATAACGGGGTAGCTGGGTTATAGAGTATAAATAGCTTAATGACTTTTCAAACATAATTCCAAATTACTTTCCAGAATAACTGAACCAATCTAAAGTTCAATAAAAAGGATGTGAGTGCTCCTATGTTCTACAGATTGTCCAACCTATTTCTCTCTTCTGCTATATAAAATACAGGTGTGACACTGATGTTCCTCCCCCACTTTCTAGGCACTCTTTCCTCTTGGTTTTCTCACCCTACCTACACTCACTCCAGTAGTTTAGAAGTGATTCCTCAGAGATCTATACTTCTACAACATACAACTTTCTCAAGATTCTAAGTGCAACCATGGTAGTGGAAAATACATATCTACACTCAAAACCATGGCTCCTGAGCCCCTACTAGTGTGGTTCCCCTTCACATAAATCAATTAAAATGACACCAAAAACTCAAATATAAAACATATACTGAGAGGAAATCATAATAATATTAACATAAAATTTACTAAATAATAAGCAAAATCACAAATAAAGTGTGTAACAGTACACTCAAACTTAGAGCTTTCCTATAAATGTACACAGAATCCATGGGGAAGGTTGGGCCCACACTTACACTCAAAAATCAGGAATGAATGAGGAAATGAGGAAATCTATCGTAATTAACAACTCTGAATTTCAGGCCTTGATGTCCTTGGTCCCTTTAGGAAAAATCTGCATTACACAGAGCTAATTTTCTTTCAGCTCCCCCTTTCTATTCTACACCACTCTCCTGGGCAAAGTTGCTTCAATTCCACTCTGCCAGTTGATGAAGCAATGACAAGCTCTTTTAACTCATGTCTACCTTTAACGGAGTGCTAAGAAAAATGCTACATCCTTTCATTGACAAATAATTCCCTTAAGCGGAACTGCCAAGTCCCTCAGATATGTAAATAGCAGGGGATATGATTTGTTCCATCAGCCACTAACCTCTTCTAATAGGAAAACCCAGCTCACAGAAAATAGGTGCTAAGTCTAATTTCCCCCTCTCAAACATGAATGGTTGTAAAGAACAATACAGGCAATTCTGAGAAGTTTCCATTCTGTTAGCTCTAGATTAGTAGTAAAGCTATAGGCAGTAATGTCTGAAATGAGGGATGAAGTCAGGATGGATGGAGCACTGTGCAGTTGTCAAATATAATGAATTCATTGTACAACTGGATAGTCTGACATGCAGGAATTATACCCATTGGGAAGCTCCAACTCATATTAAAACATAGACCAAACATATGAAGTAGAACAATTACTCTGGTGATGGGAAAATACAAAGGAGAGTTACACAAGAACACATCTGAAGGAGAGTACAAAGTTGAGCACTGGAATCCTTGGATCCAAGGAAAAGTCCTGGCTTAGGGACATCAAACCCACAATAGATTGATGTTCATACACTGCCATTTGGAAAAGATTGGAAAGGTAGATTTAATTCATGCTAAGACATTTAATCATGTATGACTAAATGTACTCAAGAAAAGAATGAAACCTTGATACTTCGGAGACTGACAGGACCAGTCCCAGAGAAAAGGAAGTGGGGTCAGGGGAGAAGGTCACTCTAGTCTCCAAAGCACTGACAATGACCCCATTAGTGATTTCTAGTGCCTCTTTTCTACCTGGTCTCAGAGAACCTCATACAGAAATGTGTATAAAAAAGGGAATGTGAATTGTATTGCTATCCTGGACAGTGGAGCTGAAGTGACCATTGTATTCCAATCATTCTGTGAGACACATTTAGAGAAAATATCTTTCTAACTCCTTGGGGCTTTTGGGTTTGTAGGACTGAGTGATAAAAACTACCCACACTTGGACTACATTTAAGTGACCTTGCAATTTCCTGAAAATATTGCTACTGTCAACTAAGTAATTGACATTTTGACTCTGATTTATTCAGACCTTTTAGGTAGCAATGGCATGTCATAACTAATTAGAACCAATTAGAGCTTGTTCAGATTATGAGATAAATATTACAAACCACAAGCTAGGACAATACCCACAAGCTTTAAGCATTCATGCAACTTGCTTGGAGGCATATGGGAAATTAAAGTCAGATGGTGACAATGATTTTCGTAAGGGCATGTTTTAGTCTTCTATTATTGAGAAGTTCTCTTAGATATTTGACTTTGGGGATTTTTTGGTGCCAGAAAAATGGAAGAAATGGCTGAGACAGATGCTTGGCAAGAGGTATTCTCATTGCATCAATGGCGAAATAATCCACAAAATTCAGTTTACTGATCCATGACCATTCTAGGAAAGAACTAGAAACATCTTTTTGGCAGTGATGGGTGACCTTAGAGAATATCTCAAGAACCTGATGGTAAATGGTATCATCACTGAGTCTAATAGCCTCCAATACATCGCCCATAGTTTCAAAGAAGAATAGAAAGAATAATGTATGTAGACTACTGGACTTTGAACTGGAGAATCAAAGTAAACCAATACACCACGCCAAAGATTTGAGAGGGTCTCAGTTATCTATTAGGCAGCCAATGGTTGTCTATATTGAATTTGCATGGTTTGCACTATTGTCAATTTCCTGTGACAGAAGAACATAAACACTGCTTTTATCTGTACAGTTGGAGTTTTACCAATTTGAATATGTGCCCCAGGGCTTTTAGGATACCTTCCACCTTCCAAAGGTGGAGAAGGTTATGAAGAAAGTAACTGGTGACATGAATTACATGCAAATGCTAGTGTACCTAGATGACATCATTATCTATGAGAAGACCCTGGAAGAGCATGAGGAGAGACCAAAGAAAGTGTTGGATCAACTAGAGGAAAATGTCCTGAAACTTTCAATTAATGGATGTCAGTTTTGTAGAACTTCTGTCAACTCTGTTGGTCACATTGTATCACAACAAGGTGTGAACATTGCCTCTGAGAAGGTAGTGGTGTAACTGATTTGGCCACAGTCAGTAACGCTTCAAGACATGACAATTTTTAAAAAACCATGTAGTGGTCCCTGCTGAAAATTTGTTAAAACTAAGATGCTGCTGGTAAGCCACTGAATGACCTCTCTTGAATAGATATGATAGGACAGGAGCAGAAGTAGAAACCCAAGAAGCACAAAGATGTTTTGAATAAGAAAGCCCTTTGTGGATTTTTGACAGATGTGTGAAGAAGCATTTAAAGTCTTGGTCAACTGCCTCACACATGCACCAGTACCGAAAGGAAGGAAACAAGCATTTTCAAAGTATTTACTATGTACCAAGCCCTGGGCTTAACACATAGTATTTCATTGGATCCTCATAACAACTCTGGGGAGCAGGTTCTACTATTTTCTGTATTTTGCAATTGAGGAAACTGAGGTACATAGAAGCTAATGACTTCCTCATGGTCATACAGTTACTAAATATATTGGTATAATCTGATTCAAGGAAGCTTTTGGTTCTGCATATAGATTGGTATGGTGGAGATATGTTAAACTGGGAGACTTGAGAGTAAGTAACCTCTTAGCAAGGGAGCAATGGTCATACAAAACCAGTTTTACCAAGAGTTTTTAGCAACAGTGAAACACCACAAATTAGAGTTTTGGCTTTTTTTCGAACTCTTTTTTTTGGTTTGGTTATTTTAATTTGGGTGACTTTTTTTTTTGATTGGATCATTTATCCACTTGAAGATTTCTCTTAGGATACTGCATGTGCATATCTCTCTGTGTTTTGATTCCAGTTCCTGCTGGTATTTTATCTGATTCCATGATTCATTTGCTCTCCAGTATTTTGCAATTGTGTTGGCACTCTTTATTTAGTCATTTAAATTAATTTTTCCCTTTCTTTTCCTCTTCTCTTCAATGTTTCTTTCTTTCTTTTTTGGATGCATGTTTAGGATGTGTCCATCCTGACTTTCTTCAATTTTCTTACTTTATCCTTTTGGGTCAGTCTCCCACAAATTTCATCTTAAAATGACATCTTTAGCTGTGTAACTCTTCTCCCCATAGAGCGACAAGTCTCAGTTTTTTCCCTCTCCTGGAGTGCACACTTCTGGCAAATTGTCCTGATGGCATGCCTGTTTCACAAGCTCCACATGCTGTGAACCTACTTGACCTGCCAGGACTGACTCACCTAGATAGTGGGGAAAATACCAGGCTAACAACGGCAGCTCATGTTTTCAGTGACGAGAACAGGATGGAACCTTTTCTTTTTAAGCATACACTGCTAGAAGATAAATTAGGTTGTATTGACTGAGGCTGCATATTCTGTGCTTCTCAACACAAATCAGGAATTATCAAGCAATCTTCCATGAATCTGTGAATCTTCTCCCCCAACAACATGAAATTTAGTGTTGTTAGACCTGGGTTCTGGAATAGGTGTTGCCATACCCTTGTTCTGTAATCCTGGGCAAATCTCTTTGACTCTCTGGGTCTCATTTTCCTAATGTGAAAAATGAGAGATCTTTATGAAGTCTAAGGCTCCTTTCAGCTTTAATGTTAGGATCTTAAGTCTCTAAGACCAGATGATGGTATTTGATTAAAGCTGTGTCTGTGGATAATGAGGAAATATGGAATAGAAGAGGGAGAATGGGCTGCTAAGTTGGGAAGATTTGGGTTCAAATTCTGGCCCAGCATGTACTGGATATTTGAAACACTTGACCTTTCAATATGCTTAGGCAACTCTCTAAGACTGTATGTTATAAAATCTACATTGGTAGAGGTGGGAAGCTAGGTGGCTCAGTGGATAGAGTGCTCGTTCTAGAGTTAGACTTGTCTTCTTGAGGTCAAATATGGCCTCAGACATTCATTGGTGGGGCAAGTTACTTAACCCTGTTTCCCTGCTTCTTCATCTGTAAAATGAGCTGAAGGAGGAAATAGCAAACACTCCAGTATCTTTGCCAAGAAAATCCCAAATGGGGTCACAAAGATATAGACATGACTGAAGTGACTGAACAACAACACTAAATTGGTAGGGGTAATTTTCTCACCAGAAGTTTCATACACTGACAAAATTGCTGGAACAGAAAACAAAGTATCTATAGATATATGATAGTGAGCAGATTTATTCATTCATTGATGCTGCTAATATAATAATCATGAATAATTACATTTATATAGCTCGTTACAGTTTCTTTCCAATCATGCTGTGAAGTAGGTAGCATAAATAGCATTTCCTCTATATATTTCCCCAATATGAAGCACCTGAAGCTCTGATGGGTTTAGAGGTTTGCCCATGGTCACATAGGTAATATTTAAGACAGGCCTTGAATTCAGATGTTTTGAATGTGAGTCTAATACTTTTTCCAGTATGCTAAATATGGTTTAAAATAGGTCAGCCCTACCTTGGTGGACTTTGTGGCCATACTTAATAAATGCCTAAGATTTTTTATGGCCTATTTTTCAAGGCCAGCTAGGTGTTGCAGTGGATAGAATTCCAGACCTGGAGTCAGGAAGATTCATCTTCTTGAGTTCAAATCTGGCCTCAGACACTTCCTTACTGTGTGAAACGGGGCAAGTCACTTCACCCTATTTGCTTCAGTTTCCTCATCTATAAAATAAGCTGGAGAAAGAAATGGCAAACTACTCCGGTATATTGGCTAAGAAAACCCCAAAGTGAGGTCTCGAAGAGTTGGACACACTGGAAACAACTGAAAATAACAACATTTCACAAGGACATTGTTGAAAAGAAGAAATGTTTGAGGAAAGTGGAGGTGAGGTGAATTAGCATCCATTACAAAGAACTGTAAGAACCCAAAGAATATTTATTCAATCCTTTCACAAGGAATTGCATAAAGGAATTTGTATAAACATAATACTAAATTACTTTTCACACTTCCAACTGTGTCATCCCAATTCTGCAAAACTATTTTAATTCTTCTATTATAAATGCTCTATTGACTGTTTCCTGGTTGAGAGTAAGGGTAAAATATGGAGGATCATTAATCAAGATATGGGGCCTGTTGTGTCGCTCTTTGAAAAGAAAAATTAAAAGAAAAATGATCTTTTTCATACTATCATTTTTACCTATCCATTCTAATGATCAGAACTCACGCTACTGCTCACTTAACTGCTGTTTTTACCCCCTCTCTATGAAGAGTCACTTAACAGCCCTCCCCTACACGTCTTGGAACGAGTTGTGTCCTCCAACTTGTCCATATCCGAAATCAGACCAGAGCTTTCTAAAACATGATAGGAAATAAAACAATGATATAATTTTTCATGGAACTTCATTTGTGGATAAGAATTTTATTTGTGTATTTGGGTTTAAAAGGTCTTCTTACATAACTCACATACTAAGAACAACAAATAATTCCAAAACCTTTGCCTAATTTGTCCCATTTTGCTCATTTTTTTGTCTTCTCCAAATAAAGTGTAATTTGACTGATACAGCTCATTCAAGCAAGACATAAAGAAACAGAAGAGAAAAATTTAGTCTATTTTATAGCTTTTAGGATTAAATTAATAAATACAAAACCCCTCCTCCTCTGACTAAAGGGAGCTTAGTATACTAGGAAAATATGCTGGAGGAGATAAAATTTAATTTTATGTCTATTTAATCTGAAGGTTCTATTGTAAGCAGTTATTAATACCAATTCCCCAAAGAATTGGGGAGGGGAGTAATTATGCATATTTCTAAGTAGGAAGGCTGCTTTAAAGTTTAGATTTAAAGTAGGAGAGCCAGAATACCTTTCCCCTTTTTATCCTGAACTGACTTAAGTCTTGAATACAGTCAGCTCCATCTATTGGAGGACCCCAATTAATCATGCCTATAGAGACACTTGACTCCTCAAGCTTTCCCTTATTTAGCATGATTATGAAGTTCCCAGTTTATTCAGTGCTGGTAACTTGGTAATTCTTTTAATGTTTCCCTTAAATATTGGATATGGTTATGTTTGATATACATCTAAATATACAGCAATATTTTTTAAGGAACTGGTGTGAATATTCATTCCATGTATATAGATTGATGTATCTTTGTACATATGTAAGTGGTCTTCATGATTGGCCCCAAAATTTTCATCCAATGATCATCCTACTGATGAACCTCTCCCTAGTTAGCTAGAATGGTCTCCAAGAGACAGACATGTTATGTTCTTGGGCCAAATTCAAAGCCACTCAAACTTAATATGACTTTATTAGTCTTTACTGTCTTAGCTAATGAGAATTCAGGGTCACCTCCATGCACTGATGAGGTATAATAGGGTATTGGAGAAGAATTTCTGTGGGCAAAGGAAAAATTTCAGAACTAAGGATAGCCTCAGTTTCAATACAGGAGGGAAACCTCTCAGAGGAGAGAAGGCGTGCTTAGAATTCTAGCTACTGGGGAGGCTGAAGGTGGTAGATTCCTTGAGTTCTGGGTTGTAGTAGAGTTAAAGCTGATCTGATACCTACCCTGTCTGGCACAAATATGGTGAGCTTTCAGGAGCGAGACACCATCAAGTTTTCTGGGGTGTGTGTGTGTGTGCACATGTGCAAATTGGTTCAGATCAGAAATTAATCAGACTGAAGCTTCTCTGCTGATCAGCAGTGGGATGGGCACATATGTGGTTAGTGTACTTCCAAGAAGACTAAGGAGAGAGAGAGAGAGAGAGAGAGAGAGAGAGAGAGAGAGAGAGAGGGAAGGAGGGAGGCAAGGAGAGAGGAGAGAGAAGGAAGAGAAAAGGAGGAGGAGGAGGAGGAGAAGATAGGGGAGAGAAAACTGGTGAATATGTATGCATAAGTTGGAAAGAGACTGAGTTTTATGCCATTTGATTGGGAGCTGTATCAGCTTTAGAAATGTTTTAAGTAATGGCATTTAAGACTGGGAGAGATGGAAGTGGTACATAAAAGGACGTGAGGACGAATTATTCCATCAGCCTCAGCAACCTAAACTCACTAGGGTCAGATTGGACATGCTTGAGACTGGGTTGACAGGAATGTCTTATTGTTACCAAACTTTATTTACCCTGTGAGGGGACTGATTGAGAGTGAGATAATGGCATGCCCTCCCCCTTCATTTTCTCCTACTGAGAGAGAGAACAGATGTTCAGCCCAAAATCTTATTGTTCTTAAAGTTATATTTTAAAATTTCTGCTTAATTTTTAAAATATGTATTCTTTATTCTGAATTTAGCAAGCACTAAATAAAATAGGCATTTCCATATATAGTGGAACAGGAAAAATAGATTATATATGTGGTTGCAAATCTTTGCTAGGCACAATTTTCTTTTCAATTATATAATAAATTCAACTCATAGCTTCCTTATTTGTTCTTCTTTCTTGGCTACCTTCTGTTCTTCTGAGGATCAAATGAAATAATATTTGTAAAGCACGTAGCACAGTGTCTGACACAGTTATTATTATTTTTTTCTTCATTAAAAATGTCAATGAAATTCTTTCCTTTTTTTCCTAGTCTATCCTTCTCCTTATCCCACTTTACCCTAGCAAACCAGGATTATAAAGAACAAAACCAAAAACCAAATAAAAGTCCTCTTAGTCAAGAAAAATAAATTCCCACCATAGATATGTCCATAAAACGTATGCCTTATTCTTCAACTTGAGTCCATTACCTCTTTATCAAGGGGTGAGTAACATTTTTTATCATCCGTGTTTTGGAATTGTGGTTGGTCATTGCATTGATCTGAGTTCTTAGGTCTTTCTAAGTTGTTTTTCTGTGTACTATTGCTATTGTATAAATTGTTCTCCTGATTATTCTGATTTTGCTGCATCAGTTCAAACAAGTCTTCCTCGGTTTTTCTGAAACTATCCACTTTGTTATTTCTTCTGGCACAATAATATTTTAGTACATTCATATATAAGAATTTGTTCCATCCATTCCTCAACTGATAGGCACTCCCTTAGCTTCTATGTCTTTGCTAAAACAAAAAAAAGGGCTGCCGTAAACATTTTTGTACAAAGGGAAGCTTTTCCTTTTGTTGCTATGTTGCCTTATATGATTAGTACTGGTATCACTGAGTCAAAGAGTAGGAAGACTTTAGTAACCTTTTCAGCATAGTTTCAAAATGCTTTCTGGAAAGACTGGATCAATTCACAACTCCACCAACAGTGCATCTCTGTGTCTATTCTGCTGCAGCAGTTCCTCCAACATTTGCCATTTTCCTTTTTTGTAAACTTTGCCATTCTCATGGATGTGAAGTAGAAGGTTGGAGTTCCTTTCATTTGAATTTTTCTAATTATTAGTGATTTGGAGTATTTTGTCATATGGTTATTGATTGCTCAGATTTCTTCCTTAGAAAACTGCCTGTTTATATTCTTTGACCATTTATATCTGGTAAATAGTTCTTTTTCTTATAAATTTTCTTTTCTTTTCTTCCTTCCTTCCTTCCTTCTTTCCTTCCTTCTTTCTTTCTTCATTCATTTGCATCAAACTTTGAGTTCCACATTTTCTCCCCATCTCTCCCCCACTCTGAAACACCATGCATTCTGATTGCCCCTTCCACCAATGTGCCCTCCCTTCTAACACACCTCCCTTTCCTTATCCCCATCTTCTCTCTTGTGCTGTAGGGTAAGATAAGTTTCTATACCCCATTACCTGTATTCCTTATTTCCTAGTTGTATGCAAAAACAATTCTCAACATTTGTTACTAAAACTTTGAGTTTCAACTTCTCTTCCTTCCTCCCTCCTCACCCATCGCCACTGAGAAGGCAAGCAATTCAATGCAGGTTATATATGTGTAGTTTTGCAAATGGCTTCCATAATAGTCATGTTGTGTAAGACTAATTTTATTTCCCTCCATCCTATTCTGCTCCCCATTTCTTCTATTCTCTCTTTTGACCTTGTCCCTCTCCAAGAGTGTTTACTTCTAATTACTCCCTCCTCCCATTTGTCCTCTCTTCCATCATCCTCCCCAACCCTGCTTATCTCCTTCTCCCCTACTTTCCTTTAGCATAGGATAGATTTTCATACCAAATTGAGTGTACATGTTATTCCTTCCTTCAGTAAAATGTGATGAGAGCAAGTTTCACTTTTACCTCTCACCTCCCCTCTTTTCCCCTCCATTGGACAAGCTTTTTCTTGCCTCCTCTATGAGAAATAATTTGCTTCATTCCATTTCTCTCTTTCACCTCCTGATATATTCCTCTTTCATCCCTTAATTTTATTTTTTTAGATATGATCCCTTCCTATTCAACTCACTCTGTGTTCTCTCTCTCTCTCTCTCTTTCTTTGTATAATCTCTCTAACTACCCAAATACTGAGAAAAGTTTCAAGAGTTACACATATTATCTTTTCATGTAGGAATGTAAACAGTTCAACCTTAGTAAATCCCTTGTGATTTCTCTTTCCTGTTTACCTTTTCATGCTTCTCTTGATTCTTGTATTTAAAAGTCAAAGTCAAATTTTCTTTTCAACTCTGGTCTTTTCATCAAGAGTGCTTGAAAGTCCTCTATTTCATTGAATTACAACTTTTCCCCCTGAAGTATTATACTCAGTTTTGTTGGGTAGATGATTCTTGGTTTTGATCTTAGTTCCTTTGACTTCTGGAATATCATATTTCATACCTTTCAATCCCTTAACGTAGAAGCTGCTAGATCTTATGTTATCCTGATTGTACTTTCACACTACCTGAATTGTTTCTTTCTAGCTGCTTGCAATATTTTCTCCTTGACCTGGTAACTCTGGAATTTGGCTACAATATCACTAGTAGCTTCTCTTTTTGGATCTCTTTCAGGAGATGATCAGTGGATTCTTTCAATATTTATTTTGCCCTCTGGTTCTTAAATATCAGGGCACTTTTCCTTGATAATTTCATGAAAGATGATTCGTAGATTCTTTTTTTTTTTTTGATGATGGCTTTCAGGTAGTCTCATAATTTTTAAATTGTCTCTCCTGGATCTATTTTCCAGGTCAGTTGTTTTTCCAATGAGATATTTCACATTATCTTCCATTTTTTCATTCTTTTGGTTTTGTTTTGCAATTTTTTGGTTTCTCATAAAATGATTAGCTCATATCTCTTGCATTCTAATTTTTAAAGAACTATTTTCTTCAGTGACCTTTTGAATCTCCTTTTCCATTTGGCCAATTCTGCCTTTTGAAGCTTTCTTCTCTTCATTGGCTTTTTGCACCGTTTTGCCAATTGAGTTACCTTATTTTTACAGGTATTATTTTCTCCAGCATTTTTTGGGGTCTCCTTTAGCAAGCTTTTGACTCTCTTTTCATGATTTTCTTGCATCATTCTCCTTTCTCTTTCCAATTTTTTCCTTCACCTCTCTTACCTGATTTTCAAAATCCTTTTTGAGCTCTTCCATGACCTGAGACCATTGCATATTTATTTTGGAGGATTTGGATGCAGAAACCTTGACTTTTATATCTTCCCCTGATAGGAAACAGTGTTATTCCTCATTTGAAAAGATGGAAGAAAATATCTTTTCATCAAGAAAGCAACCTTCTATGATCTTATTTCCCACCCCACCTCCTTTTTTGGCATTTTCCCAACCAGTTACTTGACTTTTGTGTCCATCATCAAGAGTGTGCATACTCTGGGGACCTGTAAGATCACAGTTCCTCCAAGGTGGCACAATCAAGGGAGAGGAGTTTACTACCTGGCCTAGCTGGAGGCTGAGATTCAGATCAGCTGCTCAATTCCCCAGGGACTTTAAACTGAGGCTTCAACAATGTAAGCTGGTTGCTGCCTTCCTCTGGCTACCACCACCACAGCCTAGCCACCACTGCTCACTGCTGCTGCAGCTGCTGTTGCCTGCCCCCTGGGGCCAGGGCTAGGGGAAGACCCTCCCCCCTTGTCACAGAGGTGAAAAAGTCCTCTCACTGACCTTTGAAGTGTCTTTGTCCTCTGTGAGCTGAGGGATCTGTGAACCTCTACTGCTACTGAGAATTCTGCCCCCGAGACTTGCTCTGGCCCTGTTTTTCCTGGTGCTTCGGTGGCAAGACTCGGCTGCACTCTGCTCCATGTCAAGTGTGACAGACCTTTCCTCACTATGGGCTGGAAATCTTCTCCACTTTGTCATTCTGTGGCTTCTGCTGCTCAAGAGTTTGTTGAGATTGTTTCTTTATGGGTATTTTATGGGCTGTGGGGGAAGAGCTAGAGTACATGAGTCTTTCTCCTCCACCATCTTGACTCTGACCTCCTTTTTTAATAAATTTTAATTGGTTCTTTATATGTATCTTAAAAATAAGATCTTTGTCAGAGAAACTTTCTGAAAATATTTTTAACAAGTTGGCTGTTTTCTTCTGATTTTAGCTGCATTGGCTTTGTTAGTATATAGCCTATTTATTTTATGTAAGCAAAATTTTCTATTTATTTTTTGTAATCAGAACTCTCTGTCCTCTGATTGGTCATAAACTCTTTCTCCATCTTTAGTTTTGAAGGGCAATTTCTTCCTTTCTACTCTAATTTATTTAATTTGTCACCTTTAAATTATGTGTGTATTTGGAGCTTATCTTTATATACTGTGTGGGATGTTGATTTGTACTTAACTTCTGACAAACTGCATTCCAATTTTCCCAGAAGGTTTTGCCAGCTAGGGAAGTTTTATCCCACTAGGTTTGGACACTAGGTTGTGTGCTTAATCTGTTCCTTAGATTGACTTTTCTATTTTTAACTAGTACCAAATTATTTTGATGGTTACTGCTTTGAAGTAGTTTGAGATATGATACAGTTGGATCTGCTTCTTTCCCTCTTTAATTCATTATTCTCTTTGAGATTCTTTTTTTTATTTTTTATTTTTTTAAAATAAATTTATTTAACTTTTTACATTCATTTTCACAAGATTTTGGGTTCCCAAATTTTCGCCCCATTTGT
>CM053770.1:154936744-154996609 GCA_028658325.1 Potorous gilbertii
GGAATGATCTTCTCAAGGAAATAACCATCTGTGGTCTTAGTTTTTTTCCCTTTTCTGGGCATTTTCCCAGCCAGTTACTTGATTTCTGAGAGTCCTCTCCACCCCCTGGCCTAGATCCGCCCAGCTAGTGCTTGGGGTCTGGGATTCAAATGCTGCTCCCCAGCCTCAGGGCTTTTGGCAGCAGGCCTGACTGCTCTTCAATGGGGGCTTATCTGCTGGTTCTCAGGTGGGGGCAGGGCCGCCTCTCAGGCTCAGTTCCCTCAGGGGGTTTATACAGAGATCCTTTGTAGTGGAGCTGGGGTGGAGCTCCAGCCCGCTCTGGGAGTCTCTGGCTGAGCTGCCTCTGCCTCTGGTCGAGCTGCCTCAGCGTTTGCCGCAGCGGCCGCTTCCCAGAGGGTCCGAGTCCCGGGGAGATCCCCCGCTCCCCTCTCAGCCCGTCTCTCTCACTGACCTGTGCGTCTGTGGGTGGAGGGACCTTCGCAGCTGCCGGAGATTCAGGTCCCTGATGCCTGCTGGGCTCTCCAAGCTCCTCTCAGTGCCGCATGGCCGGGGTGGGGGAGGGGAGGGGAGAAGTTAAAATGAGGAATTTTTTTCTCCTATTTTCCTATTGCTATTTGAAGATTGTTCAATGGAGTTGTGTGTGGGAAACTATTATTCTTCTAACGGGATCTGCAACAGTCACCCAGACTTGGTTGCTTAAGAGTGCTGGGGCAATGAATGTTGATGTACTTCCCAATTGATTGAGTACAAGAAAGTGTAGAGCAGGGGGTGGAGAACCCGTGGCCTTGAGGTCACATGTGGCCTTCTAGATAGTGCCTTTTGACTGAGTCCAAGTTTTACAGAACAAATCCTTTTATTAAGGGAATTTTTTTCTGTGAAGTTTGGATTCAGTCAAAGGGCTGCACTTGAGGATCTTGAGGGCCACATGTGGCCTTGAGGCTAGTTAGTTATAGTTCCTTTTTTAGGCTTCAAACAAATCATGGGCACCATAGAAGCAAGGATTTGATGTTCAACCAAATCAAGGCTATCTCCTGGAAGAGCATTTTTTCCCTGATGTGATTTTTTTCCCCTCCTGCTATGGATAAACCTTTTGTAAATAGTTAGTTGAATAATGAATGTCCCATTTCATATGAGTCTGGAACCTCAGGTACTAGTTCAACTTGAACCAGGTCTGGCTTATTTACAAGTGATCTGTGATTTCATCTATATAGCAATTCCCAGTGAGGAAGCTCTCTCTAGTAATATGTAAAGGGTAGTTGTACTTGGCAAATTTATTTCTATCTCCTCTCCATTTGGTTGATGTGATCACAGAGAGTAGGAGGCAGATAACAAAAGTAATGAGGTTAACAATGTGTGTTAAGTTGTTGACATCCTATTGCCCCTTGGAGGGTACAAAAATCTTTATCTGATGGAATTAAAGGGATTCTGGCCAGTGCCAAGTAAAAACTTGGCCATAGCATTTAGAGACTTTAAATATCTAAACCTGCCAAGAGTTGATGCAGTATGAGAGTTCAGCAGTTTGGGTTGATTAAAGAGAAAGCAAACAGGACTTAAGACAGAGACACAAACTACAGTAAATTTATATAGAAGTTTAACTAGTATAAGTGAATTTCCATAATAATGAACCCCAAAGAGCCCCAAATGTGTTTTAGTCAGCAAACACTTTGCCAAGTAGAAAGATGTGGCAGTCAAAGCCAGTATAGGTTTAGAATGTTGACTCATTTGTAAAATCATATGAAGAAGGGTAATGGGAAATACTCTTGGGAGTGGGGAAGAATGGATTTCTCTCATTACTTCCATATCAACTCTGACTTCTGATGCTTGTGCTACTTATCTCAAAGGATATACCTCATCCAACAGTTGGGGAACCATTGGAAATTTTAGACTCAGGTGAAGGGCACACACAGTCTAGATAAGTAGGAAGAGAGAGGAAATCACTTGAGGCTAGAAGCAGCTTCAAGGACCAGGACCACTGGTAACAATGATGAGAGCTTTCTAAGGACTCAAGAGAGGGTTAAACCTGGTAATCAAAAGTTGTTCTATGAAATGGAATAGAACCTGGGAATACAATGGAACAACTTCCTTCACAGAGATGCCGCACCAAGGTAGGAGCTTTGAAGGACTCCTTAAGAGAGAAAGAACCTTGAGACAGCAGTATTGGACCCTTGCCTACATGTGTTTTCTACACATGTACCCACAATTACCATCAATTTTATAGACACACACATTTGTTAGTGAGAAAGTATTCCTCAGGTTTATGTGGAAGATATTTTATATTAATTGTTCTTATCATGACATCATAGTAAATTATCCTGCTTGGAGCTAATGGTGTCTTGTGGCTGACTATGAAAGCATGCAGATAGGGGCTTGGAGGCAGAGTAGCAAGTCTTGGGTGGGTTAGGTTATCCCTGAGTGTCCAACATATAAGTGACAGTAAAAGTTAGAAGAGTGTTGTATAGCATGCATACAAATGCCATTTATCAAATGCTCCAAGACCTAGATTTAGGGAATTTCCTGGGGCATTGATACATTACGGGTGTCACCTAGGGTTGTATAGTGAGTTTAAGACAGAGGTAGAATTTGATTCCAGGTAGCTTTCTATTTACCATGCCACACTGAAGCAAATTTACTACAGAAAAGTGACTTAGTCCTCTTCTCATCCTTTTCTTCTTTCTTTCTTTTTCCCTTTGTGGACATCTAGATTCTTGTTACTGAAGAGAATTCAAAGTCTGTCAATTATTTGTTGTCTGAGCAGTAGCCAATGTAGCTTCAAATTGCAAGGAATTCTTGACTGCTTAATTCTAGTGATAGTAAACTCCTTATTAAATAGCAGAGTGGGCAGTAACAACATAATTCTTCTTTGAAAATCTTTCATATTGTAATTGAACAGAGTGGTTTTCATGGCCCCGTTAACCAAAAATATATTGCCAGAACTAGATAATTTTCCAGTTACCTGTTTGAAGAACATTTCTTTTTCTTTCTTTTTTTAAAGCAATGTGCATAAAATTCATTCAGGAAAATTTTATTGGCTTTGTCTGAACTGATGTAACTTGAATGATACTCAAGAGCTGTTCAGTTTTGTACATGCAATTCAATTCACAAAACCAGAGCTCTCTTTACTTCCAATTCTTGTTTTGATGTTTAGAAATCAAAACAGTATTTACTGCTTAATACAGAGATAAGGAAAGAAATATATATATTTAATCTAAGATTTGTAAGTATAGCTCCTACTTTTCCAGAGAAAGAATATCCACCCAGGAGAGATCCATGATTTGACTGAATACTACCTTCTTGGTTCTGTGTTGCACATGATGGGTTAGAGATCAGAAACCTGAAGAAGGAATTGTAACTGCAAATTTTATAAATCTATTTATATATATAATACAAATACAGCATAGGCTCTTTGAGGAAAGGGGCTATTTTCATTTTTATCTTTTTGCTCCTGGTATTGAAGACCAGCCTATTTAGGTATGTGGTTGCTCATTACCATTAGGCAGGCTACTTGATCATGCATTCTTTGCTCAAGGCATTTTTAAACAAAGAAATATATAGAGGCTTCTGTAGTGATAGTAGGAGAGTGGTGGTAAATGAGCATCAGAGTTTTTTGATAGTCTATAAATTTTAAAACAACTGTAGGTTCCCTAAATATGAAATACTTGTCCAAAACCAACAAGTAGACACATTATGGAAAGAGCTGAATTGTATCCATCCTACACCAGAAGTAGGATAGAATTTATAGCTAAGTGGAAGTATTTTAGGATTCTCCTAAAAGGAGCAAACAAAGGAGTGAGCATAGTTGTTTTTATTGTATACCCAAAAGCAACAAAGAAACATCATTTCACAGTCACACCCACCTTAATGGCTATTAGGAAGCTCTCTCAATGACAAAGTAGTGGGGAAAGGAACCCTGAGACCCATTCACTGAGACACAGATCTTATCATTTCCCAGTATCTCACAATTTTATTTCCTGCTGTGGGAACTTCCAAGGATTCTTTGCTCTCCACAGAGATTTAACCTGTTACAAATACCAGCTACAATTTTGGAAAGCAAATGTAGGACTTTATATAAATCCTTATCACATTTTATCTTGAGAGGCACCATATAGCAGAGCAGATAAGAGAGATGGATTTGGAATCAGGAAGACCTGGATTTATGACACAAATTAGTTGTGTGACCTTGGACAAGTCACTTAATTTCTTAGTGCCCAAGTCAATTTTATAAGACAAATTATCACTCTTCAGTAGTGGAGGGAGTTTCCACACCAGGAAATTCCCTACTTTGAAGAAATGGCAGGTCTAGATTATAGCCATCTCTCAGAAGTATATTTTTTGTTTTATTTGATGTAGCCCATAGTCCTATTACATTGAAGTATTTGTAGATCCTGTCATTGATTGAGTCAGTGATCTCTTACAATTTTTTTGTGTTTTGCAAATTGGTTGTTTTGAATTCTACCATATTAGTAGTAGTGGTAATAGTGGTAGTTGTGTTTGTTCTTCGTTCTTGAAGAGGACCATGATATCAAGATGATGACATGACTTGCAGTTGACTTTGATTTGAGTGAGGGAGGGCTATGCAAGGTCACCAACCTCACCTTCTTCTGCTGAGCCATCTGGGTCCAGTGGCCTGATATTCATCAGGACGGCTGAAGATAACCTAGGATGTAACGTGGGACTCTGGCTCTTTCAGGCTAAGGTCTTATCACATTTTCACTTTGAGTGAGATGCACCCATTCAACAAATAGGCTTCTTTAAGTTATTGAAGGGATGGCTCCTTTGATAAAAACAAAAACAAAACAAAAAAATCCCTCAAACTAGGAGGTGAAGACTCTCAGGACTCCTAGTTAAAAGAGAAACAATTACTATTTAATTATTACGTTCACTCTGTGCTAGGTGAGTGGAGACTTGTTGTCCGATCTATGAGCTACAGAGTGTATTGGGTTTAAGGCTTGATCTTTGAGCAAGAGATGTAGTCAGTAAACCCAAAGGAAAAAAAAACCATAGCTTTGGCCATGGAGTGTATGCTTCCCTGATTATAACACCATAGAAGAGGAGAGGAGTTTAGAGGAAAGCAGAGGAGAGGAGAAGAGGTGCTACTCATTCACAGCTCCTGTTTGTCCTTTGTTCTTGAAGAGGACCATGACATAGAGATGATGACATGGCTTGTAGTTGACTTAGATTTGAGTGAGGGAGGTCTGTGCAAGGTCACCAGTCTCACCCTCTTCTCCTGAGTCATCTGGGTCCAGTGGCTTGATATTCATCAGGACGACTGAAGATAACCTAGGATGTAATGTGAGACTCTGGTCTTTTCAGGCTAAGGTTTTATCACATTCTCACTTAGTAATAATTGTTGTTGTTGTGGTTGTTGGTGTGTGTGTATGTGTGTGTGTGTGTGTGTGTTTGTGATGAGATCAGAACACTTAATCAACTGATCCTGCCCCCATCTCCCTATAGCTCAATTGATAAAATCGTAGAACATAAACATAGTAACAACGAAAATGATATACTTCTTCTTACATGTGAAATCATGAAAATATATTTTCACATTAGTCATGTTGCAAAAAAAAAAAGGAAAAAGGAAGAAATATAAAGAAGTGAAAAAAGTATGCTTCTGTAGGCAGAGTTCATCAGACCTCTCTCTGGAGATGGATAGAATTTTTTGACATGAATCCTTTGGAATTGTCTTAGATCATTGTATTGATCAGAATAGCTAAGTCTTTCGCAGTTGATCATCACTCTAATCCTGTGGTTACTGTGTACAATGTTCTCTTACTTTTGCTCACTTCATTTTACATTAGTTCATATAAATCTTCTCAGATTTTTCTGAAACCTACTGCCCCATTACTTTTTGTAGCACAGTAGTATTCTAACAAAACCATATTCCAACAAAATCAATTATCCCTCAATTGGTGGTAGTTGTAGTTCTTTGTTCTTGAAGAGGACCAAAATAATGTGCCAGAGTAAATGTGTCCAACTGTCACTGATCAGACCAATAGGAATTTGAAATGCTCTACCACGTTCCAGCACAGGTCCAGCACAAGTTCAGTACAAATAGTCTGTGTGAACATTTGCGGTGGATACTCTAAATTTGCTCATTCTGCATTTCCTTTGAGCTGCTTCAATTCTGCTTTGCTCATAAGTACCTTCTCTGATATGGGCACACCGTGCTGAGTGGTCCTGTATCAGGGTCTCCCATACCACACAATCAATCTAAAGTTCTTTAGAGAGACCTTGAGAGTATCCTTGTATTGTTTCTTCTTACCACCGTGTGAATGCTTGCCCTGTGTGAGCTCTCCATAAAACAATCTTTTTGGCAAGCATATGTTTTGCATTCAAACAATATGACTAGCCCATCGGAATTGTGCTCTCTGAAGCATAGTTTGAATACTTGACAGTTCAGTTTGAGCAAGGACTTCAATGTCTGGTACCTTATCCTGCCAGGAGATCTTTAGAATCTTCCTAAGACAATTCAAATGGAACCAATTCAGTTTCCTGGCATGATGCTGGTGGTACACTGTCCAGATTTCACAGGCATACAGCAATGAAGTCAGCACAAAAGCTATGTAGAACTTCAGTTTGGTAGTCAGTCTAATACCTCTTCTCTTTCATACTTTCCTTTGGAGCCTCCTAAACACTGAACTAGCTCTGGTAATGAGTGTGTCAACTTCATTATCAATGTATACATCCCAGAAAAGTACCCTACCAAGGTAAGTGAATTTATGCACAGTGTTCAGAACTTCTCCATTTGCTGTAACTGGTGGTTCCATGGAAGGATGGTGTGGTGGTGACTGATGGAGCACTTGTGTTTTCATGGTGTCAATTGTTAGGCCAAAATTAGCACAAATGCAGAGAATTGATCCATATTTTGCTGCATCTCAGCTTCAGAGGCTTCATTGAGTACACAATCATCTGCAAACAGAAAATAATGTACCAACACTCCCTCTACTTTAGTGACTCTATTCCAGCTAAGATTTACAAGATAGGGGGTCCATTGCTCATACAAAAGCTGACTGAAATTTTTCAGGTTATATGACAAGAGGAAGCTATCCCACAAGAGTCCAAGGATGTCTCCATTGTCTGTCTCTATAAAGGTAAAGGAAATAGATTGTCCTGTGACAATCACAAGGAGGTCTCCCTCTTAATCTTTTTGGCAAGATTCTTGCCAGAATCCTCCTTAATAGACTGATCCTTCACCTGGAAGATAGTCATCTACCTGAGAGCCAGTGTGGCTTCAGAAAGGGCTGAGGAATAGGTGATATGGTGTTTGCTTCCTGACAACTCCAGGAAAAATGACAGGAATAAAACAGAGGTTAATACACAACATTTGTAGATCTGACCAAGGCCTTTGAAACTGTTAGTCATGAGGGCTTATGGAAAATTATGTCAAATGTGGCTACCTAGAGAACTTCATCAGCATTGTATGTTAATTTCATGATGCATGCTTTTCCGGGTTCTAGATAATGGACAATGCTCTTGTGCCTTCCCAGTTATCAGTGGAGTGAAACAAGATTGTTTGCTTGCTCTCATGCTTTTTAGCGTTATGTTTTCAGCCATATTGCCAAATGATTTCAATGAGGATGAACATACCATCAAGGTCAGCTACTGCACTAATGGTAAATTCTGCAACTTGAAAAGGCTATAATTCCCAATTGATAGGCATTCCCTCAATGTTCAATTCTTTGCCACTACAAAAGGGGGCTGCTATATATATATATATATATATATATATATATATATATATATATATATATATATATATATGTATGTTTATATGTATATACATATGTTCTTTTCCTTTAATTTCTTTGGGATACTGACCTAATAGTGGTATTGCTGGGTCAAAGGATACTCACAGTTTGAAAGCCCATTGGACATAATTTCAAAGTATTTTCCAGAATGATTGGACCAGGTTGCAACTCCACCAACAATGCATTGTTATTGATGTTCAGTCATTGAGTTGTGTCTAATTCTTTATGATCCCATGGACCATAGCACTCCAGGTCCTTCTATCCTCCATTATCTCTCACACACAGTCTCTCCAAGCTCACAGTCATTGTTTCCATGATAATATCTATCCATCTCATCCTCTGACATTCATTTGTCATTTTGTTTTCAATCTTTCATCAGGGTCTTTTCCAATGAATCTTGTCTTCGTATTATGTAGCCAATGTATTTAATCTTCAGCTTCATTTTGATGACTTTCCAGTGAGTAGCCTGAATTAACTTCTTTAGGTATTGACTCATTTGACCTCCTTCAAGGAACTTTGAAAAGTCTTCTCCAGTACCACAATTCAAAAGCATCAATTCTGTCACATTCAACTTTCCTTCTAGTCCAATTCACAGTCATAAATTGTTACTAGAAAAACCATGGCTTTGACTATACTAACTTTTGTTGGCAAGGTAATATCTTTGCTTTTTGGTATGCTGTCCAGATTTGCCATAACTTGCTTCCAAAGAGCAAGAGTCTTTTAATTTCATGGCTGTAGTTGCTAACTGCAGTGATCCTTGAGCCCAAGAACATAAAATCTGTCCCTGCTTCCATTTCTTCTCACTCTATTTGCCAGAGAGTGAGAAGGTCAGTTATCAAGATCATAGTTTTTTAGATTTTAAATTTCAAGTCAGGTTTCTTTTACCCTTCATCAAGAGGCTTCTTAGTTCCTCTTCGCTTTCTGACATCAGAGTAGCATCCTTTATATATCTGAGATTGCTGGTATTTTTCCTGGCAACCTTAATTCTGGCTTTTGATTCACCCAGCCTGACATTTCACATCATATACTCTGCATATAAGTTAAATAAATACCTTGTCATATTCCTTTTCCAATCTTAAACCAATCAGTTGTTCCATGTGTGGTTCTAACTGCTGCTTCTTGGCCAGCATATAGGTTTCTCAGGATAAAAGTAAACTGATCTGGTACTTTTATCTCTTTGAGGACCTTCCACATTTGGTTGCAATTCACACAAAGGATTTTGTGCAGCCAAAGAAGTAGATGTTTTTTTCTGCAACTCCCTTGTTTTCTCCATAATCCAGCAAATATTGGCAATTTGGTCTCCAGTTGCTCTGCCTTTTCAAAAACCAGTCTTTTCTGGTTATTATTGGTTCACATATTGTCAAGGCTTCACTTGCAGAATCTTAAGCATAACCTTGTTTGCATGTGAAATGATCACAATTTTTCAGTAATTGGAACATTTCTTGGCATTGTCCTTTTTTTAAGGATTGGGATATAAACTTGTGATCTAATTTTGATATTGACTATTGGGTGATGTCCATGTGTAGACTAACTTCACGGAGTGTTGAAAAAGAATGTTATGATGAGAGAGTTATCTTGACAAAACTGTTAGTTTCTGCCCTGTTTCATTTTTTTTTTTTTGCTTTGTAAACTTTTTCAAAATTTATTTTGTTTTCAGCATTCATTTACACAAAATTTTGAGTTCCAAATTTTCTCTCCATCTATCCCCTCTCCCAACCCCCAAATGCCTAGCATTCTGATTTCCCCTTCCACAAATGTGCCCTCCCTTCTAACACATCTCCCTTCCCTTATCCCCATCTTTTCTCTTGTCCTGTAGGGCAAGATAAATTTCTATACCCCAATTACCTGTATTTCTTATTTCAAAGTTGTATGCAAAAAAAATTCTCAACATTTGTTCCTAGAACTTTGAGTTCCAACTTCTCTTCTTTCCTCCCTCCCCACCCATCTCCTCTAACAAGGCAAGCAATTCAATATAGAGTATATATGTGTAGTTTTGCAAATGACTTCCATAATAGTCATGTTGTGAAGACTAACTACATTTTCCTCCATCCTATCCTGCCCCCCATTTCTTCTATTCTCTCTTTTGACCTGGTCCCTCCCCAAGAGTGTTTACTTCTAATTTTCCCCTCCTCTCATTTGCCCTCCCTTCCATCATCCCCCCGCCCCGCCACTTATCCCCTTCTTCCCTACTTTCCTGTAGTGCAAGATAGATTTTCATACCAAATTGAATGTGCATATTATTCCTTCCTTGAGCCAAATGTGATGACAGTAAGCTTCACTTTTTCCCTCTCACCTCTCCACTTTTTCTTCCATTGGAAAAGCTTGTTCTTGCCTCTTCTATGAGAAATAATTTGTCCCATTCTATTTCTCCCTTTTTCTTCCCAATATATTCCTCTCTCACCCCTTGATTTTTTTTTAGATATGACCTCTTCCTATTCAACTCACCCTGTTCTCTCAGTCTCTCTTTCTGTCTGTCTGTCTATCCCTGTGTGTGTGTGTGTGTGTGTGTGTGTGTGTGTGTGTGTGTGTGTAATCCCTCCAACTATCCAGATACTGAGAAAAGTTTCAAGAGTTACAAATATTATCTTTCCATGTAGGAATGTAAACAGTTCAACTTTAGTAAGTCCCTTGTGATTTTTCTTTCCTGTTTACCTTTTCATGCTTCTCTTGACTGTTGTGTTTGAAAGCCAAATTTTCTTTTCAGCTCTGGTCTTTTCATCAAGGATGCTTGCACATCCTCTATTTCATTGAATGACAATTTTTTCTCTGAAGTATTATACTCAGGTTTTCTGGGTAGGTAATTCTTGGTTTTAATCCTAATTTCTTTGACTTCTGGAATATCATATTCCATACCCTTCAATCCCTTAATGTAGAAGCTGCTAGATCTTGTGTTATCCTGATTGTGTTTCCACACTACTTGAATTGTTTCTTTCTAGCTGCTTGCAATATTTTCTCCTTGACCTGGGAACTCTGGAATTTGGCTACAATATCACTAGTAGTTTCTCTTTTTGGATCTTTTTCAGGAGGTGATCAGTGGATTCTTTCAATATTTATTTTTCCCTCTTGTTCTAGAATATCAAGGCAGTTTTCCTTAATAATTTCATGAAAGATGATGTCTAGGTTCTTTTTTTGATCATTGCTTTCAGGCAGTCCCATAATTTTTAAATTGTGTCTCCTGGATCTATTTTCCAGGTCAGTTGTTTTTCCAATGAGATATTTCATATTATCCTCCATTTTTTCATTCTTTTGGTTTTGTTTTGTAATTTCTTGGTTTCTCATAAAGTGATTAGCTCACTCTCTTGCATTCTAATTTTTAAAGAACTATTTTCTTCAGTGAGCTTTTGAAACTCCTTTTCCATTTGACTAATTCTTCTTTTTAAAACATTCTTTTCCTCATTGGATTTTTGGACCTCTTTTTTCAATTGAGTTAGCCTATTTTTAAAGGTGTTATATTCTTCACCATTTTTTTTGGGGGGGGGGTCTCTTTTAGCAAGCTGCTGACTTGCTTTTCATGATTTTCTTGCATTATTCTCCTTTCTCTTTCTAATTTTTCCTCCACCTCTCTTACTTGATTTTCAAAATCCCTTTTGAGCTTTTCCATGGCCTGAGACCATTGCATATTAATTTTGGAGGTTTTGGATACAGAAGTCTTGACTTTTATGTCTTCCCCTGATGGTAAACATTATTCTTCCTCATCAGAAAGAATGAAAGAGAATACCAGGAAAGTAATCTTCTATAGTCTTATTTTTTTCTCTTTTTTTGGAATTTTCCCAACCAGTTACTTGACTTTTGGTTCCTCTGTCAAGAGTAGGGTATACTCTGGGGACCTGTAAGATCTCAGTCCCTCCAAGGTGACACAATTAAGGGAGAGGATTTACTCCCAGGCCTGGCTGGAGGCTGAGATTCAGATCAGCTACTCAGTTCCTCCAGGGGCTTTAAGCTGAGCTTCTCCAACAACAGACCCTGGCTGCTGCCACACACGCCTCCCGGGGCCAGGGTGAGGGGAAGACCCTGATCCTCTCTTGCTCTGGTTGAAAAAGCCCTCTCACTGACCTTTGGCACCTGTGGGGTAAGAGATCTGTGAACTGCTACTGCTTATAGGGATTCTATCCTCAAAGCCTGCTCTGGTCCTGCTCCTAAGGCTGGGCTGGGCTCCACTCCATGTCCAGTGTGACATACTTTTCTCCTCTGCCTTCCAGGTCACCCTGGGGTGGAAATATCCTCCACTACATTGTTCTGTGGCTTCTGCTACTCTAGAATTTGTTGAGAGTCTTTCTTTATAGGTATTTTATGGGTTGTGGGGGAAGAGCTAGAGTATGTGTGTCTTTCTACTCCACCATCTTCTCTGTTTCATTTTTTACCCCAAGGCCAAAATTGCCTGTTATTCCAATTATCTTTTGATACCCTCTTTTAGCATTCCAAACCCCTATGTTGAATGTGACATATTTTTGATATTATTTCTAGATGATGTATGTTTCCATAAGACTTATCAGTTTTGGCTTCTTTAACATCAGTGATTGGAGCATAAATTTGTATTACTGTGACATTGAATGGTTTGCCTTGAATTCAAATAGATACTATGTAGTCATTTTTGAGATTATATGCCAGTGCTGTGTTTCTCACTCTTTTATTGACTATGAGGTTTATTTAATTTATTCCAGATATTCTTATCCACAGAACTATATGTAATGATCCCCTGAATTAAATTCATCCATTGCTATCCATTTAAACTCATTGACACCCAAATTATTGATGTTTAATCTTTCTGTCTCTTGTTTGACCACACCCAGTTTATCTTGGTTCATAGATCTTATGTTTCAGGTTCCTATACAATATTGATTCTACAGCATTAGAATTTCCTTTCATCACCAGATACATGCAAACTGACCTCCGTTTGACTTTGGCCCAACCACTTCAATATTTTTGGAGCTACTTGTACTTATCCTCCACTTTTCCCCAGTAGCATGTTGGACATCTTTCCTAAGGTGCTTATCTTTCAGTGTCATATCTTTCATCATTTTAATACTGTCCATAGGATTTTCTTGGAAAAGAAAATCTCCAGTGGATCACCTTTTTTTTTTAGAACTCTCCATTATGATTTGTCTCTTGGATAACCCTGCAAGGCAAGTGTCATAGTTTCATTGAGCAACACATTGAGCCCTCTATCAGGACAAGGAAGTGGTACAGAGGAAATGGAAGCAGTGTCAGATTTTGTATTTTTGGACTCAAAGATCACTACAGATAGTGACTGCAGCTATGAAAGTAAAAGATAGTTGCTCTTTGGAAGGAAAGCTATGGTAAATCTGTACGGCCTTCTTAAAGGTAGAGAGAGCACCTTGCTGATGACAGGCCATGTTAGTCAAAACTATATTTTTTTCTAGTGGCAATTTATGGCTCTGAGAGTTGGACCATAAAAAAAGCTGAGTACTACAGAATTTACACTTTCAAACTGTGCTGCTGGAGAAGACTTTTGAGAATCTCTTGAATAGAAAGGAGATCAATTAGTACTTAAAGAAATTAATTCAGATTATTCATTGGAAGGCCAAAGATTGAAGCTGAAGCTTAAATACTTTGACCAGATAATGAAAGGTTGGGACTCATTGGAAAATTTGGGGATTGGGAAAGATTGAAAGCCAAAGACTGAAGGGGATGACCGAGGATGAGATGGATATATAGGTCATGGAAGCAATGAATATGAGCTTGGACAGACTTCAGGAGATAGTGGAGCATAGAAGGGCCTGAAATGCTATGGTCTATGTGGTCCCAAAGAGTGTAACATGAATGAGTGACTCAACAGCAACAAACAACCACAACCACATTTCAAGAAATCATAAAAGAAATGTGTACTGATATTAGAACCCAGAGGGCAAAATGAAAATAGAAAGTGTATATTGGTCACTCCTGAGAGAAATCCCAAAATCAAAACACTTTGGAATTCTACAGACAATATTCAGAACTTCTAGGTCAAGAAAAAAATACTGCTATCAGGAATAAAGAGTTCAAGTACGAAGCAGTCAAGATCACAGGAGGAGAGGATATATTGGAATATGATGTTCTAAAAGACAAAACAAAAAGTTCCATATCCAAGAGGAGCTTACCCTTCATAACTGAGTATTATCCTAAAGGGGGAAAAAATGAACCTTTAATGGTATAGTGGACAATCACTCCTGATAAAAAGGCCAGATCAGGGTAGAGTCTTTGAAACAAAGCACAGGAGACAAGAGAAAACACAAAAGGTCAATGTATTGGAGAAACAGGAAGAGACTAAATTATGATCGAGTGCTTATACTCTAGGAGGAAAATAGAGAAATGTGCCTTCTCAGTTCTAATGTTTTCAAGGGTCAAAGATGGAGTAATGAAAGAAAAACAGGATTTGGTTTTAGTTTTGTGTAGTCTTGTTGGTTTCAAGACATAATAGAATAGGAAGGGAAAAATAATATTCCAGGAAAGAGATGAGGAAGTGGAAGAGGAACATGATTTCTCATAATTTGGATTGCTAGAATCAGAGTTTCAAATGTGGGGTATGGGGTGGGGGATGGGGAATCTCATGAACTCCACTAATATCTGAGCCAGGAAAAGGAGGGTTGAAAGCACACATATATACACATATCCCTTGCTGTAGAAATAAGCTAAATTTAATAGAGAAACAGGTGGGGGCAGAAGGTGGAGAAGGGCTAAAGTTAGAAACAGTAGAATTGGATAAGGAGCAGGAGCAAAATAAATTTCAAAAGATCATAGGAGGGGAGTTAAAAAAGAAAGAAATGTAAACGATAAGGATCATAGTCTAATCTAAATGAAAAAAGGAAGGACAGAGGAATCAGATAAGACAACTTCAATTACATATTACTAGTGTTGATCACATTCCTTTTCTTTCCCAAATTTTTTTTTCTTTGCAAAGATAGCAACAGTGGGAGGGAAAGAGTAGGGGGATAGGAGGAGAAGAAAGAAAATTAGAGGATATGATGGTGGGGAAAGAAAAAACTGAATGTGAATAAAAAGGAAGAGGGTAGCAATATGGATTAGGAAGCAAATTCTAACAATATGTTGTTAATAAGAAACATATTTGAAACAAAGAGTCACATGAAATGCAAATGAGGGGTTGAAGCAGAATTTATTATGCCTGAGGTGAATTTAAAGAAAGAGGAGAAGAATCATGTTGCCAGAAAAGGCAACAATGAAAATAGACATGGTTAAAAGAAACTACATTATGCCGAAAGGCATCATAGATAATGAAACTAATGCTAATACTTAATATATTTGCACCGAATGGCACATCATCTAAATACTTAAAAGAAAAAGTTGATTGGATTATAGGGAGAAATGGAGAACATAACTAAAATAGTGAGGGACATCCTGAGAGACAAAATTATGACCTGATAGTTCCCTGTCAGTTACTGAATGTAAACTGAAAAGAATGTTTCTGTCTGTCTATTAGCTAGGAGTTGCAGTGGATATAGCACTGGGCTTAGAGTCCAGAAGATGCTCTGGCATCATGCCACGTTGGTTTGATCCTGGGGGAAGCCTGGCCTCTAAAGAAAAGGGTCAGACTCTTTCTCATACTCCCTAGTTTTTTACACACCAATCCCAGAACTCTGAGGAAAATCACTTAAGCTAAACTTTGCTTCATTCCAAGTGTCTCCCTCAAGGAGAGTAGAAAGGTACGAGAGATACAATGTAAGTCAGAAATAGGACAGTTATTTGCTTCTTCCACGTCTAAAAATACTTAGAACCCAAAAAATTCATGAATACACAATGACAAATACTTAAAATATTATATAGAAATCCATGTAATAAAACATGAGACTGTGAGTTGGACTATTGAATAGTCATTTCACTCTCACCTTGACTCTTTTATGGTCCAAACCACTTCCTTTGAGATCCTTGTTTTATGGCAAACCAGGTCAGGGGTTAGACTTCTTCTAACTATAATCATCTCCCTTGAGAAGCATTGCTGTGGCAACAGGGATCATTTCCTTAATTGCAGCTGGCACCAACTGAAAAACCCAGGACCTTCCAATCTCTCAAACTCACAAGGTTGACTCCTAGGTTGAAAATATCTATATTAGGATCACTTTTAGTCATTCATGGTCAAAGAAAGAGATAGTGAGGGTCTTCTGATTCTCACTGAACTTTAGCTGCCATGTGGGAGCAGCTAGAATAAGTGAGGGAGCGGGGAGAGGGCAGTTAATCCAAGAGAAAGAGTTCCATGTTGCATAGTCCAGAGAGAGGAAGAACCCTGGGAAAACAGAAATTTTCTCTCTATTTAAAGTTTAACAAACGGATGCTTTTTCCTTGCTCAATATGCAATCCTCTTCTGAGATAGCCTCTTCCCCTTGCTACATTCATGGGCCCTACTTGGTTTCTTCATCACAAGTATGAGTTCTTCACTGTGTACTGTATATCCAAGAGGGAAGTTGCAGGATAGCTCAGTCAACTTATAGATTCTGTGCCATATCAAAAGGTTATTTATAAAATTACATCAAATAATAATAAAATTAACCTGAAAGGATAAAAGGTGGATCTATATTGAAAGGAAAATAATGAAAAATGTGGAAATGAAGGAGGTCTAGCACTATTAGATCCCAAGCTATACAACAAAGCATTTTGTTATTGGTTAAAAAGCTAGAAACTTTGATCAGTGGAACATTAGGAACATAAGGTTCAGAACAATATAACATAGTATCATAGTGTGGGATGCGTCCAAGGAAACAACCTATTTAGAAAAGAACTCAATCATAGAAAAATTGGAGATCAGTCTGGAAAAAAACTTGGTTTAGATGAGCATTTATGCCATATACCACAATACATAATGGATAATTGACCTAGATGTGAATGGCCATATAAACAAAACCACAGAAGAAAAGAAGTAGAAACCTTTCGCAACTCTGAATAGAGGGAGAGTGATTAGACAAAAAAGAGACAAAAGGATTAATATAAATATATAAAAACAAGAACTATTATTTTTATTTTTATGAACTTGAAACATCAACAAATATGAACATTTCAATATAGAAATAACAAAAGAGGACTGTATAGAAAGTATAAACTTCTTTTTTATGCAGTTTGTTTTGTACATTAATGTTCTATGCATTAAAGTTGCTCACATTAAATTTAACATGCTAGTAACATCACTTCCTTGCTTGTCTATGTCAAGGGAGATACCTTCCCCAAAGGGTTCAAGGTGCCCTCTTCTAGCTGTTAGATAATGATATTAAGATTACTTCCATATTCAATAGATTTGTGATCTCATTGATATAACTACACCCTTCATTTGTATAGGTTTCAAATTCTCCATAAATTCTTGTCCAGTATGATTCTGGACCATGTCTTTTGTTGTATCCAATCCAGAAGATCGAATTAATACATTTTCTGGTGACCCAAAGGGCAAATAAAAGCTGTGCAGTGGAGTCTAAATCAGCTTCAACATAATACCAGTGATGACTTATCAATGACGAGAAATGGTATACATTATCATCCAGTTACATTTATTAATCAACATGATATATGAGATATGGTGCTAAGCTATGGGGATACAAAATAGGCAAAAGATAGTCCCAGCTCATAAAAGGGTCTCCAGGAGGTCACAATTAATGAGGAGATATCATGTTGACAACTACATATAAACAAGATATATACAGAAAAAATTAGAGATAATCACAGAGGGAAGGCACTATGATTAAGGAGGACTAAGAAAGGCGTCTTGTAGAAGGTGAGATTCTAGCTGAGAATTAAAGGAAGGCTAGGAATCCAGGAGGCAGAGATGAGGAGAGAGAAAGGGTTTCTGGTATAGACAGTCAGTAAAGTATGTGTATGTTTATCCTTCATTGCCAAAGAAGATCATGCAATCAGAGAAATAAAGACATGACTTGCTCTTGACTTTGTTTTGAGTGAGGGAGGGTTGTGCAGGTCACCAGCCTCACTTCTTCTCCAGAGCCATCTGAATCCAGTGACCAGATATTCATCAGGGTGATTGGAGATGACTCAGGATGAGGCAATTGGGGTTAAGTGACTTGCCCAAGGTCACACAGCTAGGGAGTGTCAAGTGTCTGAGGTGAGATTTGAACTCAGGTCCTCCTGACTCTTGCACTGATGCTCTATCCACTGCACCACCTAGTTGCCCTGCCAGTAAAGTACTTGGAGTTGAAGCCATAATCAAGGAGATGAACTTGAAATTATTGACCTGGTCAAGTAGAAGGACAACACAAGGATTACATATGTATTCCAGAGATATTAGTAGTAATATGAAAGTACCATCCAGGAGACTGATGTCAGCAGTTGTGGCAAGTCTTCAAGGATTAACCAAATGGGAAAGGAAATGTAGTTCCGGAGGAAACATCATATGACTTGGGTACTAGACTACCATAGGTTCTGCAAACTCACAGTGTGATGAGTAGCAAGAAGGAGGGGGATGGCAGAGAAGTGGATGAGAGGAGAGGTAGCTGGGGAGGAGATTTTCCTAAGCATTACTACAAACTTTTATTACCTCAGAGCATTGTGGTAAGGAAACATTTTATGTAAATTGCTATTATAGGTGCTATATAGGTGCAATATATTCTTCCCAGTGTGTTTGTCCAGGAATATTTACATTTTAAAAGCAAAAATCTGGGATAGTCAGCTATGGAGTGGGGGCCCCAGGCATCTGGGAGCTGTGGCAATACCTCAAGGGGTAGATGATCAACCAAATGGGATTTGAGAAAATGGGTTGCAACATCTTTTTCCTCAGATTGTGGGGTTTGTCTCCAAAACAAATACTCCACCTCTACCCTCATTGGCCTCCCTGGTTGTGTCAACTCTCTCCCTCTCCCCACTGGTTTCCCTGGCTTTACCCGATCCTAATCACTTCCCTTTTCACTAGTTATATCCTCACCATAGCTGCAGTATATTCGCCCCAGGATCCCAGATTACCTGATGCCTGTGGCAGGCATTCAACAGGCAGTTCTTACAAGAAGAATTAAAATTCTCAACAATCATATGACAAAAACTCCCCAAATCATTAATAATAAGAAGAACTCAAATTACAAAACTTTCAGATTTTACATTACACCCATCAAATTGTCAAAGATGACAAAAAAGGAATTTATGGAGGAGAAGCTGTGGTAGGAGACAGATATTAATTCATTGTTGGTGGGACTGTGAAGTGATCCTATAATTCTGGAGAGCAATTTGGAACTTCATGCAAAAAAAAGTAAACTGTACACATCCTTTTACCCAGGAATACCACTTCTGGGCATACACAAAGAAGTTAAAGGCAGAGAGAAAAGATTCAAAAGTACAAAAATATTTATAACAAGCACTATTTATTTTTATCAAAGTAATGGGAACAAAATAGATGACCATAAATTGGGGAATGGCTGAACAAATTATGTTATATGAATACAATGGAATAGCATTATGTTGTACTATGTCAATTTATATGAATTTATGCAGAATGAAGTGAGGAGAACTAAGGAACAAATTATACATTGACTACAACACTGTAATAATTTTTAAAGACTTAAGAATTCAGATTAATGCAGCAACTGATTTGAACCTTAGAAGACTGATGATGAAGAATTCTTTCTTTTTGGGAGGGAGGTGGTAAACTATGAGTACAGAATGATACATACATATTCAGAAGCCAACATGTGAATTTATTTTGCTTGACTAGACTTATGTAATGGAGATGGAGTCATGTCCAGATTGCCTGACATGGAGGCAATGTATCTTGTGTTCTTCAGGATGTGGGTGGAAATAGCCTTCTTGATTGACTGTGTAGCTTGAATAGGCTGTCTTTAAAACCTGCCAGAATGGGACAGTTTCTTTCCTTTGCTCTCTTTCCTGTTGATTCTAGAGGCAAAGATAATGCATACTTCACCCACAGCTTAGAAGCCATGAACTGAACTGGGAAGGGAGTAGATACATCTCTCTCTCTCTCTCTCTGTCTTTCTCTCTCCCTCTCTCTCTCACTTTCTGACTCCAAGAAATGGTCCTAGGAGGTATTTATTTCTCTTTTGTTTCATTTGTCTTTGGTGAGCTTGGAGCCAGGGTTTTAAAAAGGATATTACAACTCTTGCAGGGAAGTTCTGAGAAGCCAGGGCCCCAAGGTGGGTTTTAGACTTGGAACTTGGGATGGTGCTATATAGGAACTGAGCTAAGCTGTTTGTATATTTGTTATTACATCTTTGATTAAACATTTCTTTGTAAAAACTAAACTTGACTGTTAAGTGGTTAAATGGAACTGGGGTTGCAGGGGATCCCCTCGCACTTGGGGTAACATTATTTTGGGGGATGAGAGCCATTTACAGAGAGCCTAGACATACCCCAAATCCTTTTAAGGGTACCAGAGAACCTTGGGGGAAGGGTGGAATGTAACATATCTGGTATTCAGGCAGTAGGGGCCAGGAAAGTTGGTATTATACTTATGTTACAAGGGAGGAATTTTGATTTTGATTTTTTGGTGTGTGGAAGAGAGTTGTGGCAAGGATGAGAGTAGACTGAAGTCCAGGAATAGTGATAGTGAAAGAAGAAGAAGAAGGAGAGGGAAGAGGAGGAGGAGGACAAGGAAAAGAAGAAGGAGATAGAGGAGAAGGGTAAGAGAAGATAATGGTGAGGAAAATGAAGAAAGAAATGAAGGAGGAAGAGGAGAAGGAGATGATGATGATGAAAGAGGAAAAGAAGATGATTATGAAGTTGAAGAGGAGGAAGAAAGAGAAGAGGAAAAAGGGAGAGAAATAGAGAATGTCAATTAAATATTTTAAAAATACATAGAAGGAAACATTTGAGAATTCAGAAGGGACACAGCCAAACAGGGCAATATTGGCACTATTATATTAAATTTAATATATACTTTTAAAAAAGCTATACATAACAGAGATTTGCAGTTTCACATGCAAGCTTCTTTTCTTGTTCTTTGTATATGGACATGTGCCTATGTATGTTTGGAAAATTCATAATAAATAAAGGTAAATAAATAAAAAAGCAACACTCCTTATGAAAGTCAACTGAGGCAGGAGATGGGTCTGGAGAGTGCAACTTTTGGCAACAGAGAAAAAAGACAAATTCAGAACAACCTAGCTCTTGAGAGATAATAGTTCCTAGATGGTGCCCATCGAGTAGGAGGCATGGAGGAATGTATGATCTTTCCCCTCCTCTAAATCAGTCGTTACCTCTCACAGCAGAGCTACCTATCCTGTAGGAGACTCCAGACTCGGTGAGGGGCAGGCCCAGAGAGCCCAGCTGCTATGCCCAGGGGGAGCAGTGTAAAGATACCTGGAGAAAAGAAGGGACTGTAGGGCCCTGAAGTTCCAGAGGTGTGAGCCAGCTCTTCTAATTCAAGCTTGACAGAACCATGCCTCCAAGAGGGGTACAAAAGTATACATTTTTCTTTTCACTTCTTTAGGATCTTGTTTTTCGTTGTTTCTGCTACCTTATCTTCTGTAATTTCATCAGTTGGGATAAGGGGAATCACCTGATCAGGGAAGCTCTGATCATTTTCCTCCCATTACACTAAAAGCAGTTAAGGAATTTTAAAAAGATGTGACTGCGTAATACCCTGAGAGAATGAAAGGGGAGGTCAGAAACATTCCTAAGATGTCCAAAACACAACCTCTCTTCTAGCTTCCATAAATAACCTCTTCTTCTCTGCCTTTGTCTCCATTACTTTAGATTATAAAGGAGGGGGGGGGTGGTGATTGGAGGGAAGGAACAGAGGACCCTGCAAACGTCTTTTTCCTCCGTAGGACTCTTACCCAGGACAGGACACTTCCATTGAATGTGGCCCCTCCTCAGAAAAACAAAAGGCCTTTGAGGAACAAGGGAAATAAAAGATGCCTTTGGGTATCAGGGAGATGGAATTTATTTTAAGCATAAGGATTCCTGTGATCTAGGATCAAACAACTCTTTAGGTGTTGAAACATTTCCCTTTTATAAAAGAAAGTACTAAACGGAAAACTTCATGTAGCTTGGGAAAGAAAAGTTTAGGTCAGAGTATCTAGAACTCAAAAAGACCTGAGACCATTTAGTTCCATTCCCCTCATTTTTTCAAATTTTAAATTCTTATTGGTCTCTTTCTTTAAATATCACCGTAATTTCTGAATATATCCCTCTTTCTTCCTTACTAGCCAAGTTATGTACCTTGTAACAAAGAAGCAAAAGAGGTCTCAGCAAAACTAACTAACCCATCCACTGAGTCTGACAGTGTATTCAGTATTGCACATCCACAGTCCTCAGCCTCTATTGAGAAAGGAGGTTGCATTTTGAAAAATCTCTCTTCTGCAGTATTGAGCTCCATCAGTATAATGACACAGCACTGAGTTTCTTCTTGTTGTTTTTATTGGAATAGGAACATGTACATTGCTCCAGTCACAAGGTTTATTTGTTTCCTAGTTCTCCTTACTCACTATATATCACTTTATGTACATTTTCTCATGCTTCACATTCTTTTCAATTTTCATATTCATTGTTTGTTATGATACAGTAACATTCTGTTACATTAATGAAGCAAAATTTGTTTACCCATTCCCTAGTTGAAGGACATGATTCCAGTTCCTTACTACCACACACACACAAAATGCCCTGATGAATATATTTTGGTACACGGGGAAACTTTCTGCTTTGGGGAAGTGACTCTGTCCTCTAGATCTGTCTTTTTTTTCCTCCCTCTTGCGCCACCTGCTATGTTTCCAGGATAAAGGAGAGATGGAAAGTGGTTTCTCCCCAACTTCGCACAGGAGGAGACTGAAAGAGTTCTACTAGGAATGGCAGAGAAAGGGAGAGAGAGAGAGAGAGAGAGAGAGAGAGAGAGAGAGAGAGAGAGAGAGAGAGAGAGAGAGGCAGGGAGGGAGGGAAAGAGGGAGAGAGAGAAAAAGAGAGAAAGGGAGAGAGAGAGGAAGGGAGGCAGGGAGGAAGGGAAGGAGGCAGGGAGGGAAAGAGGGATGGAGGGGGAGAGAGAGAGAGAGACAGAGAGAGACAGAGAGAGACAGAGAGAGACAGAGAGAGAGGGAGGGAGGGAGGGAAGGAGAGAACCAGAGGTCAGAGTATCTTTCTTTAAGGTCTGCTGAGCAGGCCAACTTCTGGGTTTAGTGGCCAATCCTGTCTAATTTAGCTTTGAAGAACCTCCCCAACCTTTCCCCTTTAAACCATCAAAAGATGGGGTGGGGAAACAAAGGAAACTCATATTTTGCTGCGGTTATAAGCCTAAAAGGTAAGCCAGATGTTGGCATTGGTTGGCTAACACCAGCACTCTCTTAGTTCAGATATGATGTTGGACGAAATGAGGCACTCATAAATCATTGAGCAATTAAGAAAGGGAGATTTACTTTGCCCTGACATAGAAAGGATGTGCAACGAAGATATAGTGACTTTTAGCATCTTTGGATGTGACCAGGAAACATGAAAACCCAGAACAATCACATCTCAGGGACAGCTTTATCTCTTCTTAGGGAAAGCTGGGGGGTTTAGACCTAACTCAAGTTGCAGGTAAACATCGGTAGACATTTGTCCTATCACATTTGACCAGAAGCAGGGAAACTGAGTGGTACAGTGGGTAGAGCACTGGCCTTGGAGTCAGGAAGACTTACCTTCTTATGCTCAAATCTGGCTTCATACCATCACCAGCTGTGTAACCCTGGGCAAATCACTTAAACCTGTTTGCCTCAGTTTCCTCATCCATGAAATGAACTGAAAAAGGAAATGACAAACCATTCCAACATCTTTGCCAAGAAAACCCCAAATGAGGTTATGAAGTGTTGGACATGACTGAAATCACTGAACAACAGCCAAATCAGAGCAACTCAGTCCTGTAGGATGTATTCCAAACCAATCCATTCTATTACTAGTGGGTAAAAGAATATCTACCTCATTTCAAAGATAACCAGTTTTCCAGCTAGAAGGAATTTTATAGTGTCTATTACTCATTTTACTGATGAGGAAATTAAGGCTTCACAAGCAGTAAGCAGAAGTAACCCAGGTCACCTGAATTTAAATGCAGTGTGTTTACCACTACTCAAATGGTTTAATAAATAATAACAATATTAATTATTGCTGCTATTTATTCAGGGTGACCCCCAAAATTTCAGTGCAATTTTAAGCCTTAATAGAAAGGCATTTAACCTATCTGACCCTCAGTTTCCTCATCTCATAAAATGGGGATGATAACATCTGTAGAATTTACATTGCAGGTTTATAAAGACCAAATCAGATAAGTATAGCACTTTATAAACCATAAAGAGCTCTACAAGGTGGTCCCAAAGTCTAGTGTACTTTTAGCTTTAATACATATACTACCTCATCTGATTCTGAGCATCAGAGAGGTTAGGTGACTTCCCTAGATTCCTACAGCTAATGTGTGTTCGAGGTGGCATTTAAAAAGAGATCTCTGACTTCCTAGCACTTTGTGGCTTTTTGTGGCTTTCCTAGTGATTTTCTGTGGATCTTTATTGTTGTAGATGTTGCTGGAAGTGGGGAGTGAGAGCAGCATCTGTTAAGAAGTAAATATTTTTTTTAAAAGAAAATTCTTACCTAGATAACTGTAATGTTCCTTTTAAGGCTGCACTCTGGATTTTTCCTACCATGCCCCAGAAACCTCTTCATACCAAAAGCTTCCTCCAGCCTTGGAGAAATTCATACAGTGGATGTATCCTCTGCTCCAAGAACCTCTATTTAAAGCAGCACAGTCAAGTAATGTCTTTATTTTCCCCCAGACTGCTTCTCCAGGTGGTACCTTCTGTACCCACCCCTCCCCTTTACTTCCCTATATCCTATTTTCATCTACCTTTTATGTGTTATCTTCTCCTTTTAGAATATAAGCTTCTTGGGCTGTCTGTTAATTACTTAATAAATGTTTGTTAACTGACTGATTAATGTCTTATGCATTATTTATTATTTTAATAGAAAGATTTTAAAGTAAAGTTCACTACTGCTTCCAGGTTGTAATTGGTGTGCTTTGGAGAGGTGTATGATGTACTTTTTAAAAGCTTGTGCAACAGAGATATCAAATGTATGTGACTGATGGCCCACCATACTCTTGGGTGCAGCCTGAACCATATTTAAATGTAATTGAGGAACATTTTGCAAAATTAATCAAAACAGAGCAAAAACACAGGTAATATTACATTTTAAAACTAAGTAAATATGTGACCTGCAGGGATCATTATGTAGTGGTTAGTGGTTCTCATTTCTACCTGAGTTTGACAAAATTCTTGTACAGCACTTGAAAGATCCATTGTTTTCCCTTTATCAAGCTGACCAGTTGAATGTTTGTACTTTATGAGTTCTCATACAATATTTCTGACACAGGTAGGGGTATGTTGGTTAATGTTGAACAACTGACTCTCTGAAAAAAACCCCACAAATACTTTAAAGTTTTAATCTGCATTACTAACATTTTCTTCATCACTTTCTTAAATCTAGAAATTAATGAAACAACAAATTAATCCCTGATTTTTAGCATTTGCCAGTTTCTGACCTATAAATGGTCAAACTGAAAATTTAAAAATGGATCTATGAGCTGGCTCCAGCTCCTGGACATAAGGCAAAAGAATCCGTATCTTTTATTTTTTTAAGATTAAATTTATTTATTTATTTTTAGTTTTCAACATTCATTTCCACAAGATTTTGAGTTTCAAATTTTCTCTCCATCTTTCCCCTCCCCCACCCCAAGATGGTGTGCATTCTGATGACCCCTTCCCCTAGTCTGACTTCTAATTCATGTCTTTTAAAACATTCATCACATGAAGTACACGTAACGTTGAATTTCAGTGCCTCCATTTTTTCATTTGTAAAGCTAGGTATTCTACTTATTAATCACTGAAATTCTGTTCAGCTTCTACAATTCATATGTATGTAGAACCACTTTTAATAGTCTTTCCCACAAGGACACTGGATGCTTTTATTGTATCTTTTAAATCAAAAAAATTCTTTTACTGTGTTTTTAAGGGAGAATAGAAATGAGGGGGGGAGGGGAGGGAGAGAGGGAGAGAGGGAGAGTGGGAGAGAGGGAGAAAGGGAGAGAGGGAGAGAGGGAGAGAGGGTCTCATCTGGAGAGTTAACTGTCATCTTGAGAGAGACTGTGTGAGTACCAAGAGAAAGGATCAAAGAAATGAGTCAACTGTCAAGGAGAAGGAGTCTGATGGGACATTTGCACTGCTTAATTCTTATCTTGTGGAGAAAATAATCTAAAGGGCATTCTTGGGAGATTTTAATGCCATCCTGAGAGAACTGAATAGTTAGATTGTGGAGTTAGTTGTTGCAGTCGATAGACATGGCATTAATTAGCTGAGACATTCTTGAAATATTTAAATATAGCTTTGCATTGTTTATTACCATGATAATAAACCATGTAGCTGGTAACATTGGTGTTTATTTAAACCTGAGACTTTAGGGGGAGTAAGAGACAGAGACAGACAGACAGACACACACAGACAGAGAAACAGAGAGAGGAGAGGGGGGGAAAGAGAGAAAGGAGAGAGAGGAGAAAGAGAGGAGAGAGAGTGAGACAGACAGACACAGAGAGGGGGAAGGAGAGAGACAGAGACAGTGAGAGAGACAGAGAGAGAGACAGAGAGAGAGACAGAGACAGAGGGACAGAGATGAGAGAAAGCTTATGGAATGAAAGATAAGCAAATCAATTCAGGAGAGTCATTGTGCATTTGTATTAATTTATGAAAATACCTGATTGCCTAAAAACACTGGAAATGACCCAGCAGTTAAAGAGAGGTATGGTCGTATCTTCCCACCCCTTCCCTAGTATCCCTCCCCTTCAGTGGATGGATTAGCATGCCCAAAGCCTGTTAAAAGCATATGCATCTGTGATCAGTGGATTCTGCATTAACAAACACCAACCCTTCTGATTAGTATGGTAGCAATGAGCACCTCATTCAAAAAATGTGTAATAAATGGAAGAAGGCATAGGAGCTCTCTGTTCCTGAAGAAAGAGTACAGACAACAATGGATTCTAATCATATCTTTATCTTTAATGAGACATTTTGTGGTGCATACTTTGATTAATCATAGAGATTCTGGGCAAATATCACAATGAAACATCATCATTACTGGATAAGCAACTCAGGTATCAAGTTACTAATGAAGAAATTTCAGTGCGGAAGAAAGGAATCTGAAGTGGAGGAGGTTATTAGAAGGTTCAGGAGTAGAAGAGTGACACATGAAAGGGAAAGAATAATGCAACTGTGCCCCTGAAGTTAAAAAACAAACGAACAGGCTTCTCCTGGAGAAGAGATCAGAATACTCTGAGGAGGAAGTGCTGTTTGTACTTCAAGGAATGATGTAACAATGACAAAAGGTATTAGGTGAGATCGGCTAGTAGGGTTTAGAGCAGGAAGATAGGAGTTGTGGTGGTTGGTGATTACTTGGTGAGAAATTTGTTAACTTGACAAGGCATCACAGAGAAGCTATTAAGACTTACCCAAATATGTGACCACTAACTGCTAAGCATTGCCAAAGATTCCCAAGTCTTGGGGCAAAAGATGCAGAAGAGAATGACTGATTTGGGAAGTGAACAGGTGACTAAGAAGATGGTGCTTCAAGATGGTGTTTGGATTTCTAGATTATGACTTAAAACTTACAGACTCCCAGAATGCAGGTAAAACATAACTAATTATTTAGTCACTCTGTTGTTTGAAAATTTAATGAAAAAAGTCTTTCCACTAAAAAAGACAAGAGAGGAAGAAAACTGCCTGCATAAATTCATCAAACTAAATATCATAGAGAATAGCTCTAATGAAGCAAGAATAGGAGCCAAGACATTTAGAAGTTCTCAGGAGACAAAATCCAAGAAAGGAGCCAGGAGGAAAACTTATAGCTTCAAATGCAGTAAGTATGTATATAGTAAGTATGTGCTGGCCTGACTCCCCTGAAGCATAGATGGCACATCTTCCTCTAAGAGTCCTAGGGGATATTCTGAAGAGTTGGAGAGGTCTCTTCTCCAATGCTACTAACGTGAGCCTTCAGTTTTGTATTTCCCCCACTGTTAAATGTCAGTGACTAGCCCTCCAGTTCCATTTACTTCACAGCAATTAGCTTTAAGACAATAAAGCAATAACAAACGTACAAACATTTCTTTACCACACTCCAGTCTCTGAGGAGAATGGACTCACACTTAGTACAGTTTCTACATAGCATTGGCTCTACCACTTCTGGTCCAAATGTGGCATGAATTCTGGGTGAGTTCCTGTCTCACTTACTGTTGGATTGGGTCCTGAAGGTCACTCCTTGCTCCTCAAGGCACTGGTGCTAAGTTGGCAGCAAAACTTGGATGCTAGGATGCTCTCTTGACATTTCAAAACTCACAAGATTTGATTCTCCAATCATTCCCAAAATGAAAAAGAACAAATGATGAAGCAAAAGGGCCAGGGCCCAGTTCTACAGGACAACATGTTAGAAGGTCCAAGGCTTCTCTTACAGCACTGTCTCTTGATGGATGCTATCAGTGAACACCTTCACCAATCAAGAGGGAGCAGACAGAAAGCAAAATGGCTCATGCGGTGGTTACTAGCACCTTTTTGAAAGCACCCTAGTTCTGGTTACCTAGCCAGTGAAAAAGGCTTCTCGCTAATCCCATGGTTAGCAGACCAGAACCCATTTTACAGAATTTCTATTTATTCTCAAGTAGTCTATGGAACACCAATTATACATTATCACAACTCTTCTGGAAAGAGACACTGTCAAAGATGATCTAAGTATAAGCCAGCTCCTCTATGTTTACATTCAAATTTACATAAGAAAGCCAACGTAAACGATAGTTTTTGATGCAAGGACTTTACATTAACCTCAGAAACATAAATGAAATTTGGTGGAATGAATGAAACCTCATGACTGAAATAAGGCTTTGGATTGGTATACCTTCTTTAAAAAATACAGATAAAATGGTATATAAAAATGTTTGAAGATGGATTTGAACTCAGGCCCTCCTGACTTGAGGGCTAGTGCTCTATCCACTGTGCCACCCTGAAAACATTGTATATTAAAGAAGATATAATTGTGAGATATGAGAAAATCTAGGAACCAGAGAGGTAAAGAATCTTGGACAGCATGTGGGAGAAGAACAATGAAAGGAATACCAGAAGAAATGTTGTTAATAGAGTATATTATAAACCACCTAGAGAGAATGAGGAAATAGAGGATGAGTTTAGTTTGGGAAAGAGATTAATAGACCTGGCACAAAGGCATGCACAATAGCAAAAGGAGACTTGATTTTTTTCAGACATCTGCTGGAACACTCTTTCTGCCAAAAGTAGAACAACTAATAACTTCTTGACTTACTTTAGTGATAATTTCATACTTTAAAAGGTAGATAACCCAACAAAGGGAAATTACATTCTGAATCTGATACACACTAACTAAAACTGAGGGAACACAGTTTGGGAGTTAGAGCTAAGGACAGATGCTAGATTCCTCATACACCCCTTCAGGGGACTGGAGAACTCTGGGAGGAGAGGTGAAATATAAAACACCTGGTCCTCAAGAGGTTGAGGCCAGAATAATCACTGTTACATACTCTTTTGGAGTAGAAATGGTGGTAATCTTAATGAGAAGTGAGTACTCCCCTTAGAGTTTGTGATACAGGAGAAAAAAGCTGAGCATAGTCTGACATGCATCTTAAAGTTTTGTAGTACAGATTTCAGAGTTTAGAGGAAGTACAGATAGATTCAGATGGATTAAAATTCTGTAGGGGAGGTCACCTGTGGAGGATAGGACATTTTCAAGAATGAAATTCTGAAGATATGAAGGAAAACGTTCAAGGGAGAGGAAAAATGGGAATTGCCTGAAAAGTGATGTGACTCAACCCACTTGCCAACTCAGGCTTTAAAAAGATATGTTAGAAGATGGAAGCAGGGGTGTTTAATTGGGAATTAATAGAAGACTTTGGCCCAGTCCTATAAGAATATTTTCAGAAATAATAAAACTCAGAATGAGTTGAAGCTAGAAGGAGAAGGTAGGGATAGCGAAAAGTTCTACTTCAGATATGTGGAGAGATATAGGACGGTCAAAGATAAGATGACTACTTGCTAGTGTGAGTGGGAGCAGGATAACTTACTACAAAGAGTCAGAACTTCTTAATTCTTGTTTTCTTTTTTTCTTCTCTACCAAAGAGAATGGAAATAGCAGAACAGAAATGACAAAGGGGGAACTGATACCAATGACATCATAAGAGAGATAAAGAGATAGTATGAGAGTACCTGGTTACCCTAGATAAATTCAAGCTAAAGGAATGACATGCTTGGATAATGAAAGAACTGGAAAATATGATTGCTGAGCCACTGGTTAGTGACTGTTGAAAGACTGTGGAGAAGATATCCTAGGAATAGGGAAAGGAACATTGTCCAATTTGAAAAAGGGAAAAAGGAAAGATAAAGGAGGCTTCAGATCTTTAGACTATGGGCAAATGATCTTGACTCAATCAATTAAGGAAAGGGTAAGTCAAACATTTGAGGCTGTATCTTGGGGGTAGTAGGGAGTAACTGGAGGCTTTTGAGAAGGGGTGATGTGATCAGACATACACTTTAGGACAGTACTTTGATAGCTATGTGGAAGATAACTTTGAATAGGAAGAACAGTTGATCCAAGGAGAAAAACTAGGGTGCATTGTAGAAGTCCAAGTGAGAAATTATGAGGACCTGGACTGGGGTTGTGACTGTGTGAGTTGGAAAGAAAAGCCCACATGCAAGAGATGTTACAGAGGTGGAATTTAAAAAATCTAGACACTGATAGGATACATGTAATGAACGAGAGTGAAAAAACAAGGATGACAGTGAAATTGTACTTGATAGAAACAGACTTCAGAAGAGTGATGAGTTTGGGGATGGGGATAACTAGTTCTATTTTGGGCATATTGAATTTGAGATGCTGACAAGACACCCAGTTTGAAATGGGACATACACACACACATATATACATATACATGTATAATAAGAAGTTAATAGCATGAGAATGATTAGGACTGAATATAAAGATATGGAAATCATCTGCATAGAGATAATCATTAAAGGCATAGTAGTTAACAAGAATGTAGAGAGAGAAGAAGAGGGTCCAGGACATGGCTCCAGGCTCCATCCAGTTTCTGAATTTGATACTGATGATGATCCAGCAAGTGAACAGAGAAGGAATGGTCAGACAGAGAGGAAGAGGAGTGTGTTTGTCATTCATTGCCAAAGAAGACCATGACATCAGAGAAATGATGTCATGACTTGCACTGGACTTCGTTTTGAGTGAGGGAGGGCTGTGCGGGTCATCAGCCTCACTTCTTCTCCAGAGCCATCTGAATCCAGTGACCAGATATTCATCAGGATGACTGGAGATGACTCAGGATGAGGCAATTGGGGTTAAGTGACTTGCCTAAGGTCACACAGCTAGTGACTGTCAAGTGTCTGAGGTGAGGTTTGAACTCAGGTCCTCCTGACTCCTGCACTGGTGTTCTATCCACTGCGTCATCTAGCTGAGAGGAGGAGGACAGAAAGGCCAGAGAAGGAAGAACACCCAGAAGGAGAAGGTAGTAGAGTCATATACTGCAAGGTTAAGGAGGATGAAAATTGAGAAAGGGCTGTTAAATTCAACAATTAATGATTTCTGAAAGGATCACAGAATTAGAGCTGGAAGGAATTTTGGAGGAACCTAGTTATAGAATCTTAGAATTGTAGACTTTGAGAATTGGAATAGATCTTAGCATTGATCTAGTAAAAAAAACAACTGGAAGGATTCCTTGTTATAACAGCAGACTAGCAGATAAGTGGTCACCAGCCTCTGCTCATGAACTCTAAGGAGGGGGAACCTATTACCTCCAGTAGCCCTCCAGATATCTGGTTCCTCACGTGGATATCTTAGATTGTTAGAACATTAAGTCTAAATTTGTTTCATTGCAACTTCCATCCGTGGTTCTTGAGTCCGCCTTCAAGGGCTACATAAATTTAATTCCTTCTCCATATGCCAGCCCTTCACATACTTGAAGACAGTTTTCATGTTCTTCCTGATTCGTTTGTTCTTACACCTTCTTTTATTTCCTTTTCATATGAATTCTCAGCCTAGGACAATGGAAATATTACAAGCTTATAAGGTTAGAGTACTTGGATTCATATTTAACATCTGCCACTTACTTATTAATTGTTTCAGTACAACAGAGACTGAACATATGATTCATTAGTATAGGAAATTCCTTCTACTATCACATTTCAGCATCTTTTCTGTGATCCATAATCTTGGAGTTTTCCCCAGATCTCTGGGAGACTGAATGATTTGTCCTGTGTCACACAGCCAACATGGTGAGGTAGGATTCAAACCCAGGTCTTCCTGGCTCCAAGACTGTCTCTTTTTGCTATCCACTCCACCTCTATTGCTCCTACTAATCCACTATTGCTCCTCTTCACTTCACCTCAGTTTTAGCATCTATAAAATTAAAAGGTTGAAGATCACCTCTTAAGTCTATCATATCCAATCTGTAGAGTTCCTTTTTCTTAAAACAATCTTTTGTTAATTTGGTTCTCTGTCTCATTTATCTATTTTGTTAATTGAAAATAAACCACATTCTACTTTTATTACCAATTCAACTGTTGTTTTTAATTCTATACTTTATTTTCCAAAGTTTCTTTGTGTTTCATTTAGTTTTTCCTTCCTTCCTTTGTTTTTTTCTTTTTCTCTTTCTTTCTTTCTTCCTTCCTTCCTTTCTCTTTCTCTCTCTTTCTTTCTTTCCTTTGTTCCTCCTTCCTTTTCTTTCCTTCCCTTTCTTTATTCTTTTATTTCTTTTACTTCTGCATAGCCAGACATTTATTAGTCAGTTCTTTTTCTTTTCCTGATGAAAAGGTATAGAGATATAAATTTTCCTCTGTGAACTGCTTGGCTACATATAAATATTTTGGTATGTTATTGCATTGCGTTCTTTGACACACCCATATTATTGAGATTTGTTAGTCTCCATTTAAGTTTGAATCCTTTCTTCCAGTGTCCTTTATTGATTATAACTTTTATTCCATTGTATTCAGTAAAGAATGTGTCAATTATTTCTGCATTTTTTTTGCCCTAGTACATTTTCAGTTTTTGTACAGATGCCTTGAAATAGGAAATGCCTATTTATTTAGAAATAGGAATATGCCTTATGATTCCTATTCAGTATTTGCCAGAGCTCTAGCATTTCTTGTCTTTATGGAGTTCAGTCCAAGGCCTTAACTTCCTTCTTGTTTATAGTTTTGCTTTGATTGTTGGACTTATAGTTTTGCTATGTCAAAAAGAGGGTCATTGAGATTCTCAACTGTTATAATTTGGTCATATATTTCTCTCTGTAGTTGGATCAAAATTTGATTTGATTAAATTTAAAGCCCTTTATAATCTGGCTCCTTTCCAAGACTTTCCAGTTTTCCTTACATTGTACTCCCCTCCATGTACTCTATGATTAAGTGATACTGGCCTACTTGCTGTTCCTCACACATGTTATTCCATCTTTTGACTCCAGGCATTTTCACTTAACTTTTTCCCTTCATCTCTGCCTCCTGACTACCTTAACTTCTTTTAAGTCCCAGCAAAAGTCCTATCTTCCATAAGAAACTTTTCTTGGTGTTTCTCAATCTTTGTTCCTTCTTCCTAAGATTATTTCCAGTTTATAATGTACATATCTTGTTTGCATATAGTTGTTTAAATATTGTCACCTTCATTAAACGTCCCTTGAAAGCAGGAATTTTTTCCTTTTTTTTTTTGACCTTTCTTTGTATCCTCAGAATTTAGCACAGGGTTTAGTAGATAAAACACACTCAAATGCTTATTGATTTTACTTGACTAGATGAGACTTTTGTTTAAGTACTTAGCTGTAATGTCATTCTGTTAATTTATTTTAAGTATTGATGTGTCAAGCACATATTAAACAATGAATAATGGATTAATATTATTTAATTATTTATAATACCTTTAAGCATAGTGCAGTTTTCTTGCTTATCTGTTTTAAGCCACATTTATTTTGCCATTGCCTTGTCTGAGATATGATGGCCATCTTATTTTAAAAAATTTACTTGAGCCGTAGTAAATTCTTCTCTAGATCCTCACATGGACTCTGCATGAATGTTTATGTTTCAAATGTACTTCATATAGAATTTTACTTCCTAATCCAGTCTGATGACTTTTTTGATTTTATGAGTAAGTTTATTCCATTCATACTTATGGTGATGAGTATTAACTGCATTTCCCCATCTATTACATCATTTTATAAATTTCAGGGAATTTGAATGAGTTTCCATAGGCAAAGAGGAAAAAGAAATCATTGCTTTTTTGTAGATAACATGAAAGTTTACTTAGAGAAACCTTGAGAGTCCACTAAAAATGAAATAACTTCAGCAAAACAGCAGATAATAAAATAATTCTACACAAATCACCAGTGTTCCTGTACATTGCCAAGGAAACACAACAGTAAGGATAGAAAGTTTAAAATATCTAGTAAATGTATAAAAATACATGGAAATGTAGCTAACAAAATACACATAGGAACTGTATGAATAAAACTATAAAAATCTTTTTGCAGACACAAACTGAAATAAGTGGAGATATATTAGTGGTTCATGCATAGACCATGACAATATGATGAAAATAACACTACTACTAGCAGTTGATTTACTTGCTCAGCACAACACCAATCAAACTGAAGGTTTACATAGTAGGGATAAAAAAAGATAATGAAGTTCATTCAGAGGAAGGAAAGATAAGCTATCTCAAGGACAAAAATAAAAGCAAAGAAAATAATAAAAACAATACCAGATCTCAAATTATACTATGTAGCAATTAACATTGATATTATTTGGGACATTTTAAATAATAGAGAGGAAGATCATTGAAAAAAAAATAGGCACATAACATACAGAAGCAAAGGAAAACAATAGCATAATGTCTAACAAACCCAAAGCCCCCAACCACTGGGGCAACATTTCACAAACTGGTAAAAATTTTGCTGGGAAAATTTGGAAATGGATCAGAACTTTGCACTGGCTTTATGGGTGTTCAAGAGAGTTAGCACCTCTGGTGTAAGGTCTTGCCAATCCTTTTTTGGGGCTGCTCATTCACCTTCGGTATCCACCTGGCACTCGACTCTCACCTGTGGCTTCAAGCAGCTGCAGCATGTGCAGCATCCACACCCCAGTAAACTGTCTTGGATGACAGATTAAACCAGGTTGAGGGTAACTGGCATGCCTCAAGCCTGTTGGTCAGTTAATGGGGTGTCTACCCAAGCATGTGAAGACTTCCTGCTGTGGAATAGGAAGATGAGAACAATTTGTTCCAATGGCCATGAAAGTGCCTGGAGCAGGTACTGTGGAGCAATTAGAGCTTGGTCAGATATTGAAGACTCTAGGGTCATCCAATGCATCCAGGTCACCAACAGTCTTCTTGAGTTTTGTCTTGCCACTGAGCTTTGATGACTCTGGAGAAGAGAGTGAAGCTGATGACTTTGTGCAACTCTGCCTCACTTAAATCCAGTTCACACACCAGTCAAGATATCACCCTGTAGATATCAATGGTCATCTTCAAAAATGAAGGACAGATAAAAGAACAAGGAAAGTTCTAAATGGACAACTGACAGATATGAAAGATGGACATAATAAAGAAGTTAGAGGAGCAAGGCAAAAATTACTTTTTAGAGCTAAAGAGAGAGGAAAAGGTTATGACCAAACAAGAGGTAGAAAGGATCACAGAAAAGAAAATGGAGAATTTTGATTACATCAAATTTTAGAAAAAACATAAGCACAAAACTAATGGAGAAAAAATTATAAGTAAAACTATTAACTGGGAAAAATCTTTGCAATAAGTTTATCATTTTCAAAATACATAAGGAAACAGTTCAAATTTATACAAATAAATCTTGTTCTTTAATTGATAAATGATCAAATGATAGGGTCAAACAGTTTTCTAAAAAAAAACTAAATTATCAAACCTATATGAAAAAATACTTCAAATAATTAATAATTAGAGAAATGCAACTTAGAAGATGAGGTTCCACCTCACATTCATAAGATCCACAAAACTGACAAAAAAGAAAATTGTTAAATGTTGGAGAGGTCACAGGAAAACAAATACAAGAATACTCTCTTGGAACTGTGAATTAGTCCAGTCCTTCTTGGAAAGCAATTTAGAACTTTGCCCTAAAAGTTACTGAACTCTGTATGTATACTCTTTGACTCAGTGATATCAGAGTTTAGTCTAGAACTCAAAGTGATCAAATAAAAAGGAAAATACCCTCAAGGTACAAAATTATTTAAAGCAACTCTTTTTGAAGTGGCAAAGAACTGGAAACTCCCCATAAGTTGGGGAATGGGTGAACAAATTATAGCATAGAAATGTAGTGGAATACTGTTGTGCTCTAAAAAAATGATGAAAAGGACCTTTTCAAAGAAACTTGGTAAGACTTGTATGAACTAATGCAGTCAGTTGAGCAGACCAGGAGAATCATTTACACAATAAAAAAGAAGACAAAATATTTTAAAAGATATAATTCTTAAGAAAGAATTCTTATCTGTGCAATGGCCAACCATGATTCCAGAAGATGATGTCTGCTCCCTTTACAAAGACATGAGGGCCTCTAGATGTAATTTTGGATGTGGCAACTTGAGAACATTTGTTTTGCTTGACTATGTGTTATTTATTGTAAGAGAAGGTTTGAAAATGAATACCTATTATTTGAAAAATGTTTTTTCAAAAAATCAAAACAAATTCTTTGAAATGACTTTGGAAACTCTAAAGCATCACACAAATAGATACTATTTCCTCATTCTTTTCATCTTGATTTCCAGCAAATCTATATCATGTCACATATAAAAATTCTACTACAACAAAGTACTTTAGATGTCCTATGAATTTTATCGCAGTGGAATTTTGCCAGGATAGCTAAAAAGTGTTGGAAAATAATAGCACTAGAAAGGCCAACAGTTACAAGATATTGGGTAGCTTTTCTTTCAGGGGTGAAAAATGGCTGCAAGGAAATAGGAGACCAAGGTTGTACCTATAGGAGGTCACCCTTCCCAATCCAGTTAATTAAATCTATAATAAAGCTAAATATCAAGATATTTTGACTTTAAGACACCAAATATGTGGTTGAGTAATTGTAAGTCAAATGTAATCCTAAACTAATATATAATGCAATAAATTAGACTCATAACTATTTACAATAAAAATAAATTAGTTTCAACCCCCAAATGTCTGTATATTTCCACTCTCTTTATAAGTCTCCATCAGGATTCTTTTCCTGCTCCTTCCCATTAATTTTAGTTCTTACATTGCCAGAGTTCTGATTTTGCTTTTTTTTCTCTTTCCAAATTTCAATATTTCATAAAGGTACATCTATATTTCTTCACAACAACATCTGAAGCCTATATATTGTTTTAAGGTCCACACAGGAATGTATAAGTACAATATATACTTGGGGATCACAGCAACCCTGTGAAGCAGATACTATGGGTATTAACTGCATTTGACAAATGAGAAAATTCTGAGAGTTTGTGACTTGTGCATGGTCAAACAGCAAATAAAGTGTGTGAGATGAGATTCAAATCTAGGTTTTTCTTACTTCAAAGTTAGCACTCTATCAGACCATGATACTTTGTATGCTTCTCATTTATATTCCTCCTATTTGCCAATTTAGTTTTAATTTTAATTTAATTTTTGTATTCCATTACATTAATGGGCTACAATTACTTTCACCATTCTCTTGTTGTTGGACGGACATTTGCTTTGCTTCTGGTTTTTTTCTAACTACAAACAGTACTACTATTAAAATGTCTTTGCCTAGATACCTTTGTTCTTGATAATAGTTTCGGTGTCTATTACAGTTTTAGAGTTATTGAGTTAAGGGATATTACTTTTGTAACTTTTCTTTTGCTTTGTCAGATTGCCCAAAATAATTCTACATTTGCCAGTCTCACCAGAAATGTAGAGGAAACACACAGATACACATATGTATACAATTTTATATATTGTATTATACATATAATTGAAATTCCATCTCAAACTGCTATCATTTGATTTCATTGCTTTTAATTATGTGTGCCAATTTGAAGGGCATGATGTGTGAATTACTAATTAATTTATGGAATTATTAATTGAATAGGACCACACTGTGGTCCCTCTGAGTCAAATGGAGGTAGGCATATTCAGTTCTTTGGATACTCACTATGAAAAACCATGAAGGCAGTGAGGAGTAATGCTTCGATTACACTTCAACAAGGCACAGAGACAAAAGGCATAGTAGGAGAATTAATAGAGGTAGATAGCATGGGGATGGGGATAGGGTGGAAGAAGAAGGTAGGCAATATGGGGAAGAGCATGGAGTGGGAAATAGTCACTTCTGCAGGTTTGGATTAGAGTTGGGATCACTTGAGAAGCATGGACCCTTAGGAGATAGAAAAGTATTTGGCAGGGCAGGAATGTGGGGTTCATTTTTCTAAGGTTTTTGTGGAGGACAGATTAACTCTTATCCATGCACCTTGGGGTTAGTTCATTAACATATCCACATCATCTCAAAGTTATTAGCAACATTTGGTGTTCTGCTGGTCTTACTGAAGATGTCTAGAGCTTAACTGAGACAGACCATGGACAGCTAAAAGGACCAAAGGGCTTTGACTATAAGGCCTCTCTGTCTTCCCTTGATTCAGCATATAGTCTCAAGATGTAACTTTTAGTGAATTTATGATATAATCTTCAAGTAACCATTATACTCTTTTGATCTGTGGGACAATCTACAAGTGATTTCTAGATTGCTTCTGTAATTTTACTTCTTGCTACTGTTGCTTTACACTGGCTACTTAGAAACTTGTACCAATTGGAAATGAGATTGGGTGGACCAGAATAAGAAACAATTTTAACAAGTTTCGACCTTAAAATTCTATTACTTTCTATTTCTTTTTTTGTAGTAAACAGCCTTCACTTGCTCTTTTGAAAATTATCTGTTTCTATTATTTGGACATTTATCTATCTGTTGTGAACTGAGCTAGTTCTGTTAATTTCTAAAATCATTACATATTTTATGTATCAAATTTTTATGTGTAAATTTTTGTTCTTAATTTGTCCTAATATTTTCTTTTTAGTTTGATACTTTTGCTTTTTCTTAACTGAAAAGTTTTATCTTCATGTAATCAAACTCATCTATCTTGTCCCTAACAATTCCTCCTACGCGTTGAATTAAAAAAAAATCATTTCCTCTTCTCACTTGATATAAATACATTATTTCACTTTCACACCTTTTAAAAAATTCTTTTGCTAATATTTAGATCTTTTTTCAGACTGTAGTATATGGAATTAGATGTGGTTCTGAATCCATTTCTCACCAAATTGCTAACCAGTTTTCTCTAGTGTATTTTTCTAGTGCCTATGAAGGCTGATTGGAAATGATGGAACTTAATAACGTAGTGTTTGACAAGGTGGAAAATATAAGTATCGAGGAAAAAATATGTTACTCAAAAAAAAGAAAACTTCTAGGAAAATTGAAAAACAGTCCATCAGAAATTAGGCTTACACTAACATCTTACACTATGTTCTTCAACACGTTTTAAATGGATATGCAACTTTAACATTAATTATCAGACTATAAATAATTTAGAAGAGAAGCAGATCATATACTTCCCATAACAATGGAGAGATGTATTCTTTTTTTAAAAGGTAAATTTTTAAAAATTTATTTCATTAGATATTTCTTAATTATATATAAAAACTTTTAACATTCATTTAAAAAATTTTTTTTGTATCAAATTCTTTCCCTCTCTTCCATCCCACCCTACCTCTTTAGGAGGCAAGCAATATGAAATTGATTTATACATGGGGAATCATGCAAAACAAATTTCCATATTAGCCATATTGCAAAAGAAAGCACACACACACACACACACACACACACACACACGAAAAATAAAGTTAAAAAAAGTTTCAATATGCACTCAGTTCATCAATTTTCTCTCTGGGGGTGGATAACATTTTTATCTTGGGTCCTTTGGAATTGTCTTGGATCAACATGAGTAGTTAAGTCTTCCACAGCTGATCATCTTTACAATATTGTAGTTATATTGTACAATGATCACTTTGCATCAGTTCATATATATGTCTTGCCATGTTTTCTGAAGCCATCCTACCTTGTCATTTCTTATAGTATAGTAGTATTCCACCGCAGTTCAAGAACATAACTTCAGTCATTCCCCAACTAATGGATATCTAGGAGATATGTTCATAACTAAATGAGGTAATTACAGAAGATAAATTAGATAACCTTGCATGAAGCTGAAAAGTTTCTGCACAAGCAAAATTAATTCACCTAGAGATAAGAAGGGAAGTAGTTGAATGGGAAAAATCTTTGTATCAGTTTTCTCTGATAAGGATTTATATCCAAGCTATATAAATAATTAATAAAGGTATATGACTAATAGCTGTTCCCTAATAGATAAATGGTCAAAAAATGAACAAACAGTTCTCAAAAGAATTGAAATGTATTCATAACCAAATGAAGGAATGCTCCAGATCATTAATAATAAAAGAAATCCAAATCAAAACAACCCTGAGGTTTCACTTCACACCCTGAAAATTTGCAAAAAATCAATATTCAATGATGGGAAAGGTGGGAAATCATAGGCAATAAAACGAATTTTGGAAAGCATTTTGGCATTATGCAAAAACAAAGTGGTTAAGATATCTATATTCTTTGAACCAGAGTCTACACCACTGGTCTTTTATCCCAAGGAAGCTATTGATAAGAAGAATCAATGGACACCAAAATATTTGTAGCAGAAATTTATGTTGTTCTCTAAGGAAGTGAAACAAAGTAGATTTCCTTCAACTGGGGAATCGCTAAATGAATGTAATATAATGATATAAGAAATGACATGTGTGATGAAAACAGAGCAGGATGGAAAGACCTACATAAACTGATGCAGAGTAAAGTAAGCAGAACCAAGAAGACAATACACACAATAATTAAGACAATGTAAATGGAAAGAACAAGCACCAAAATATCAAAAGTGAGTAACAAAATTATAAAGATCAAGCATGACTCAAATGAAGAAATATGAGAAGATATCCTCAACTTAACTCTTTGTAGAGGTGGGAGTTCCATAGCCTTTACACATAACACATTTTTAGACTTTTCAATGTATTCATTATTTGCACTGTTTTTTTCTCTTAAAATCCTACTTGTTAAATGGGATAGCTCTCTGGGAAGGGGAGGGGGAAGAATACTGGGGATAGTTATGATGATGCAAGGAACAGAAGACATCTATGAAACTTATTTTAAAAATAGGGATGAGATGTGTGTGTGTGTATTAATCTAATTCCAGTGGCCTTGCTGAACTCATTTATTATTTTGAACACATTAATTAATTTTTTTGCTTGAGATCATTGAATTGGCAATCAAATCCATTCATGAATAACTATATTTTGACCTCTTCATTTCCAATGTTAATCCCTCTATTATATTTTCCTTATCTTGCTGAAATTGCTAGAATGTTCATTATTATGTCAAATAAAAGTGGAAAAGTTGGCATTCTTGTTATATATATATGTATATATATATATGTATATATATATACATATATATATGTATATATATACTGGAAATGCTTATAATGTTTCTCCTTTGAATTCTCCCTCCCCACCCTGCATTGAGCTGACAGCAAATGCTTAATCTTTGGCTCAGTAATAGAGAGTAAATACTGCCAATCACATTACCGTACCGTTCAAATAACTGAGATTTATTCAGCAGTTTCATGATTCTGTAGTTTGACTCTGCAGAGCAGTAGAGGTGGGCAAAATAAGCAAATATCTGCTTGCCCAAAGATATTTTTGTTAAAATTAGTTTGGGGAGCATAAGTTTTAAAAATTAAATTCAACTTAGAAGGAAACTAGGTTTCTTGACAATCTTCTCAACATTTTTTTTTTGTAAAAATCTGTGAAATGTTTTTTTTTTTTGCATGGTGATAAACTATAAGGAGTTGCCACCAAATAGAAACTAAAGATTTCCCTGCAGAGTCAATAAATCATATATGAATCAATGCTCTTAGCATCCCACCAACTGACCCATTCTAAGAGATGAAGGAAAAAATGTGAATCTTGTGCATAGATGTAGCTGAAGAATTCTACAGAAAAAGGTCTTAATGAGCACTGGGTTAAAGGATGAGATTGAAAATAAATCATGCAGGGTTTTTCAAAGGGCATAGACTTTCCCTACGTTGACAGCATGTGCCCAGATTTCCTTGCATGCGTTCAAAGGATCATTATTGAAAACCAGTTGTGTACAACAATGTTGTGCCAGAGTCCCTCAGAGCTGGTCCAGTACAACGGAAGTTCCCTGAGGGGTGGAGTTTCACTTTTGTTTGAAAAATTCCAGTGCCTAACAAAAAACACAATTCCTTACATGCAAGCAGGAATTTAAATTCTACTTGAATTGAATTGAAAAGATTATAATCCAAGGCAGATACATTTATATTGACAAACAAATGCAGGCATAGAGACTTAAAATTTTTTTTAAGTTAACTATTTCATTAATGTTTTATAATGTAGTCACACCTTTGTTTTTATAACACCTGGCACAACATCTTGTACGGTATATAGTTAGATCTTCAACAAACATTTATTAATGATTGTGATCACATAGAAGACAAAATTAAGACAGTTTATTTTGATCATCCTAAGGGAAGATGTCTTTTATTTTTCTTCTGTTTATCTTCCAGGTATCTTTTTATAGTTTTAAATTTAGTAATCTATTCTGCTACCATGGCGAAGATGAATGGAAGATGTTTTTCTCAGTTTAAATGAAAGAATCTTTTGATCTGCATGGTAGCCCACCAAAGACTCATCTTTCCATCAGTAAAACACAGTACGGTGAAGTGTAAGTTCCTATATGGGCTCTTTAAGGTACCTAGTTCATTCTGGCATTTTACAAAATTTGTCTTCTAGTATTTGATGGATTGTGATATTTAGACAACATTATAATCTATTTGAGATCCCAAACACCACATCCAATTAGTCTATAGGAATGTAGTACAGTGGGGAATAGAACTTCTCAGAGACATGCTATGTTGACAGAGTTTAGGGAGTGAGCTGAGAGAACAAATTATATAGATAACCTGTATAGTGCTTTAATATCTGAAGAACCTTTTAATACAGTATTTCACTGATGACTCAACACAATACCATAGGTTAGGTACTACAGATGTTATCCACAGTTATCATTTTACACTTGAGGAAAGTGAATTTCTGGGAGATTAAGTGGCTTGCCTATGATCTCATACCTAGTACTTAACCATGGGTGGAATTTGAACCTGAGCCTTCCTGACTCCCAGTTTCATACTCTATTTTCCCTATGACAGGTTGACTCTGGATGACTGGTAGGGTATGGATGGCAGTAGGGGAGAAGGGGAAGAAATGAAAGAGTGAAAGACTGTGTATAGATGAACTAATCAACTATGGGCTTAAGGTTATGAAGGAAGAAAAGAATCCAGAGAAGCACTGATTTGCTGTAAGAGCAAGGAAGGAGAGCAAGAATGGAGGATATGGAGGAGATAAATAATAGGTCTAGGGGAAATAAGCAGGAGAGAGAAATGTAAGGACAGAGAATTGTGATCAGAAAGGAACACATCAAAATTCAAGATCACAGAGGTGGTACAGTTAGGGGTAATGACAAGGTCTAAGGTATGGTGATCCCCAAGAGTGGATGAGGTAGATAGAAACATGTTATTAGAATTAAAGAGATTGATTAAATGGGAGGACAGTGTGTTCAAAGGGACATCAGCATATATTTTGAAATTCTCAAATACAATGACAGAGGGAATATCAATGGTCAGGTACTGAATTCCATGAGAAAGGACATTGATTTAGAATCTGGTAGATGACAGAAATAGGCTTTAGGTAGGGTAATTCAAGTGGGTGAGGTAAAAAGCAAAGGAAGAGGAGAGAGATGACTTCAGAGACAGGGTCTAAAAGTAACAGGGGAGAGCAAGGGGTACCCAGGATAGAGGGGTCACAAGGAATGAAGCAACTCATACCTATTAGTGGTAGTCTAATATACCCCTCTGAGGCTCAGTCTCCTCATTTTTAAGGTAGATAAGTGGTACCAATCAATAGTCGCCTTCTCATAAAGGTGAGGTGAAGATCTAACTGAATAATATCTGTTATATAAATATAATACATTATACAAATATAAGCTACTGTTTTATAAAATGCACCAGAATCTTTATCCTCATTGAGGAGAATTATGATAGAGATTGTTCCAGTAGAAAGAAGCATAAGAGAAAGCAAAGAGATTGAAATGGAATAAAAAAAAAGGTTCATTTTTAAAAACATCTATTCTCTTCTGGTGATAGAAAGTTATTAAGAATCATGAAATACTATAGTCTCTAGAGAATCTAATTTATGTAGCATCCTATGGCTACTGATAGTATGTATATGTATATATAGATGCACACACTCACACATGCATATATGCATGTATGTATATACACACATATGTATATATACACGCACATATGCATATATACATGCACACATACGTATCTCACAGAATCAGAATTTCACATTTGGAAGGGTCCACAGCAAACTTCTAATCTAGCTAAAGAATCTCTACTATACCATTCAGGCTGGTCACCCAACCTTTGCCTGAGAATGTGAGTAATTCACTGCCTCCTAAAGCAGCACATTTCACTTTTGGAGAACTCTAGTTATTAAGCAAGTTTGTACTGTTTCCTTCTTTGCAACTTCCATTGGTTGCTGTTAGTTCTGCTGTTTGGGACTAAATGCAACATGCCCAGTCATTCAATTTGTGATCCAACACTTCATTCAACGTACTCCTTGACCTACCAAAGAAACACAAAACTTAAGAGCAAAGTAATATGAAAAAAGATAAAACAATAAAAATAGCAAGGAAGAGAATAAAGTAACATTGTCTGCATAAATAGACACACTATCTCCAGGGATGTTATAATATAACACCTCAACAATTCCTTTGCAGCATAGTGGGAAGGAACAGTCATTTTAGTCCCAACAATAGATGCCTAGAATGAAGTACCATCTCCTTCTTGGAGTATCTTTCCTGGGAGTTCCTCAGGCTGGATAACTGATAGCTATCATTTACCTCTGGAGTCATCACAGTTCAAATACAGCTTTGGGATGCCACAGTCACATTATTTCCACTGTACTTATTTTTTGTTGATTACAAACAGAGATTTGATACAGTAGTGAAAAATACAGCCTTAGGACCTTCCTTATGCATCCATAATCCTTTGATAAATGCCGCAACAGAGGCTCAGTGACCTTTATCACTTCTTTTTTTAAATTTTCTTTTTCATTATAAACTTAAGTCATCTATAAATATGAACATTTCAATATGTAAAGAAAAAAAGCATTTATGTGAAACCAAATTTTTTCTAATAATAATAACTAGTATTTATATAATACTTTAAGATTTATAAAACACTTTTAAATATTATCTCTTTACAAATATCTTGTAACAACCCTTTGAGGCAGATGCTATTATTAACTTCTTTTTACAGATTAAGAAACTGAAGCACTTTAACTTTAAGTGACTTGCTTAGGATCACACAGCTAGTTGGTATCTGAAGGAAGATGTGAACTCAATAATTCCCGATTCCAAGTCTAGTGTGCCACTTGATATGACTTCTCCATAGACTTGAAAGCAACTGAGGCACAGATAAATGTCATGCAGCTCATTAAATATGCAGAGAATTAAAGTTGATAACTCTTGAGCTTACCATATACTATTCAGCTGACTAAGCCTTTTGTTATGGCATATTATTAATGGGATAAAAACTAGAAAATTGTGTCATTGAATCCAGAGTATAACATGGGAGACAAACATATTGCTTGGCATTTCTAAGGGATCTAATTCCAGCCATAGTTAAGGAATGACCCACTGATTATTAAAATCAACCTAGATTTACATATGGTAGGCATTCATCATTATCATGGAAGATACTATACATAAGGTCTCAGTGAAGGAGAGATTCCCTACAAATAATAAAATTTTCTACAACTTTTGGTTTGTGTATAATGTTTCAATTGCATAAAACTCCACGACATGGGAGCCATGATTACTCAAAATATAGTAATCTATAATCCCCACAGAGAAAAAATAATGAGTGAAAAATGTTTATTTCCCAGAATATGATATATGGTTGGATGACTTGTTCATTGATTTAGCACACATGCAAATAATACAGTTCTTCCACATCATGGGGATTAGGGGCATGGAGCTCCCATGATCTGGAAAATCCATGTAAAATTTTTTGGCCTTCCCTTCCTACCAGAGAAGAAGCCTCAATTTTTTCATTTTTTAATGGGGTGTTTATAGTACCTTACTGTAAAATTTGGGTTGATATTATATAATACTACACATATATTTTATGCATTTTTGAGTTTCTAAACTTTTTCTGTGTGATCTTCTGGCCTTCATGTGTCATCTGCTGTTTCTACAAAACTTCCCCCAAATTCCCATTTAATGTCTTATGTCGAGCTGTGACATATCAAAACCATGGAGGAGAAAATCACAATGTACAAGGGATAACTGTACACACACACACACACAGACAGTATACTTGTATGTATACCATATATATATATGTACATCCCTAGATGTCTGTCTATCTGTCTATCTCTTGAACTTCAGATGGACAATGAATTGGGTCAGAATTGAATAGAAAGAGACCAGATTAGATTGCATTTTGGAGATTGGGGAGTATTTGAAATGACCAAACACTGCTCCCTTATACAAAAATTCATTTTAAAAAGCCCTTAAGTGTTTTTTCCTCATACAATTGTTTAGTTATAACCCCTGTAACAACAATTTCTGAAGAGTCAAAGTTATGCATGACCCAAGGGCCAATGGGGAGATAGATGTTGGACATCCTTTTGTTTAGTAAATTCCCATTATCAGTAATTTTTCTATGCCTGATTAACTGGCCCCCTAGTAGTAAAAGAATCCTGAACCCCACCTTCTATTCTCTCATTTCTATACTTCTCAACCCTATTCTAGCCATGTTCTATTTCAACCCTTCCTACCACTTCTGTTGTGTCCACTGGTGGACATATTTCCACTCATTCTGTACCTCTTCTCCTACCCCTTCCATTTTCTTATTCTCATTGAGACATGACCCTTCCTAGATGCCACTGCATCCATGGCTGTCTTTGTTAGCTGTACCTTCATTTACACTTCCCTAAAATATGGTTCCTGGAAGGACAGCTGGAATAATTTTTGTTCCTCACTGCCACTCTAGACTTCTTTCTCTTTTTAAACCATCATTCAGTAGCTTCTCCTGCTTTGAATAAAATTTTCTACTTTATTCAAATCATTCTGGCTGTTTTGAATGATCATTCAGGGCAATTTTCCTTCCTTCCTTAAAGAGTTCAGATCCTGGTTCATTGTCTTTTTCCTCTCCTCAATTTTGTCCTTATGTTAGGGGACTTCAACATCCATACGGATGTTTCTCCTAACTGCCTAAGGTTCCAATTGTTGAATTTCATTAAATCCCATGACCTACTCCAATATTCTATCTCAGTCATTGACAAGTTTGGATACACTCTAGATCTTACCATTGTCATAATATCTTTTATTTCCTTAAAGAAAAGCTCTCATGTTCCTCTCTCTGACTACTATCTCCATAATCACCTGTCATTCCATCTTTCAATATACATCACTTCACTTTCCTTCCTTTGTAATCTCTACTACTGCAATTCAACTTTATACCACTCCTACCTTATGGAAACCCAGCTCTGAATTATTTCTACTATCTGCATCTCCTCCACTCCTACTCACATGTTGCTGAATAGAGAGAGATGTCACACAACTGTATTGACTAGGTACCCTAGAAATATAATTTCAATATGGTCCTTGCTGCAACAAGGTAGCCCTTTTATTCTTCCTAATTGGCTCCCTATCTCATTCCTTACAAAAGTTTATACAAATTTTCTCATCTCCTCAAGCCTAGCATGTCCCTCACCTCCTACATTCTCAGCTGAAGAACTTCAATAAACTTTACTATTACTATTTACTAAAGAAGATTGAGGTCATTTGTTTCCTACTCTCACTTTATCTCACATCCTCAAAATTGTCTCCTACACTTACTTTCCCCCCAGTTTTTGATAATAAGGTAGCCCTTCTCCTTTCCAAGCAAACCCCTCTACATGTGACCTCGATCCATTTTCCTCCCATCTTCTCCAGCATATGATGCTTTCAATCAATCATCTTCCCTTTCTCTAATCTTTTACCTCTCTCAATTTGCTGCTTCCTTTCCTGTTTCAAAATACTTTTTAAATTCTGAAGGGATTTTAGTGCTTATTTAGTCCAACATTCTCTCTTTAAACATTAATAAAGGGAGACTCAAAGAGGTTAAGCAACTTGCTTATCTCTCTCCTTCCTATCATATACACATCGTATATATGTATATGTTTAAAGTTATAAAAAAAATGTGTTATTACTTCTCTCCTTTGTCTTCATTCAGGGTCTTATTGTGGTATGGAGGTGATCTTGTGTTCTTGAAGATTATGCCAATGGAGCATAAGTTCTACTAGGGTTCTAATAAACCAGAAAAGTGGAATCTGATTGTGCCTCCCAGCTAGGCTAAATATACAAACATCAACTAGAAGTCTAGTCACTAGATTATGAATTATTTTGACACATACATACCCCTTATTTGTCACTGATGTATTGACTTATTTATGTGAGTTACCTGAACAGATATGTTATTTCCAACTGGAGTACAGGCTCCTGGAGACAAAGGGACTATAGTCTACAGTATGTATAGTCTATAGTATCTACAGACTATAGTATGACTCTCTGTATCTCAAAAATTTAGCACAATATTGTGGCAGCCATGATGAATGAATGCTGAGGATCGCCATGCTACTGTTTCCAGCAGGTCTGTGTAACAACTACTTGTGCAGAGAGAAGGAAGATGTCCTCAGTGTTTGTCATTCAGCACAGTCCACTCTAGGGTGAAGAGAATCAGGCTTATTGAATATCAGACACATCATCATTCATATACATCTTTTGCTTCAGTGGACCATAAACAGAACTCTAAATAAATGTAACTTAAAATGGCATTTCCCCATACCAAAAATATACATTCTTTATCTCCTAGTTGGTAACATCTATTTTAACAGCTTTTATCCATCTTACCTGTTATCTGCTTGGCAGAAAGCAATAATGTCATGAGACAAGTTTGGATTGTATTTCACAGCATTGTTTATTGAGGGTCCTTCTCAGGGCTGCTGGTAACACTGTTTAAAGGTTCTCAGATAGCTAATTTGAACAAACATTGAATCCTTAAAGATACTGAAACCCTTATTTATGGTATAATCTACAAATCTGAAGGCTGCCTATAGCAGTCATGTTTTTCAAAACATAAGTTCCATTTATTTGAAAAATCAACTGCAAACCAAACCCTAGTACTTAGTGCAAACTAGGCAGGCTTGGTTCTTCATATAATAATTTGCATTTTTCTGTCTTTTAAAAGCTAATTAGTTGAAGTCAACAACATAAACATTTTTCCTTTTGCTTAATCCAATCTGCCTTCAGTTGACTGAAGTTCTGCAAGTTCTGGGAGCAAATGAGATATAGACAGTGCTTTCTTTTCTTTGGTAGTTAACTTTAATCCATTTTATAAGCAGGACAACAATGGCCCTTCTGAAAAAAATCGCTTATTTTTCTTATGCTATTCAGGTACTCTGCTTTTAAAACAGGCAGTTGAACAAGCACTTGTCTCCCTTGTCTGAAGTCTTACCCATTCTTCAGCTCAAAAAAAAAGTTAGCAATCACCAACTACTATTTTATTAAGCCCTGTTGTTACATCGTCCTCTTTGGGCCATCAATGTTCTATCTTCTTAGTGATGCTTTTAAAAATGTCTTTCTTCATGGATCTTGCTTGCTCTTGTTGAAACAAGATAGCGGGGACAGAAGGAAGGGAGAGAGAAAAGGCTGTAATGCATGGCCTCTTTAAAAGTAGAGAGAAGAATGATTGAATCTAGAAAGAACAAGATGCAAGTTGTGATGTGATGATATTTAGTGTTCTCTATAATAAGAGAAAGAGAAGAATTTACATCGTATTATTTTGGGTGTCACTCAGCTCCTGCACGGATGCACCCTGAATGAAAATAACCCTCTATTAAACACAGTTAGATATCACAACTGCCTTAGTAATTGTTGTGTGTATCTTTTTTTTCTTGTTAAAGATACCAAGGACATTACAATACTGTATCTGATCCAGCTATACAACAAAGGGAAACCAAACAAATACTTAAATTTTAGAATCTTGAGGGCCTATCTAGATAAGGCCATAATATTGATCTCTATTGTGTCTAAACAGTCTGGAAAAGTTGATATCAGTCTCATCTTTCTCTATGCAAAAGAAACACTCCTTTTCTTGGTATTTTATTGCTAACTATGTTGTTGTTTGAGAAATTTATAATTCTTTCTCAGAGAATGATTTAGATGAGAAGATCTAACTTGAAATATTTTAAAGACATGTTATAATAAAAGGCATTCAGACAAACAGGACCAAGATCAAGTCCATCCCACTTTTTCAGTGATTCTGTCTTACCTTCTTTTTGGTGTATTACCCTGTCCAAATTCTTCCTTTCCCTTTTTCTTCTTTTAACTTTTTCACAGTGAATGTATAGAAATCACATATTATGTTTTGCATTTTTGAAACAAAATCCACATAGTTAGAAAGACTATTGATGAATACATATCAAAAATGCATATTTCAACCCATCCATCACTTCTTATTTTATATGACACTTTTCCATGTACTCTCATAAATCTTTCATAAGGGGATTGGACCAAGAAAGGAAGCTATAAACATAAACAAGGAAAATGAGCCTTCTACAATACTGTAGGTTAATATAACCTCAAGATAAAATCTCAGAGGAAGGAAATACATAAAATAATTACAAATAAAACCTCAGAGAAAAAGAATGGGTTGGTCATAGAGACACTAAAAGTAGATGGAAGAAATAAAGGAAAAGCCAACACAAGAGACTAAAAAAATAAAAAAAAAACCACTTAGGGAATTAAACAATTTAGAGCAAAAAGTGGACAGTCTTATCCAAGTAATTGACATACCAAAAGAAAAGAAAGAATGGCATATATAAAACTCAATTATTCAATGAGGCAACAAGAAATATTAGAATAAGGCCAAAAGACTAAAAAATGACAAGGATAAGTGAGATACTATAAAAAAAACTGAATTAGAAAACATAGCAAGAATAGATAATTTAAGAATCATTGGACTCCTTGACCAAACAACAAAATCTGGATATCCTATTTCAAGAAATCATAAAGGGAAATTGCTCATATCTATTAGAGTCAGAGAGTTAAGTTGAAATAGAACTAATCAACTACAACATCTCTTTCTGAAAGAAAACCTGACTTGACCACACCAATATATATCATAGTCATCTTATATTTTCAGTTCAAAGAAAAAAAGTGCTATGAACAGGCAGGAGGAAAGAATTCACGTGCGAAGGAAATAAAAATATAAAGCAGTAAGACTTAGGAGAAATCACCCTAAAGGAAAGAAAAGCTTGCATTATTATTTACCAAAAATCATAAGAGAAAAAGTAACAACTAAGAATAACTTATCTTGCAAAACTGAGAGTAATTCTACAGGGGAAAAAGGACAGAATAGAAGATTTTAAAACCTTCAGACTAAGAAAACCAGAGATAAACACAATCCTTGAAATGACAACTGAAGATGCAAAAGAAAAAATGTGGAGGGGCAAAAAGATGATCAAGTGATTATCACCATATTGAGGGAAAAAACCATTGTGTTTTCAAAAATCCTAAAGAATTTAAGAACCAAATGCAAGTAGAAGAAAACTCAGGATCTGGGTACAATTTAGTGCTGCTTTGTTAGATTCAAGACAATAAAGAAAAAGAGAGGGAAATGTAATACACTTAGGAAGAAATGAAAAACGGAGAAACTATTTCTTCTGATTGGAAAGAATCTGAAGAATAATATACAAATATAGAGATAGAAAAGAGTGAGCATCTTGTGAAAGTAATCCTTGTAGGAATTAGAAAAAGGAAGATTGAATACACACATCATTCACACAGAGCTAACTTAAAAATACATTCCAATGAATAAGAAAATAGATAGGAATAGAAAGAGGCAGGCAGGAGTTTAAGAGGAGAATTTGAGAAGAAAGAATTACAAAATAAAATAATCTTTGGTTATTAAGAATGGATTATTGCTATTCATTCTTTGTTTTGAAGAAAAGCAAAGACATTATGGTGTTGGAGTCAGGTTATATAGTGTGTTTGGTTGTGGCTGATCAGTCTAATATGAGTTTGGAAGCTCTACCACAGGTTGGGTGCAAGTAGTTCATTAGAATCTTTGGAATGGAGGTAGCTCTGGAGTTACAGTTTGCATTTCCTTTGTGCTTCTGTGATTCTGTTTTGCGCATGGAGTATATATAGCACCTTCTTAGATACAAGCATACCATGCTAAGTAGTCTTGTGCCAGCATCTTCCATTTCTCAAAATTTATAATGAAGGTCTTCAGAGAGATTTTGAGAGTGTCCTTGTACAGCTTTGTCATATTACCACGTGAGCCATATTACCACGTCATATTACCTTATGTGAGCTCTCTGTAAAATAGTCTTTTAGGTAAATCTGCATTTGGCATTGGAGTTACTTGGCCAGCCCATCGGAGTTGCTCTCTCTGCAATAGAGTTTGAATGCTTGGCAGTTTAGCTTGAAAGAGGAACTCAGTGTCTGGTACCTTATCTTGCCAGGTCATCTTCAGAATCTTCCCAAAACAATTCAAATGGAAATCATTCAGTTTTCTGGCATAGCACTAGATGAATTATAGAGGAGACTCAAAAGAAGAGGGTAAGCTATAGTAATTTAGGTCTGAAATAGATGAAGAAAGGAAAGGAAAATGAGTAGTAACACAGAAGCACAAAGCATTAAATTTTAGAAAAATAGTGGTAACACCAATCTTTTCCTTTGACCACCTTTTTTTTCCTTTGTCAAAGTGGATTGGGGGAGTATGGGAAAGAGAAGACATAATAGGATATGATGGAAAGAAAAAGACAACTTATAATTATAAGTAAGAATGTAAGTGGTATTGTCTCACTCACAAAATCAAGAAGAGTGATAGAATTGATTAGAAATCAGAATTCAAAAATATTTGTTTTAAGAAATAAATGAGCAACATAAAGATTCACAGACACTTAAAATGAGAAACTGGAGAAGAATCTATTATATCTCAGGTGCATAATGAAAAAGTAAGGAAAGCAAAAATTATCTCAGACAAGGAAACATTAAAAAACATGATTATGAAAGATAAGCAAGAAAACTATAATATGCTTAAAGTCACTATGGTGGATGGAATAATAAAATAATACATACATCTAATGATGGCATAGCATCCAAGTACCTAAAGAAAATATAATTGAAATGGGGAGGAGGGAGGAGAAATAGATATTAAAACTACAATTTTTTCTTACTTCTATAATATTTTACTTTCCCAATTAAATGTAAAAATAACTTTTGAATATTCTTTTAAAAAATTTGAGTTCCAAATTTTCTCTCTTCCTCCTTCACCTTCCCTTCCCTTGAGACAGTAAGCAATCTGATATAGGCTATACATGTGCAATCATGTAAAACATTTCCATATTTGTAATTTTGTGGAAGAAAATCAAACAAAAAATGAAAGCAGTACGCTTTGATATGCATTCACGTTCCATAAATTCCTCCTCTGGAGGCAGATGGCATTTTTCATCATGAGTCCTTTGGGATTGCCTTGAATCATTGTTTTTCTGAGTATAGCTATGTTGTTTACAGTTGTCCATCATAAAATATTGCTGTTACTGTTTATAATGTTCTCCTGGTTTTGTTCTCATCACTCTGCACCAGTTAATGTAACTCCAGGTTTTTCTGAAATCATCCTGCTCATCATTTCTTATAGCATGATAGTATTCCATCACCACCATATATTCCAACTCTTCAGCCATTTCCCATTTGATGCACATCCCCTCAATTTTCAATACTTTGACATCACAAAAAGAGCAGTACTCATGTACAAATAGGTTCCATTCATTTTTAAAAATCTCTTTGGGACATATACCTAATAGTCATATTGCTGAATCAAAGAGCATGAACAATTTTATAGCCCTTTGGGCATAGTTCCAAATGCTCTCCAGAATGGTTGGATCAGTTCACCACTTCACCAAGAGTGCATTAGTATACCAATTTTCCTACACCCCCTCCAACATTTATAATTTTCCATTTCTGTCATATTAGCCTATATGATAAAGTGTGATGCAGTTCCTCAGAGTTGAAAAACAAGATGTTAGCAATCTTAATGTGCCCCATTCAGATTTAGACAAATCTAATAAAATGATAAACAAGTAAGAAGTTAAATATTTGGGTGATGGAACCAAGAAAGTTGAATAGCAAGAAGATTCATATTGAGCCAACATATAGCCCCAACTCTTCCAAAACATATCTAGAAAATGTATTAGACAAAGTCCTAATGGGGAAATCCAGGAAAAATCACTGAGGGCAACTTTTTCCCCCCAACCCAGGTCGAGTATAAGAAGGAAATGAAGAGGGGGAAGAGTGATGGGAGAGAGAGAGAAAGAGAAAGAGAGAGAGAGAGAGAGAGAGAGAGAGAGATTGATTCCTCCATTGGGGATAGATCTGGCCAAGAGTATAGCATGGTAGAGTTTATTTACAGAGGAAGAGGCTATGTGCAGGGTAAATAGAAGTCTTAGATCCTTTATAGATATACCTAAAATTATGTAGCATTTATGAACAGGTGCCAATGGGCAACTCTGTCACTCACTACCTATTTCTAGGTCACAGATCCAGGGCAGACTAAGGAAAGGACTCATGTAAAGGGAAAGTGTTCCTGGGTGAGATATGGTCACAGGTACAGTGTGCTGAGCAAGGAACAAGTTTAGAAGCAAGCAGCAGTGATGTGACTCATATCCCAAGACTGGAGTAAGATCTGATTTCAAGCTTTCAGTACAACTGAAACCTGAAGAGGAATAACCAGGGCAGGAATCACAGACTAAAGGGATGACTACAATCCTGTCATTTTGAATAATAAGAACATTTGAGCTGGGAGATAGTGACTGACTCCAGCAGCAATCTACTGGAACTCCAACCAGGGGCAAGCCCACTGGCTTGTGACTCATCAGCCCACAGATGTGAATCTAGGTCAGCAATTTTCAGAACTCAGGTCAAAGAGACCACTGATCAAACTTTGTCCAAGATCAGAACACTTTTGGTGCATTGAAAACCTGAATATTTCAGCTTGAGCTTTTTCTGAGATCCTGGAATAATAGAATATGCAATACCTCATGAAACCAGCAGTAACACCAACTCAGATTTTCCCTTCAGAAAAATGTGCAGCCTGGCAGAAGAGTTCAAAGTCATGATGAAGGCTAGAAGAATGAACAAATAAACAAAAAAACTCACCAGAAAGTTATTATGGTGGTGACAGGAACAAAGGTATAAACTTAGGAGCAAAGGGACTCTGAAACAGATATAAGAAAAGACTGAAATAAAGACCTTCAAACATTATTGATGAAAAGGCCAGAGGTATATAGAAACTTTGAAGTCTAACCACAGAAATCAAAAGAAATATAAAAATGTAAGCAAGAATAAACAACCATAAGGGACTAAGCTAGGATAAATTGTTCATATTCTAATATGGAGAGATGATACTGTTTCCCCTAAGAACCATATCATCATCAAGGGTCAAAGAGAGAGTTTAATTAGATAGAAGGCTTGGGGGGTAGTTTTATTATATTTTAATAATATTAAAAGAACGTGTAGGAAAGGGGAAAGAAAGAAATGTAAAATTATCTCATGTAATCAGAATACACAAATAGAAGTTTATACAAACAAAAAGGAAGAGTTGGGGAGAAACAGGTGGACTCTACTCTCATCTGAACTGGAATAATTACACATAAATGGGTATAGAAATATATTAAACAGGGAAGATTTGACTTCTGGAAACCAAGATGATTGAGTAAGCAATAAACTGCTGTAGCTCTTTCTTCCACATTCACCTCCAAACAACCATAAAATAGTACTCCCAAACAAACCTTGAAACAGTGGAACCAAAACCATCTGTTAGCCCAAGAAGCTTGGAAAATTGGCAATAAAGGTCTGTCTTACCAAGTAAAAGGGAGTGCAGTCCAGAACAGTAAGCCCCACCTTAACAAACCAGTGTGTTAGATCCTGAGCCCCATTGTAGTGGAGCAAGGAAACACCAACATAAGGTCCCCACAAGCCCCAGCATATCCAGAGGAACTGACAGACACCAGCTCCAAGAACTGCCATGTGCTGCAGTGCAGCCCCTGACAAACAGGTAACCAACTGAGGTCAGACCACCACATGCTTCAATACTGCCCTGGGGAAATTTAGACACTCCCATTGTCCTCAGCACATGCCAGACACTAGCATTAGGACTCCAGCTCAGCCCAAGGTAAGCTGACAGACCTCTCTGGCCTCCAGCAGTACCAGCCATTTGCCATCCCTTCAGCACAGCACCAGATGTGAGGGTCTCCCATGGGCTTCAGGGTAACATCAGTGCAGCACCAGATAAACAGCCAAAGCCTGCAATCCCAGGAACAAGAAGTCTGAGACAGTGCTCCTTCCATATTGGAGCAGAACTCAAATTAAAAGAAAGGAAACAGGCCAAAGAAGATGAGCAAAAAACAACAACAAAAAAGAATCTGATCATAGAAAGTTAATATGGTGACAGGGAAGATCATGACACAAACTCAGAAAGAAGACAACAATGTCAAGATACCTATGGGCAAAACCCCAAAGAAAAATAGGAAATGGAATCATGGAAAAAAATCTTATGGAAAAGCACAAAAAAGTCTTCAAAATCATTTAAGAGAGGTAGAAGGAAAACTGGGAAAAGAAATGAAAGTGATGCAAGAGAATTATGAAAAAAGAGTCAACAGCTTGGAAAAAGAAAAAAAAAACTTAAAAAGTAGAATTACCTAAGTGGAAAAGGAAATACAAAAATCCTCTGAAGTAAACAACTCCCTAAAAAGTAAAATTGGCTAAATGGAAAAGGAACTACAAAAGCTACTGGGGAGAATAATTCCTTAAAAGCTAGAATTGGGCAAATGAAGTCAATAAGTCTATGAGAAATCAAGAATCAGTCAAACTCAAAAGAATAAAAAAAAAGAAGAATATGTAAAATACTGTATTGGAAAAAAACTACTGACCTAGAAAACAGATCCAGGAGAGAAAATGTCAGAATTATTAGAATATCTAGAAATCCATAATCAAAAGGAGGACATGGAAAGCATCTTTCAAGAAATCATCAAGGAAGACTGGTCCCTGATGTCCTGAAACCAGAGAGTAAAATACTTATTGAAAGAATCCACTGATCACCTCATGAAAGAGATCTCAAAAAAGAAGCTCCAAGGAACATGATAGCCAAATTCCAGACCTCTCCAGCCAAGGAAAAGCATTGCAAGTTGACAGAAACAAGTGAAATATTGAGGAGTCACAAGCAACATTACATAGGATTTAGCAGCTGCAACATTAAAGAACTGGAGGTCATAAAACATAGATATTTCAGAAGGCAAAAGAGCTAGGACCACAACCAAGAATAACCTACCTGGCAAAATTTAGCAACTACTCCAAGGGAAAAATGGTAATTCACTGAGATAGCAGTGTTTCAAGCTTTCAGAAGAAGACCAGAATTAAACAAAAATTTTGATCTCCAATACCGAAAAGGAAGAGGAGTCTAAAAATGTAAAGGGGGGAGGCAGAGTCAAGATGGCAGAGCAACTATTCACCTAAGCTCTTAGACAAACTCTTTTGGATGCCTCTAGAAAGAGAATCTGACCAGATTTTGGAGGGGCAGAATCTAATAGGAGACAGATTGTGGCAGATTCACAGCCCAGGAGAGACAGGAAGGTCAATGGGAAGGATCTGTTCCATGGGGCTATGGAGAAGCACACAGCACACAGCACACAAGCTGTACCAATGCATCCCCACCATGGTAGGGCTAAGCAGGAAGCCCTGGGTAGTCTGAGGCAGTGGCTATACTGTGGAATCTTGGGCATATCCGCCCAGGATGGGAGTCCAGAGGAACTGGATAAGTGAGAGCCACAGAGCCCTAGGTATCTGCTGTGGCTGCTCCTGAGACTATCAGCCTGCAGATCAAATATCTGTAAGTCACCTACTTGAACTTCTGGAAGCCAAAATGGCAGAGTGATCAGTAAACGCTCTCTCCCCCTCCTCTTGTTGACCCTGAAAGAACCATAAAACATCTCCCCAGAAAAATCCCAGAATAGTGGGATCAGCAGAAGGGGCAAACAATCTTTTAGCATGTGAGGCTAGGAAAATCGCTAAGGAGGGTCCCTCTTGCTGTGGCTGTAGGGGACCAGTGCAGGATTGGAGCTGTCCCAAACAGCCCCACCTCAGCAAACCAAGAGGAGATCTGGAGTCCAGGGGGGGTGGAGCCCCACAACCACTAACACCAGGACCCCAGGTGTGCCTCAGTCCCCCGGGGGAATTGGGAAGACACTAGGGCAACTGAAATCACCAAATGATGAGCTTGTCTATGCTCTAGCTCAGCAGAGGAAACTTCCTGTGGCCAGACCACCTCTCCCCCACACTTAACAAGCTTGCTCCAGGGTAAATCCAGGAAAACACAAAAAGACTTCACCTGGCCTCTGCTTTCTTACATCAGTCAACTCAGTATCAGGTAAGTGGCAGCATTTTAGCTTCTAGCTGAAAGAACCAGAGGCCACAGCACACAAAGCCACAGGTTCAAGGCACAGGAACTGTAGCCCTAGAAGCAGAGATCTACTTTAAAAGTCAGGAAAAGGGTGACTGTCACCATCATGAGTAAGAAGCAAAGCAGGAAAGAAAAGACCATAGAATCTTTCTATAGGGACAAGGACCAAAACATGAACACCAAAGAAGTCAGCGCTGAGACTGTACTTCCAGTCTTCAAAAGTGACTATGAACTGGTTGCAAGCACAAAGAGCACTCTCTAAGAGCTGAAGAAAGATTTTAAAAGCCAAATTAGAAAAACAGAAGAAAAACTGGTTAATGATTTTAAAAGTATGAAAATGTAAAAAGGAAAAGAAAACCTAAGGGCTTCAATAGAGCTAAATTGTTTGCATCCCAACATGGGAAGATGGTACTTGTAATTCTTAAAAACTATACCATGAATAGTGCTGCTAGAAGGAATATACATACAATAAAGGTATGAGTACAAGGTGAATTTGAGAGAATGACATAAAAAATAAGGAATGAGTAAGTATACTGTATGCAGAAGGAAGGCGGAGGTAGAATAGGGTAAATTATTTCACATGAAGACATGTAAAAAAGATATTACAATGGAGGGAAAGATGGAAGGGTGGGTGATGGGTTTCACTTGAACCTTATCCTCATCAGTATTGGCTCAAAGAGAGGATAATATACACAATCAGTTGAATATAGAAATATATTTTACCTGACAGAAAAGTGGGAGAAGAGGGGATTAAGTAAAAGCATGGGGTGAGTTAGGGCAGACCAGGGCAGGTGATATACAGATGCAAACCACTATAGGGAAGGCAAAGGGAGAAAGGAGAGAGAGAGAACAAACGAGGAAAAATAGGATGGAGGAAAATGCATAGTTAGTTAGTAATCAGAATTGTGAATGTGAATGGGATGAATTCTCCCATAAAAATGAAATGGATGGTACAGTGGATCAAAAACCAAAATGCTACAATATGTTATTTACCAAAGCAGAGAAACACACACAGAATAAAAATTCTGCTGGAGCAGAATCTATTATGCTTCACCTGAAAGAAAAGGAAAGCAGAGGTAGCAATCTTCATGTTAGACACATCAAAAGCAAAAATAGACCTAATTAAAAGAGACAAGGAAGGAAACTACACCTTGTTAAAAGGTGTAATAGGTAATAAAGTAATATCAATACTAGACATAAATGCACTAAGTGATAAAGCAAATTTTTAAAGAAGTTAAGTGAGTTACAGGTTCATGATGAAACAAGAGATAAAGAGCATTACAAAATTTTTTTTTTTCATTTTTTAGGCAAACTGGTTTTTTTAAAATTAAATAAATTTATTTAACTTTTTACATTCATTTTCACAAGATTTTGGGTTCCAAAATTTTCTCCCC
>CM053770.1:154997109-155007708 GCA_028658325.1 Potorous gilbertii
CTCTGTCTCTGTGTGTGCGTGCATGTGTGAATGTGTGTGTGTGTACTCCTGTATATGTCTATGTGTACATGTGTGTATGTGTGTGTGTGTGTAATACCACCAACTACCCAGATACTGAAAAATTTCAAGAGTTACAAATATTGTCATTACAAAATTTAAAATAGATAATTTTTATTATATTAAATTAAGAAGGTTTTGCACAAATGAAACCAATGCAAGCAAGATTAGAAGGAAAGAAAAAACTGGGAAACAATCTTTATAGCAAGTATCTCTGATAAAGACCTCATTTCTCAAATATATAGAGAGAACTGAGTCAAATTTAAAAGAATATAAGTCATTTCCCAATTGATAAATGGTTCAAGGACATGAACAGGCAGTTTTCAGATAAAGAAATCAAAGCTGTCTATAATCACATGAAAAATGCTGTAAACACTTTTTATTAGAGAAATGAAATTTAAAACAACTCTGAGGTACCACCTCATGCCTATCGGATTGACTAATAAGACAAAAAAAGAAAATTATAAATATTGGAGAGGATGTGGGAAAATTGGGACACTAATGCACTACTGGTGGAGTTGTGAACTTATCCAACTATTCTAGAGAGAAATTTGGAACTATACCCAAAGGGGAACCAAACTGTGCAGACCCCTCAAACAAGCAATATCACTACTAGGTCTGTATCCCAAAAAGATTATAAAAAAGGAAAAAGGACTTACCTGTGCAAAAATATTTATAGCAGTCCTTTTCATGGTGCAAAAATATTAGAATATGAGGGGATGCCCATCAGTTGGGGAATGGCTGAACAATCTGTGGTATATGAATGTAATGGAACACTACTGTGCAATAAGAAATGATGAACAGGAAGATTTCTGTAAGACTTGGAAAGACTTGTACAAACTGATGCAAAGTGAAATGAACAGAATCAGGAAAACATCATACACAATATCAGCAACACTGTGGGATGATCAGTTGTGAGTGACTCAGATCCTTCTCAGCAACACAATGATCCAAATGTAAAGGACTCATGAAAGAAAATGCTATCCCCATCCAGATAAACAAGTGGCAGACTCTGAATGAAGACTGAAGCATACTTTCCCCCCTTACTTTATTCTTTTCTGTGTTTTTTTCTCTTTTACTCTGTTTCCTCTTTCACAACTGTGACTAACATGGAAACATGTTTTACATGATAGCACATGTGTAACCTATATCAAATTGCCTTTCAATTTTAGAAGAGGGCATGGAACAGAGGGAGAAAAATTTGGAACTCATAGTCTTGTAAAAATAAATGCTTAAAATTGTCTTGATATGTAATTGGGAAAAAACACTATAAAAAAGAAATATTCAGCAGAGAAATAGGAGAGAAAGAGAAGGAAGGTGGGAATTAGAAGGGAGGCAGATTTAAGATCAACATGAAATCTAAGGATGTACAAAAATATTTATAGCAGTTTTTTTTGTTGTGTCAAAAAATTGGAAAATGAAAATCAGAAAAAATTGGAAAATTCACTATCAATTGGGAATGATTAAACAAGTCATAGAATGTAAATCTAATGGAATAATACTGTTCTGTAAGAAAGGATGAATGGAGGTAGAGCCAAGATGGCAGAGTAGTAGGGACTTGCCACAACTCTCCCCCAAGTCCCTCAAACAAACCTGTAAAAAATGACTCTGAACAAATTCTGGAGCAGCAGAAGCCACAGAATGATGGACTGAAGCAGATTTCCAGTCCAAGATAATCTGGAAGGTTGACAGGAATAGTCTGTCATACTCAGCTGGGAATGGAATGCAGTTCCACATGGGCCATGCTGGTGTGAAAGGAACTAGAGGAAGCCTTAAGGGATTGAATCGCTGGTGGCTGCGGAGGTGCTCTGACTTCTCAATCTACAGAAGCCAGAGACAACTTTGAAGGTCAGTGGGAAGGGTCTCTCATCTGGCTGATGGGGGAACATGGTCTAGTTTCAACCCAAGCCCCAGTCCTGGAGTCAGCTCCAGTGTGGTGGCAGCCACTGCTGAAATGGAGGCTGCTTTTTGAACCCTTTGTTTAACAAAGAGCTCAAAAGTTAATTAATTGACTGTGAAAATGAGCAAATGGGAAGGAAAAGAAAAAGACTACAGATTCTTACTTTCTCAGTGAAGAGGCATTTTCCTATGTCACTGATGAGGAAGATCAAAACATACAACTAGAAGACAACAAAGCCAAAGTTATGGCATCCAAAGTCTCCAAGAAAGAAATGAATTCATCTCAGGCCATTGAAGAGCCCAATTGATTTTGAAAATCAAGTAAGAGAAACAGAGGAAAAATTGAGAAGAAAAATGAGAGTGATGCAAGAAAATCATAAAAAAACAAATCAATAATATGCTAAAGGAACACCCCCCCTCCCCAGTGCTGAAGAAAATAACACCTTTAAAATACTAACACGAATGTCAAAAGTCAATGATGAGAAGAATGCCTTAAAAAGCAGAATGGGCCAAATGGAGCCTTAAAAATTATAATGGAGAAAATGGAAGCTAACAACTTTATGAGAAATCAAGAAATTACAAAACAAAACCAAAAGAATGAAAAAAAGAAGACAATGTGAAATATCTCATTGGAAAAACAACTGGAAAATAGATCCAGGAGAGATAATTTAAAAATTATTGGACTATCTGAAAGTCATGATCAGAAAAGAGCCCATCATCTTTCAAGAAATTATCAAGGAAGACTGCCCTGATATTTTAGAACCAGAGGACAAAATAGAAATGGAAAGAATCCACCGATGACCTCTGATGAGCTCCTGAAAGAGATACCAAAAGGAAATCTCTTAGGAATATTGTAGCTAAATTCCGGAGTTCCTAGGTCAAGGAGAAAATATTACAGGTAGCTAGAAAGAAAAAATTCAAGTAATGTGAAAATACGATCAGGATACACAAGATTTAGCAGCTTCTACACTAAGGGACTGAAGGACTTGGAATATATTATTCCAGAGGTCGAAAGAGATAGAATTAAAACTAAGAATAACCTTCCCAGCAAAACTGAGTATATTACTTCAGGGGAAAAAATGGAAGTTCAGTGAAATAGGACTTCTAAGCATTCTTGTTGAAAAGACCAGAGCTGAATAGAAAATTTGACTTTCAAATATAAGAATCAAGAGAAGTATAAAAAGGTAAGCCGGAAAGAGAAACCATAAAGGACTTATTAAAGTTGAACTGTTTGTTTCCTACATGGAAAGATGATATTTGTAACTCATGAGACCTTTCTCAGTATTAGGATAGTCAGAAGGAATACATACATACATACATACATATGTATGCGTGTGTGTACATCTCTCAGAGACAGAGAGAGAGAGAGAGAGAGAGAGAGAGAGAGAGAGAGAGAGAGCATTCAGGGCAAGCTGAATATAAAGGGTTGATATCTTAAAAAGAAAATTAAGTGTTGAGAAGAATGTACTAGGAGAAAGAGAAAGGGAGAGGTAGAATGTAGTAAATTATATCACACAAAAGAGGCAAGAAAGAGTTTTTACAATGGAGAGGAAGAAGGGGAAGAGGAGAGGGAATACATGAGCCTTCCTTTCATCAGAGTTGATTTCAGGAGGGAATAGCATACACAGTCAATTGGGTATGGAAGTTTATCTTACCCTACAAGAAAGCAGGGGTAAAGCAGATAAGGGAGTGGGGATAATAGAAGGGACAGTAGATTGGGTAAGGGGCAACTGGAAGTAAACACTTTGGTAGTGGGACAGGTCAAAGGAGAGAATAGGAGGAGGGCTAGACAAGACAGAGAGAAATATACTTTCTCAGAACATGACTGTTATGGGACTGTTTTGCATGACTACACATGTATAACCCATATCAAATTGCTTTATCAATGAGGGTGGAAGGGGAGAGGGGCAAGGGGGAGAATGTGGAACTCAAAGCTTTAAAAATGAATGTTAAAAATTGTTTTTACATGCAACTAGGAAATAAGATATATAGGCAATGGGGTATAGAAATCTATCTTGCCCTATAGAAAGATGGAAGGGACAGGAATAAGACAGGGGGATGTGAAGAAAGAGAGGGCAGATTGGAGGAAGAGGTAATCAAAATACATGCTGTCTGGGTGTGGGGAGAGGAGTGAGATGGGGAGAAAATTTGAACTTCAATATTCTGTGGAAGTGAACGTTGAAAACTGAAAATAAATAAAATTAAAAAGATGGATGAATAGGACAGCTTCAGAGAAATCTGGAATGACTTTTATGAACTAATGTGTAGTGAAGTAAACAGAAATAGAATAATTTATACAATGACCGCAGTATTGTAAAAACTTTGAAAAACTTAGGAAGTCTGAACAGCATAGTAACCAATTATAATCACAGAGGACTCATGATGAAATTTCCTACCCACCACCTGATAGAGAGTTGAAGGACCTGGGTATAGAATGAAGCTTTTTTTTTTTTTTCTAATTTGGCCAAGAAGGACATGTGTTTTACTTGACTGTACATGTTTGTGACAGGCTTTTTGTTTTTTTGTAAGCAGTTTGTAACATTTTTTTCTCAATTGGCTAGGGAGGGAAATAGAATGGGAGGGAGAGAAGGTAGATATTTGATGATTAAAAATTTAAAAAGTAAAAGAATTAAAACGTAAGAATAGAATTTTAATTGTTAGATAGCAGAAATCTCTGCTGGTCACTGAAAGTGAAATGTAAAGCATATTTTTTCTTACCTTTACATGACACTTTTACAAAAACTAAGCATGCTCTAGGGCTTTAAACAATCTCAGAAAAATGCAAGAAAGCAGATTTATTAAACACATTCTTTACTGACCACAACACAATAGAAATTATAGTTACGATGATTAATTTGGGAAAAGAAGGATTCAGACAAATGGATTTGAAATCATGTAATCCTAAAAAATCTGGGTCCGAGAACAAATTAATCAGTCAACTACCATTTATTAAGGACCTGCTATGTGTAAGGTGCCATGATACACACTAGGGATACAAAGAAAGGCAAAACATAGTCCCTGATCTCAAGGAGCTCACAATCTAATGGGAGAGACAACATGAAAATAGGTTAGAATGAAACTCAATTGGTGATAATTGTAGAGGGCAGACATTAAGATGCCCAGTTATGACTATAGAAGATTGGGGAAAAAAATCTTCTGGTATAAGTGACATTTTAGCTGAGGCTTGAAGAAAGCCAGGAGGAGGTAGAGAGTTCCAGACATGCAGGACAGCCAGCAAAGGCTGTCTGAGAGCAGTGATGGGGTGTGTTGTGTGGGGAACAGTGAGGAAGTCAGTGTCATTGGATCAGAGTAGGTGAGGTGTGTGTGTAGAGTATAAGGTGTAAGAGAACTGAAAAAGTAGGAAGGTGTCAGGTTTATAGAGGACTTTAAAAACCAAACAGAAGATTTTAGATTTGATCCTGGAGGCAAAATGGAGCTCTTAGAGGTGACCAAGTGGAGGTAGGGGGAGGAGCTGACATAGACTTATACTTTAAGGAGATCATTTTAACAGTTATATGAAGGAAGGAATGGAGTGGGGAGAGACTTGAGGCAGGGAAGCTGTATACAGAAATAATTTTGATCAAAATGTAGTATCCTTCCACTCCAGTTGGGAGGATGAGTCCCCAGAAAGGCAACTATTACTCAGAGTTCTAAACCTGAGGGACTGGGATTTTTGGTACTATTACCAATAAACCCCCACTGGAATGCTTTCTATTAACATTAGTCAGTCAGACTCTATTTATCTTTCTTTAGCAAAGGATGTTTTATTAAGGTAGAATAGTAAGAATCCCTGAAGAGGTCCATAGGAAGATTTGACTTAAACTTAGAATATAATAGTAGTGAGGTCCATGTGTATTATACAAATATGAAAATGTATAATTCATGACTGTTGGCTACTATCAAGTTGTTTTCTCCCTTCATAGATTCCCCATGAAGTTCCTCTTAGGTATAGCTTTTTACTAAACTCTGATGGTCTGTGATGTAAGGGATAATGCTACTTGAACATATCTTTTTCCTTAAGTGACTTGTCTTTTGCATATATTTTATTCCATGTTTTCCCCATGTAGATTCCCCATGAAGTTCCTCTTAGGTATAGCTTTTTACTAAACTCTGATGGTCTGTGATGTAAGGGATAATGCTACTTGAACATATCTTTTTCCTTAAGTGACTTGTCTTTTGCATATGTTTTATTCCATGTTTTTCTACGTTTGTTTTCAACATGTCACCCCTCTACTCTTATCTGGATATGTTGGTGCCTACTGGTCCAGTCTATTGGTCAATATGTATATCACGTTGTGTTCACTCCTCAGCCCCTTGCTGCCTCCTGTTAAGACTGAATGGTCTACCTTTGCAAAGTGCTCTCAAGTATGAAGCCCTTGACTAAATTGCCAATGAACTGAGGGACTAGTGATTTCTCCCATTATTTAAAGTCTCAAGGGGCATGGTTTCCTTCTTGAGGACTAGGGCCCATGCTTTCCATGACCAATCATTCTGTGCCCTTCTTGACCCAATTAAAGGAGAGTTTGAAAGTTTATGTGATATAAATCCTGTTTACAGATTTTAGAACTCTAATTATATTAGTTGACTGATTTAAATGGAGGTGTCAAATGTCTTCCTTTAAAAAAGAAAATGATGACAATGAGACAACATGAAAAAGCTTGTATGATAAAGACAAGGTAATCTTTTGGGAAAAAAAATTATGTGTCCAAATATTTTCATCAACAAAAGATCAAAGCAACATTAGGATAGCTATAAATAACAGACAGAATTAGCAACAATGACAACAAATCACATGATTACACATATGCAAAGAAGACTATTTGACAAAATACAACACTTACTGCTAACATTGAACTCATTAGAAAACATGAATAAATGGTCCTTTCCTTAATATGGTAATAGTATCTATCAAATAGTATCTATCAAAAACTAGCATTATCTATAATAGAGAAATACTAGAAATTTCTCAATAAATTTAGGGATAAATTAAGGATGTACACTAAGGATGTCCAATTAAAGTTACCATTTAGGGATAAATTAAAGTGACATGTCCATATGAACACTATTTTTAATATAGTTCTAGAAATGCTAGCTAGCTAATAAAACAATTCAGAGTTTTTAAGCAAAGACAAAAAGGAAACACAATGTGTTTATTTTCAATTAAAATGATAGCTTACTTAGAAGACCTAGAGATTCAACTAAAAACTAATTGAACCAAGAACTTCAATAAAGAACCAGAATATAAAGTAAACCTATAATGATAACATTATATATTACCAAACCAAACCAAACAAAAAATAAACCAAACAGGAAGAGATAGATCAGCAAAAAACATTCACAAAAGACAGAAAAAGCCCCAAAGTTCTATGAGTTCACAGACACATTATGGCCAGGTAGTGCAATATTGCTTTCTCCCCTCCCCATTTATCAAATGAGGAAATTTGGGCCCAGAGGAAGGGAAAGAGTCACTGATGATTACATATGTAGGAAATGGTAGTCATTTCTACTGACTCCAGTCAACCTTTCTCCTATACAACATTGTCTTCCTTATTGATTTCATGACCATGTCATTATTGACATTTTTTTCTAGCAGTATTTCAATTTGTGGATCCACTGATACCATATTTAGAGTACTTACACTTAATAATGCTTTGTTACTGTTTGGCCATTTTTCAGTCATGCCTGACTCTGTGACCCTATTTGATGTTTTCTTGGCCAAGATACTAGAGTGGTTTGCCATTTCCTTCTCCGGCTCATTTTACAGATGAGGAAACTGAAGCAAACCGTGTTAAGTGACTTGCCTAGGATCATACAACCAGGAAGTGTCTGAGGTCACATTCTGAACTCAGCTCCTTCCGACGCCAGAGTTGGCACTCTATCCACTGAGTCACCAAGCTGACCTGTTAATATTTGGAGATAGTCTAGAAACTGATTCTTAGCTGCAACTCCATCACTGCCACTTTGGAAGCAGACAAAGGCCCAAAGACTGAGGGCTGTCTTAAAATTTTTCTTGGTTTTTTGGGTTTCCATGGACAAAGAATTCTTTACCTAGTGGCCAACACAATGCCAGTGAAAGTCTTAGTAATTAAACATATTGGTTCTTGGATAGCAAAATCAGTGTATAGTGGATACTGTATTCAAAATGCTTTCCTGCAGGGTTGTTAATAGAGCTTATGATTGATCCTCAGGCTTTGCCTTTGAGAAACTTTCTTGCCTCTGGGTGGTATAGTGGATGGAGTGTTGGACATGGAGTTAAGAAGACCTGAGTTCAAATCTAGCTTTAGATACTTAGGAACTCTGTAACCCTGAATCAATTACTTCTATCTCTCTGTTTCAGTTTCTCCAACTATAAAATTGAAGGATAAGAATAGTATCTACCACTAACAGTTATTGTGAGGATCAAATGAGATGCTTATAAAACACATAGCACAGTGTCAGGCACATAGCAGGTACTTAATAAATACTTTCATTCATTCCTAGCTATGTGACCCTGGAAACAATTCTTCACTTGTGTCTCCTTCAGTTCCTTAATCTGTAAAACAGCAATAGTAACAGCTCCTACTTCTCAGGGTTGTTGTGAGAATGAAATAAGATATTATTTGTAAAGCTCTTTGCAAACACTAAAGTGCTATATAAAACTTAGCCATTTATTCTCACTACTGTTTTTATTCTAAACCTGGAGTCACCCCCATGCCACAATGAGGGTCCAAAGGAAAACTTGGTTAGTTCATTGAGTTTTTACCTTGTTTTGGTTGTTAGTGGCCTAGATTGTGGAGACATATGAAATTTCTCTATCTCTGGCACCTAATTCCAATTTTGGAGATATTTGAGAGATCAAAAGGAGCCCAGAAAAGACCTTTATCTTGTTGGTCATGTGACTCAGAAGTTCAGAGGAAGACTTTGTAGGAAGTAAAAAAGGCATCTATTAATGAATTTATTCTACATCTTCAGTATAGTATTCATGGAGAAGAGTTATCTACTGAGTTGAGTTAAATCCTATATAACTGAGGAATATCAAGTCACACTGTTGTGAAAGTGATTTTTTAACGTATTATGTGATATTTTATTATTAATGTTTAGCATCTATTTTATGCAACTTTGACTAGAAATAGAATAAAAAATCATATATATATATATATATATATATATATATATATATATATATATATGTATGTATACTGTCCTCTTCTGAACTCCAGTTTTGATGCCATAGTGCTACTGAAGAAACCTTTGGGTCCTTGAAGGTTGTCTGGAAAAGCTCTAGCTCCTGGCAGTCTATAGAGCATAACTAAGCCTGCAGAGGATCATTACCAGAAGATCTATGATACATTTTTTCAGTCATAGAAACTCATGAAAATAATTTACTAACAAGACATCAGCTCCATAGTAAAGTAACAAGAACGGAGGATCATAGATGCAGACCTGGAAGGCACTTCAGATGCTATTTGACCTAATCCTCTTCATTTATCTAATGGGATGGAGACCCAGGGAGGTTGTGACTTGCCCAAAGTCACTTGGATAGTGTGTCACAACACCTGGTTCGAATCTTGACTCCACCAAGAATGATCTATAAACAAAGCACTTTATCCATTTGGCCTCAATTTCTTAATTTGTTATATACAGTGAGAATAAAACATTGTAGTAGACTGTTGGATTTAAAGTCCCGAGTTCAACTTCTGACTGCATCATTACCTTGGTTAAGTCAGTTAGCTTCTCTTGGCCCAAGTTTCCTTATATGTAAAAGGAAGATGCCAGGCTAGTTGATGTCTCAGATTTCTTTCAGCTGTAAATCTATGACCCTATGAACCCAGTTTTATTAACTTCTTTGCAGGGCTGTTATGAGGATCAAGTAAGATTATGTACATATTGCTCTACTCATTGTAAGCTATTATTAGTAATGCTAAGAGGTTTCCACATCAGCGGAGGAGGAGATTCCTTCAGAAGTGACATTATAGACTGTTTAAATATTTACTCTATGTAGTTGTTTCTTGGTAGATTTCTAAGTGTTGTAAGTTCTACTTTTTCTCTGTGATTCATTATATCCCTTTCTCCAAGAGCTTCAAATAGTACTGGTTTTAAAAAATAATAAAATTGAGATAAACTACATAAAATGTTTTGAAAATCTTAAACCATGATATAAACGTCTTCTACTATTATTATTGCTACCAGTATTAGGAATAAGGTGGTTACACTGGTATTGGGAACTCTCAAGTGAGGGAACTGTCTGCTAATACAAGTCTGAATCTTCTTTGCAATTTAAGAAGCACTGCCTAAGAGAAGTAACTCGTCCAGCGTATGATGGTATATGTCAGAGATGGGACCTAAGTCTAAGTCTTCCTGACTTCAAAGTCAACTTTCTAATCACACCATGCTGCTGCGACTGATTATGATGAGGCTCTTAGACTACATTTGTGCTGGCAACATTTGAATACTTGTAGTCTGTAATAAACCATTTAATTCTTAATCACATTCTGTATTATATTGTTTCTTGGTATTTCATGTGTTTCCTCTTATCTCAAACAGAGTATGAGTTCCTAGAAGGGATGTCCTAATCTATACTTTGGTGTGCTTTCCTGGATGTAGCACAGTGGTAAATATATATATATATATATATATATATATATATATATATATATATATATA